>JARHVA010004486.1:1145000-1292500 GCA_037957365.1 Torreya grandis
TCAAAACTATTTTCCTAAAAGGATCGGATGACTCTTCTAAGGATTCTTTGAATCTTATGGGGAAAGGAGATATTACTAAACTAAATTTCCAAGAAATTACATGGTTGTATTCCAAATACTCTAGAACAAAACCTAACAGTAGAAAAGGGAAACTAGGGAAATCTAGTGATGTGAGCCAACTCATGGAACAGATATCAAACTCCAAAACAAACATACTGGTTCAAATAAATTCAACATTGGATGGATCACAAGCCAAAGCTAAATATAATACTAAACCATTGGAGATTTATTGTCCAAAATATAGATTGAAACATGCACTTAGGGATTCTCTTCATGATAAAACTAAAATCTATGGAATATGTGATGCTAAGGATCATGACATAAAGAATTTTAGTCACCTCCCTAGTACCAATAATTAGTTCAAACAAAATGCAAAAACCATAGAAGAAATCAACTATGTACAAAGACAATAAATAAAATACCTTTCAACAAAATCAATAGTTTGGCTCAAGAATTCCTTTTCCACAGTGGTAGGTACCTCCACAAATGTGGACTGTACCACCATGGGGTACTCAAAACTGGATGCCAAAATAGTGGATTGTGCCCTAGCCTTTTCAACAAACATGAATACCCCAAGGTCATCAACAACCATGGACAAATCTACACTAGAATTTTGGTCCAAACTATAATCAACAACAATAAAAAAGGTATCCTCAACAAAAATGACAAAAACAATAACAAGTATTAATGGCTCCCTAAGGAAATCAAACAACCTATACAAAACAAGTAAGCCAACCTCAACTACCTACTTAGCAAATTTTTGTAAATGAACAAGGTGAAATAATGGGGGTAGGAGTTATTGAATATATAGACATTCATCTTAGATCAAGAAGAATATTGTAAGAACCTCAGATCATCATCAAAGAAGTGATACAAGATAAAATAAGTCCATAGATTTAACTAGAGAAAGAAGGGTCTAAATAAGAAACTATAAAAATAGAGGAAGTCATCTCCTCCATCTATTCCTTTTCTAGAAATATTAAAGGAAGTGGAAAATAACAAAGAATCTGAATTGATCTAAGATCTCAAAAAATTAAACATAGAAATTCCATTATTATAAGCCATTAGAGACATTCCAAAAGTAAATAGGGTAATCAAAAGTCTTTGTATCAAGACACTTGGAATAAAAAGATAATATCCTAAGTCTATACAGGTTGATGGTAAGCTTACTAACTTATTAGTAGGTAAGTTTCTTTTGCATAAATATGGAGACCCAAGAAGCCCTATCAATTTTATAAAAAATGGATAGCAAGAGATACCAAATGTATTGGAATACTTAGGAGATGATATTAATATAATGACGAAGGGTACCATGTAAAATATCTCTTTGAAGGAAATGCAACCAACTACTGCGATATTACAGATGGCATATCATTCTACTACCAAAGTATAAGGTGTCATTGAAGATATAATGTTGACTATAGAGTCATGGGAAATATCCTTTTGACTCTATTTTTCTCTAGACTAAGAACAAATAGATTGGATACTCATTAATTATAGGAAGACCTTCATTAGAAACTATAACATCATTCATTGATTTTAGATTAGGAGATATGACCATCTCAAATGGTCTTAAATCAAAATGGATTTATTTATATCCACATACTCAACCATCAATCAATACTATCAAATAGTTGTGGGTTGACCAACCTAATGAAAAATTTGATGACATTTCCTCTCTAGCTATGGTTAGAATCATTGATCATGTTGAGGAAGTAGAAGATAAGTTATTAAGAAGTATTGGAATTTATATGGATCTTGAAAGTTTAGCTATGGATATTGATAGTCAAGTTATGGATCCTGATAGTCTAGTTATGGATATTGACAGTTTAGGTATGGATATTGATAGTTAAGTTATGGATCTTGATAGTCTAGTTATGGATCTTGACAGTCCAGTTATGGATCTTGACAGTCCAGCTACAGATTACAACAGACTAGCTATGCATTTGAACACAAGATGCTTTCAAGGTAGCACTTCCTATTATTCTAATAATTCATCCTCTTCCACCTATTAAAACATGTTATATGACCATAAAGACATTCAAAATAGTGTGATGTAATGGGCATATGAAGGCCAAAATGTATTCCTAATAGCCTTTCACTATTTTATAGCTAGAGTTATTCCCATAGGAGATAATTTTGTCAAAGATTCTATTATATTTCATACATTTATACCACATACTTATTTTCTCAAATCATTTATGAGTGAGTTCAAACAAAGAGACTCTTCCCATCCAGGCACTAAACAAATCACAATATCACTAGGGAAGACACTCAACATAAATAGTTGGTTGACAGATGATCAAAAAATGAAAGTTTTTGATGTACTCAAAGATCATACTCAATATTTTACTTGGGAATATCAAGACATGAAGGGAATACATCCAAAAATGTCTACGCACCAAATTTACATAGAAAACATTAAGCTATTAAGGTAACCTCAAAGAAGAATTAATCCTGCCTTGAGAGACATTGTGAAAACTAAAATTGAAAATTGCTAGAGGTAAGATTCATTTATCTTATTTGTGATAGGCAATGGGTCTCTCCCTTGGTCATTTTTCCTAATAAAAATGCTAAATGGAGGGTATTTGTAGATTATAAGGAGTTAAATAAGGCAAAAATGAGAGATTACTTCCCTCTACCCTTCATTGATCAAGTACTTGACAACTTTATTGGAAAAAGATATTTTTCTTTCATAGATGGCTTTAGTGGATACAACCAAATACAAGTGGCACCTAAGGATCTAGAAAAACAACCTTCACCTCTCCATGGGGGGACATTTACTGATAGAGTCTTACCCTTTGGTTTATGTAATGCACCTGCCACTTTCTAATGAGAAATCCTAGCCATATTTTTAGACTTGACCAATGACTATGTAGAGGTTTATATGATGATTTTATTATTCATGGAGAATCCTTTAATGAAAGTTTGAAAAATCTTTAAAAATTAATACAAAGATGTGAGGATCACCATTTGTCTCTAAGTCATGAAAAGTTTTTGATTATGGCAGAAGAAGACATAGTTTTAGGACATCATATTTATGAAAAAGGGATCTAGGTAGACCCAAAGAAAATTGAAGTTATTTTAAAATTACATATTACTGAAAATTAGAATAACATTAAGAATTTTTTAGGCCATGCAGTATACTACAGAAGGTTCATAGAAGACTTCAACAAGATTTATTCTCCAATGTTTACTTTGCTCATAAAGGAAAGTGAATTTATCTTGAATTCAACCTACTAACAAGCATTTGAGACCATCAAAGACAAGCTCAGTACTACACTAGTCTTTATAGGACCTAACTAGTCATAGCCCTTCCATATTTATATTGATGCATCTAGTCATTATATAGGAGCTGTTTTAGGATAAAAAAATGAAAATGAACATATGCATTCCATATACTACATAAATAAGAACTTAACTTCAAATGAAAGAAATTATACAACCACTGAGAAGGAATTCCTTTTTGTGATTTATGCCATAAATAAATTTAGACACTATATTATTGGTTATAAAATCTTTGTATATACTGATCATGCAGATATCACGTATTTGATAAATAAGATAGTAGTAAGAAGAAGAGTTATCAGGTGGCTATTATCATTGCAGGAATTTGACATAACAATTGTTGATAAACCAAGAAAATTTAATATGGTTGCTAATTTTATTTATATATTAAATAATGCAGATGAAGAACTTATAGAAGACAATTTTTTAGATGAACAACTATTTATTTTTTCATCATAATCACCTTGGTTTATTGATATAGCAACCTTTCTAGCTATAGAGAAGTTTCCTTTTCAATATACCAAAAAGGAAAAGAAATGTTTAATTGAAATCAATTCTTCTTGTAAATGGATTAATGATATACTATTTACACTTATACATGATCATGTTTTTTTTTGGTGTGCAAAGAAGAATAAAAATTATGATATCATTCATGCCTATTATGCTAAACCTAGAGGAAGTAACCATTTAGTGAAAAGAATGATACATAGAGTCCTTGGAGCTAGATAGTTTTGGCCAACTCTTCATAAGCAGGTAAAAACATATGTTTGGCAATGTGATTCATGTCAAATAATGGGGAAATCTACATTATCTTCTGATATGCCTCTTCATCCATAGGTAGTTCTAGAACCTTTTGAGAAGTAGGGTATGAAATTTATTGGGCCCATAGATCCACCTTTAAAAGGTAAAGAATACTTGCTGGTTTGTATGGATTATGTAACTAAATGGGCTAAAGTACAAGCTCTCTCATCTACAAGAGAAGATGTAGTAGGAGACTTCCTCTATTCCAAGATTATGCAGTATTCTAGAGCACCAAAGGAGATAGTATATAATCCAAGGCCACCATTCATGTCCAATATGATCCAAGAATTCATGGAGATCTACCAAGTCAACCATAAGAAATCTTCTCCATACCATCCTGAAGCAAATATACAAGTAGAAGTTACTAATAGAGAATTGGAGAATATCCTTACCAATATAATCAATAGCAGCTAAAATAATTGGGCAACCAAAATCCTATAAGCTGTTTAAGCATACAACACCATGTGGAAAACCACTACTAGTTTTTCACCATATGAATTGGTATATGATAAAAAACTCTCCTTTCAATTGAATTTGAAATGGAAACTTTGAGGACTACATTATAAGTAGGAATTGATTTGGATAAAGCACAAAAAGAAAGAATGTTATAATTGAATGAGTTGGATGAGATGAGGATAGAAGCTTTGTAGCAGAAAAAGATGAAACATTATCAGAGAAAGCAATGGCATGACTTACATATCAAAGAAAGATAATTCAGAGAAGGAGATTGGGCACTCGTATATGATTCCAAATATTATCATTTCAAAGGTAAGCTCTGAACTAGATGGTTAGGACCATTTCAGATAGAAAATATTTTTGATAATGGCTCAGTATAGTTATTACTTATAGATAGAAATGAGAAAACACTTCTTGTTAATGGACATCAATTGAAGCTATATTAGAATCCTTCTAGTAAAGATAAATTCATTCATTTAGTACAAAATGAGTTTGGTACCATAGAAGAACTCAAATCTTCCATGGTAATTAATTTTTGAAGATAAAAATGGCCTGAATAAAGGGAGAGGATTCCCCTCTTCTCTAATTAAAAAATATATATATATTAAAAAATTAAAATAAAATTCAATAATGAAAATCTTTTGAGATATATTTGACAGTCATGTTCAAAAATCTAGCTTGTTGGTTATTCATGTACTGAATAATGAGCCTTGACTAGAAAATCAACAAATGGCTGAGCAAGGGCAAAAAACCAAACAAAAAAAGTGAGTTCAGAAATCTAGTTGGTTTTAAAGCAATAAATTTAATATTATTATTTGTTGTACTATTTTTCATAACTAATTCATGCAATTTATTATGTAATAATAGGTAAGGAAGACTGATAAGGAATATCATGATTTGTAAGGTAGAGTATTTAGTTTTTGCTAAATGTTAGTTTTAGATGTCTAAGTTCCATACATTTGCTCAAACCTATTGGCATAAAAATTTCCATAAGGAAATATAAGGAGAACATTATATGATGTCAGCATAAGGTCATTTCAAAAGAAAAAAATATATTTTAGAACACCATAATATGTGCTATGGATAATATCCCTTCTAGCTATAAAAGTACTTCATGATGACACATCACTATAATCATATTTCATTTATGAAAAATAAAAAGTAGAGGGTTTAAAATATTTGATAGTGGAATGATTTCAAAATTAATAAAAAATAAAAAGTATGTCATCATTACTTAAAATTGATGTTGTCATAATTAATTGACATGCTTCACATGTTGTTCATAGCTTTAATCTTAAGGTGATATTATTACTGTCTATTCATTTTGCATCAAAGTTTGTTTTATTTTTATAAGAAAAGTAAAGGATTGACTATGTCCTATGCAAGTTTAGAATTCAAAATGGGGCTAAAGAATAGATCTAAACCAAAAAAATGAAAATGAGCTATAAATGATGAGCTAGTAAAGGAGATACTACCAGTAGATGGATGGCTCGAGTTCTTTCTCAAGTTACAGAGATATAACGAGGCATTAGTAATTAAATTCATCCTCCATTTGAAACCTGACTTCTTCATGGTCCAAGGTGTTCAAATACCCTTTTCCATGTAGATCCTCAGTGAATTGTCAATAATTATAGATGAAGGTGCATGACTAGTAGAAATATATTTATTTAGTGATCTCATATTAATTTTTAGTAGTGGGGGAGAATTAGTACCAATATATGAGGAAGACATTAAAGGAATAATCAAGGGAGTCAATAGAGAATCTTTATCTGAACCATAGAGGTTAGTTTCCTTTTGGCTCATAAAATATTCAACATGTGAAGGGAAATGTAGTGTGTTGATTTGTATGGTGTTGATGATGTTAATCCACCTCAGATATGGTGCTCAACAACCCCAACACAGAATAAAATTTCCTTCATTCCTCTTGGGATCTATTTAGGTTATAGCCATGAGGTATTCTAGAAATCCCTCTACCATCCACCATCATAGGTTAATCTAACTCATCATCCAACACCATTGTTTACATCAGAAATATGATCAGGAAGCTTGGGCTACCTTTCATGAAGGATAGAAAATAAAAACCCCTAAGCTTGCTAGGCAAATTCCTTTACACATTCATGCTTCAAGTTATAAAACACCACATAGAATTTATCTCAAATAAATTATCTCTAAATCCACTCACAAAATAAGATCTTGGGTCATAACTATTTCATTACAAACCCCAAGTCCTCCTCATATAGTCTCACCCACTAATCTGATAAGAAGAAAATTGAGATCAAGACCTTATACTAGAAGTCATTAACATATACCTCAAGATGATCCTATTTAAGAACCCATTCAAATTATTGAAGATGAGTATTCTATAGACCCTACCTCCCAACTAAAACCTCCCATATAAAAACCTTTCCTCCTCCTAAGATAAGAAATAAATTCATCTGAGTTGTTGATAGTGATGAGACCATTTCTATGGAAACACTAGATAGCTTGAGATAAAATACCACTACCACCACTAGTGAATCCCAAAATAGAGAAGAAGAGGAAACCCCTCTCCCAAAAAAAGACTTTACTGATGACTTTGCTAAAACCATCCTTGATGAGATTCTTACTCCCTCTACACAACAAATAAAGGATAAAGGAAAAACCCTAATGAATGAAGAATAAGGACAACCTTCAAAGGAGGGAGATGTTGTAGAATTATAACATGTTCTAGAACTCTCCCTACTAGAAACCATTGTTAAATAGAATGCAAAAGATATTGTTATTTCTCAAAATGAAGATTTTGTGATTGCCCTTTTGATGAAACAAATTGAAAACATGAAAATTCTATCTATGAAGAAAACAGATGATGTAAAAGATGAAATTATTTATGTATGGAGCCATACCAAATCACTTGAGGAAGAAAATATTTATTTAAGGAGAAATATTCTCAAATATAAAATAGAAAATGCTAGACTAAGGACTCAAATAGATACTAGTTCTTCTAATGTTCTTCTTAAGGTCATGATAAAACAAGGCTGTTAAACTATTTTGTCTATTCTAGATGTAAAAAATTAATGGGAGCAAGTTTTCTTAGAAATTGAAGAAATGAAGAAAAAAAATCACCTGATTAAAAAACAAAATCACCTTCTTAAAAAGGAAAAGTAATAAGTGCAGGTAAAGTTGACACAATCCCAATAAAAAGAAGATCAAGTTAAATAAACTTTTCATTTTATATGTCAGTTAAGTGAAAAACTGCTATCTTGTAGAGTCCCTTCTTTTGCATATACTTTACTTTTATATGAATAATTATTTAGATGGAAAATATTGTAGATATCTTATGATTTACCACATGAAATAAATACCAATGATGAATTCATGTCAATGTTTAAAAATAGTACTCTTGATAGACAAAATCTAATTTGTGATTTCTACTTGCATGGTATTATTTTAGGTAATATAAACACTTTCTTGGTGAACCTATTTATAGGATACATTTAATTAAGAGCCCTTCTTTCTACATATATAAATAAAATTGATTGTCAGGACTCTATGATGATCAAACTAATATTGAAAGGGATATTAGTTTATGCATCAGGTCTCAATTTAGTGATGCACAATACATATTAGAGAAATTTTAGAGTTTTTATCAATAGCCAAGAGTTCACGATCATTATATTCATACCTTATAGGATGGCCTCCTCAACTTTTAGTTGTTTGTTTAGCATAATTGATCCATAAACTCTACACTAATTCAATGTTTAAAAAATTTACCTTGGATACTTTTGTTAAATCATTCAAATTTCCTAAAAATATTCAAGGAAATGAAACTAAATTTTACTTTTTAATACATATTTATCTCAAACCCCCAAGTGCTCAATTTTCTATAAATATGTCATATTTGACTAATTATAAATTCATTAATGATTAATAAATAAAATCAATCAAAATGTGGAACAAGAATGCAAAAATAAAATTAACTCATGATAAGCACTTGATAACAGAGTTCGACAATGCCTACATTTCTAGGTTTGCTTATAGTATAAACCGATTCATTAAATTGAAAAGTGAGTACACAGCCAACCCTCACAATTGTCAAATGAACACTCTAAGACTGCATATAAATTAGCAACAAACCTTTAGAAAGTCCTAGAACCCACATATAGACCTTCCACCTTATTGTCATCAATGCAATCTCGTAATCTTATGGATTTTCCACCAAAAGTATAAAAAATGGACTTATAAAATGGCCTTAACAAATCCAAAATAGGTTTTTCAACATACCATTGAAATTGTCTCAGAGTCAATGATAATTCCCTAGATTACATCGAGAGATAAAAATGCCTCTAGGTACCTCAAAAAGGGTGACATGTGCAAATTGGTCTATTATGGCCTATACACAGTCTACAAATATTATGCATTTAAATACAATTTCACCCATTTCATATTATTTATGAACCATATGGTATAGTGGTGGGGCACCTCATTATTTTACATGGGGGTAGAGGTTTGAATCTCTTACTCCACGCTTTAAAAACAAACCCTGTCTTCAAATGCAAGTTTGAGCACTTTATATAGTGCTTAATCCCATAGAAGCAATGGTGGGATCATTCTCATTTTACCTAAAATGACAAGGGTTCAAATCCATAGGTAATGGATTGTGGCTAATGCAAATCTATTTAGTCCCACATTTGTTGTGGGCTTCTATTATGAGTCTTTAAATAGACTCTTACCTACTAAAGACCATTTTGGATGCTTCCCCATCCACATGAATTTGAAAATATATCTAGGGAATTATTAATAAGCTCAGGCTTCATGATAGTTTAGTGGAAAGTGGGTTTGACCCATCGTGCTCCATGCTAAGCTTAGGATGTGGCTTCCTCAATCTGATGTGCCAAACTTAGCATGCTGATGTGGTTTTGACCCAACTTAGGTAATGAGCTATGTTGGGAATTGGACATTGGGGTTAACCCAACTCAGCAAACATGATCCACTTGTGACTCAACATTACATTAAACTCAAGATTTGTTGTGTTTCATGGACCCATCCTTGTTAAATATAATCCTGGATCATGTCATACACAATTTAAACCATTCATGCTAAAATATAGAACCTAAATCATGTTCTATGGCATTGTATCCTACTTGGGCTCAATTTATCCCATCTAGGTCAAGTTGGCATCTAAGGTGAATTGGGATCTCCAACCCAACTTAGGTCTTCACCCCAACTCAGGTGTCTACTTCTCAACTTGGGCTCAATACTCCAACTTGGGTCAGCATCCCAACTCAAGCTCAAGTTGACATTGAGTATTAAATAATTTTATGACTATGGAGAAATGAAGTGGTGGTAATCCATGTGGTGGCTTGAGGACCCACCATGTGGACCACTCATAAATTTACTCTTATCAATGTCTAAATAGATGCTCCATAGCTCTATCAGTAGCAAGGTCCCCTTTTAATATAAAAGTGGACTCCATCGGCTATGGTCCCATAGCTGACCTACTTGTTTTATGCTGTCTATATATGCCTAATAAAGATGAAGTATAGAGACTAATATTTTTTTCCCACACAAACTCATTTCCATGTATTGTAACATAATTAGTTCATTTGGTAAGATAAGATTAAGCCACATCACCTTGTGTCACCTTTTTCCTTGTTGATCTAGAACTTCAATGCATGATATCTTGTGTATATGGGCTCAAAATTGATCTATTCAAATTATAAGAAAAATCTCTCAATGAGATCTACATCATACCAAAAATCAATTTACAAATTTTTAACATCTATTTTAGAGTGTATGTGGATCCTCCTAGATCAATCCTCCTTACTAAGAGGGTTTTTAGTCTACCAAAAGCTGGTACCTAGCTTGTTCCTTTGAAATGTCAATCAGTTCTAAAGAATTTCAATGTGTCTTTATCAGTTTACTTAGGTTCTACAAATTCACCTACAATGCTTGGAACAAATGATTGATCAAATATTTTATAAACCCTCTACTACTTTATGGATGTAATGAACCTCTACATAGAATTATGATTCTATATGTTTATCCACATCCTCTTCTACTACATAGCCTTAATGGCCTCTATATAGAAGTACATGTGTGCCAAGTGGTTCCCAAGTTTGATAAACTATTATCTATAGAATAATACTTACTAAACCAAGCATACCCTAATCTGCATATACTGTTGTTAATGGAAATGTCTACCAAAATGTGAGAAGACAACTTGAGTATGATAAACCTGTCACTCAATACTTTTCTATAGGTGATTCTAAAACAAACTACAATTTTTATAATGCATGTATACAGAGATACAAATAGTTCCCCTTGGGTATTTTAACAATTGTGCATGATGTATGTCATAATATTGCCCATATGGGTCTTATGCATACATCCTAACTAGCACATTATTTATACTAGTTTTATGAGTATATACAAATGAATATACCAAAATACACCTAATATTTATTACCAACTGTAGAATCCTAGTGTGGGTATGACTCCTTTAGTAGTCACTCTATAGATCATCATGTGACTCTCCTTTAGGTTCCTGATGGTCACCTGGTATATAAGAGTCTGATGTTTAACTAGAATCATCATGACTATGTCTATATACCTACCCTATCTCAAACTATATGATCCAAGTGTGATTCAAGTGAAGCTCTATGTGATAATCTCTAAAATATGCTTATTAAGTGAAGAGATATAAATTTCTTAGAACCATCTTATCCATATCTAATGGAATGATATCGAGAGTCACCATGTTTGAGAACTGTCTCCCGACTACAAATCACAAGGTGCAATAACATGTTGCCATACCTTATATAATACCATTATATGTGACAACTATTTTAGCATGAAAAAGTGGCATTGTTGGTAATCCCAATTGATGTACTATGTTAGAGGTAACATAACTTATTCCAATTTCTCCATAAAAAACAAGTCTAATGACACATCCCTCTGAAATGATTGGAATACTTTGTCTAGAGGCTCTCACAAATCATAAGATAATATCTAGAGGTCCATATGGTGTCCTCTATCAAACTAGGGATTCTGAATGATGATTGGTACTTAGGATAGTAGGATTCTTTATTTTACCCATGTTCCTCTATTGGAACCACTATGATGCATGATCAGGATGTCACAACCAACGATGTTATGTGAGATGTCTATGTCTCAAGAAATGACTACAGATTGGACTGGTTGAAGTACTAGGATCATCTTGATGATATTTTTTTACATCCTGACTCTTTTATTAACTAATCAAAAAGAAAATCAACTTTTTGTTAAAGTTTAATGATATGTTGATCTTGTGTGTGTTGATGTGCACTCACATTCACTGCCATCATATTTAGTTATGTTATCCATTATGTTTGCTCTCTTTAGTGTGACACAATCATTTGTATCATCATGCCCAATATCAAAAGCATTATGGGTAACTGCATCCATGGGGGCAAATCCATGGCTTTAAGCATGTCTAAAATATCCACACACACTATGAAAAGTTGTGAATGATAGGCAAGAATCACTTTGATACCAAACCTAATCCATAAACTCTACACTGATTCAATGTGAAAAATGTTTACCTTGGATACTTTTATTAAATCATAAAAATTTATTAAAAACATTCAAGGAAATAAAATTTAATTTGACCTTTTAATACATATTTGTCTCAAACCCCAAAGTGCTCAATTTTTTGTTAATATGTCATATTTGAATAATTATGCATTCATTAATGATTAATAAATAAAATTAATCAAAATGTGGAAAAAGAATTCACAAATAAAATCAAGTCATGAAAAGCACTTGATAACGAAGTTAGGAAATGCCTACGTCTCTGGGTTTATTTATAACATGAACTAATCCATTTCCTTGAAAAGTGAGTACATGGTCAACCCTCACAATTATCAAATGGACACTCTAAGACTACATACAAATGGGCAATAGAGCTTCAAAAAGTCCCAAAACCCACGAACAGACCTTCCATCTTACTATCGTCAATGCAATCTCATAATCCTATGGATTTTACACCAAAATTATAAAAATAGACTTATAAAATGGACTTAAAAAATCTAAAATAGGATCTTCAACATACCATTGAAATCATCTCAGAGTCTAAGACAATTCCCTAGTTTACACCAAGAGCTAAAAATGTCTCTAAGTACTTCAAAAAGAGTGATATGTGCAAACTGGTCTATTATGGCCTATACATAGTCTACAACTATAAGGCATTTAAATACAATTTCACCCCTTTCATATTGTTTATGAACCATGTGGTATAGTGGTGGGGCACCTCATTATTTTACATGAGGGTAGAGGTTTGAATCTCCCACTCCATGTTTCAAAAATAAACCCTGTCTTCAAATGTAAGTTTGAGCACTTTATATATTGATTAATCCCATAGATGCAATGGTGGGTTCATTATAATTTTACCCAAAATGATAAGGGTTTACATCCTTAGGCAGTGGATTATGGCTAATGAAAATCTATTTATTCCCACATTTGCCATGGGCTTCCATCGTGAGTCTTTAAATAGACTCTTACCTACCTTCAACCTTGGTCTTCAGACCATTTTGGATGCTTCCCCATCCATGTGCATTTGAAAATATATCTGAGGCATTGTTGATAAGCTCAGTCTTCATGGTAGTTTAGTGCATAGTAGGTTTGACCCATCATGCTCTGTGCTAAGATTAGGATGTGGCTTCCTCGATTTGATGTAACAAACTTAGCATGCTGATGTGGTTTTGACCTAACTCAAGCAATGAGCTATGTTGGGAATTGGATGTTGGGATCAACCTAACTCAATAAACACAACCACTTATGACTCAACATTACATTAAACCCAGACTTTGTTGTGTTTCCTAGACATGTTTATGCTAAATATAATCCTAGACTGTGTTATGCACAATTCAACCCATTTAGGTTAAAATATAGAACCTGAATCATGTTTTGTGGCATTATATCTTTCTTAGGCTCAATTTAGCCCATTCAGGTCATGTTGGCATTTGGGGTGAATTGGGATCTCCAACCCAAGTTAGGTCTTCACCCCAACTTGGGCCTCTGCTTCTCAACTCGAGCTTGGCACTCCAACTTGGGTCAGCATCCTAACTCAGACTCGAGTTGACATTGAGCATTAATTTTTTTTTTGACTATGGAGAAATGAAGTGGTGTTAAGCCATGTGGTGGCTTAAGGACCCACCATGTGGACCACTCATAATTCAACACTTGTCAACATCTAACTAAATTCTCCATAGCTTTATCAGTAGTAAGGTCCCCTTTCGAGACAAAATTAGACTCCATCGGCTATGGTATCATAGCTGACCTACTTATTTTATGCCATTTATATATGACTGACAAATATGAAGTATAGAGACCAATATTTTTTTTAAGCATAAACTCATTGCCATGTGTTGTAACATAATTGGCTCATTTGGTAAGCTAGGATTATACCACATCACCCTATGTCACCTTTTACCTTATTGATCTAGAACTTTAATGCATGATATCTTGTGTATACGGGTTCAAAATTGACCCATTCAAATTGTGATAGAAAGCTCTCGACAAGCTCTACATTGTGTCAACGATCAATCTACAATTTGAAAACTTTTGTTTCAGAGTGTATGTGGATCCTTTTGGATGAATCCTCCCTACTAAGAGGTATTTTGGTCCACTAAAAGCTGGTACCCAACTTATTCCTCTAAAATACTAGTTAGTTCTAAAGAATTCTAATGGGTCTTTATCAGTCTACTCAGGTTTCATAATTACACCTATAATGCTTAGAACAACCAATTGATCAAATCTTCCACAAACCCTCTATTACTATATGGCTATAATGAGTCTCTACATAGAATTATGATTATGCATGTGTATCTATATCCTCTTTTGTTGCATGGCTACAACAGCCTCTATGCATGGATAATAACACATCTATCAACATCCTCTTCTACTACATAGACTTAATGGCCTCTATACAAAAGTACATTTGTGCCAAGTGCTTTTTGGGTTTACTAAATTTTTCTCTGTAGAATAATACTTACAAAAATAAGCATACCCTAATCTACATAAACTATTGTTAATGGAAAATGTCTACCAAAATGTGAGAAGACAACTTGAGTATGATAAACCTGTCACTCAATACTTCTTTATAGGTGACTCCAAAACAAACTATAATTTTTATAATACATGTATATATAGACATAAATAGTGCCCCTTGGGTCTTTTAACAACTATGCATGATGTATGTCACAATATTTATCATATGGGTCTTATTCATACATCCTAACTAGCACATTGTTTATGCTAGTTTTATGAGTATATACAAATGGATATACCAAAATACACCTAATATTTCTTACCAGCTATAGAATACTAGTGAGGGTTTGACTCCTTTATTAGTTTCTCTATGGATCATCATGTAACTCACCTTTACATTTTTGATGGTTACCTGGTACATACGAGTCTGATGTCTGACTGGAATTATTGTGACTAGGTATAGAGACCTACCCTATCTCAAACTACACAATCCAAGTGTGATCTAAGTGAAGCTCTATGCCATCATCTCTGAAAGATGCTTACTAAGTGAAGAGATATAAATTTCTTAGAACCATCTCATCCATCTCCAATGGAATGATATCGAGAATCACCATATCTGATAATTTTCTCCCAACTATAAATTACAATGTGAAAAAACATGTTTTCATACCTTAGATAGTACCATTCCATGTGCCAACTATTTTATTATGCAAAAATGGAAAGGTTGGCAAGCCCAATTGATGTACTACATCATTAGTCACATAACTTATTCTAATGTCTCAATAAAAAACAAGTCTAATGATACATCCCTCTGAAATGATTGTAATACTCTATTTGGAGGCTCTCATGGATCTTAAGATAATATCTAGAGGTCTAGATGGTGTCCATTATCAAACTGGGGATTTTGAATGCTGTCTAGTACTTGGGATAGTATTAATATTTCCTCTACTCACATTCCTCTATTGGAAGCACTATGGTGCACGATCAAGATGTCATAACCAACAATATTATGCCACATGTCCACGTCTCAAGTAATGACTGCAAATTGGACTAGCTAAAGTACTAGGATCATTTTGATGGCATTTTTTCTATCTTGACTCTTTTGCTAATTGATCAAAAATAAAATCAACTTTCTACTAAAGTTTGATGATCCATTGATCCTATGTGCACTGATGTTCACGACCATCTATTTAGTTCTACCATCTATTGTGTTTGCTCTCTTCGATGTGACATAATAATTTGCATCATCATGCCCAATATCAAAAGCATTATGGGAAACTACATCCATAGGTACAAATCCATGTCTTCAAGTAGGTCCCAAATAGCCACACACACTATGAAAAAGCTGTGAATGATAGGCAAGAACTACTCTAATACCAAACCTAATCTGTAAACTCTACATTGATTTAGTGTGCAAAAAGTTTACCTTAGATACTTTTGTTAAATCATACAAATTTCCCAAAAACATTCAAGAAAATGAAACTAAATTTGACCTTTTAATACATCTATCTCAAACCTCGAAGTGCTCAATTTTCCATTAATATGTCATATTTGAGTAATTATGTATTCATTAATGATTAATAAATAAAACTAATCAAAATATGGAAAAATAATGCACAAATAAAATTAACTCATGATAAGCACTTGATAATGGAGTTTGATAATGCCTACATCTCTTGGTTCACTTATAATATGAATTGATCCATTTCCTTAAAAAGTGAGTACACAACCAACTCTCATAATTACCAAATAGACACTCTAAGACTGCATACAAATTAGCAACAGACCTTTAGAAAGTCCCAGAACCCATGGACAGACCTTCCACCTTATTGTCATCAATGCAATCTCATAATTCTATGGATTTTATACCAAAAGTATTGAAAATAGACATATAAAATGGCCTTAACAAATCCAAAACAAGTTCTTCAACATACCATTGAAATTGTCTTAGAGTTTAGGACAATTCCTTAGTTTACACTGAGAGTTAAAAATGTCTCTAGGTACTTCAAAAAGGGTGATATGTGCAAACTGGTCTATTATGGCCTATACACAATCTACAACTATAATGCATTTAAATACAATTTAACCCCTTTCATATTGTTTATGTATTTCATGTTATAGTGATGGGGCACCTCATTATTTTACATAGGGGTAGAGGTTTGAATATCTGACTTCACACTTCAAAAACAAACCCTGTCTTCAAATGCAAGTTTGAGCACTTTATATAGTGCTTAATTCCATAGATGTAATGATGGGATCATTGTTATTTTACCCAAAATGATAATGGTTTGAATCCATAGGTATTGGATTGTGGCTAATCCAAATATGTTTAGTCCCACATTTGCCATGGGCTTCCACTGTGAGTATTTAAATAGACTCTTACCTACCTTCAATCTTGGTCTTTGGACCATTTTGGATGCTTCACGATCCACATGCATTTAAAACTCTATCTAAGGCATTGTTGATAAGTTTAGGCTTTATGGTAGTTTAGTGGGCAATGGGTTTGACCCATCATGCTCTATTTTAAGCTTAGGATGTGGCTTCCTCGATTCGATGTGCCAAACTTAGCACGCTGATGTGGTTTTGACCCAACTCGAGCAATGAGATATGTTGGGAATTAGATATTGAAATCAACTGAACTCAATAAAAATGACCCACTTATGACTCAACATTATGTTGAACTTGGGATTTTTTATGTTTCATAGACCCATCCATGTTAAATATAATCCTAGGCTGTGTCGTGCACAATTAGATCCATTTGGGTTAAAATATAGAACTTGAATCATGTTCCATGATATTGTATCCCACTCAAGCTCAATTCAACCCATGTAGGTCAAGTTGTCATCTAGGGTGAATTGGGATCTCCAAATCAACTTGGGTCTTCACCCCAACTCAGGTCTTTACTTCTCAACTTGGGCTCAACACTCCAACTCAAGTCAACATCCCAACTCAGGCTTGAGTTGACATTGACCATTAAATAATTTTTTTGACTATGGAGAAATGAAGTGGTGGTAAGCCACATGGTGGCTTGAGGACCCACCATATGGACCATTCATAATTTGACACTTGTCGATGTCTAACTATATTATCCATATCTCTATTGGTGGTAGGGTCCCCTTCGAAGACAAAATCAGACTCCATCAGCTATGGTCTTGTAGCTAACCTACTTGTTTTACATCATCTATATACACTTGACAAAGATGAAGTACAGAGACTAATATTTTTTTCCCACACAAACTCATTTCTATATGTCGCAACATAATTGGTTTATTTGGTTGGCTAGGATTATGCCACATCACCCTGTGTCACCTTTTGCCTTATTGATCTAGAACTTCAATACATGATATCTTGTGCATACAAGCTCAAAATTGACCCATTCAAATTATGTCAAAAATATCTTAATGAGTTCTACATCGTGCCAATGATCAATCTATAATTTGATAACTTTTATCTCAAAGTGTATGTAGATGCTCTTGGATAAATAATTTTGATGATGCAGTGGTTTCTTGTTGACAACATTGCCAATTTGTTACCAGTTCCTTTGAGAATAACAGAAGTGGAGTCACCCACTACTATTCAGTGGTCTCTTAGAAGGGCTAAAGTCATTATGCATATAATTTTAGATGTTATTCAAGGGGATGGACAAAAACCATGGATAGGGATGAGGTTTAAACCTCCCTTACTACTCTCCCCTATGTCCCCATGGACAAATATAGGACCTCAGTTTGAGGAATTGTATGCAATTTGGATCCACTTTATGCAAAGGGATATGGGATTCACTCCTCATCATCATAGGATATTTCAAGATCCATATTCCATATATGACTTGAGTCTTAAGATATGACAAATAGTTCATAATTATAAATACTAAGTATACTCATTTACAAAAGGGACTTGCAAAAGGTAAGGTGTGGGGGAGATGATGAGTCCATAAAATGACTCATTATTGTTATATTTTGTGGCCTTAAATATGTCAAATGGTTGAGATTTGTATGTAATTTGATATTTAAAATAGCATACGATAGGAGATAGATGATTTTATTTATTTAAATTCATGTAAAGTCTAAGATTATATTCTTTGCATTATATTCTAACCATTTGCATGTTTTAGGATTCACATTTTGATATGTATAAGCAATAGTAACATTAATATGAGTTTTGATAATATTTCATGAAGATAAGGATGATCCAAGATAAATAACTAATCATCTGAGGATTAGTTATGGATTTTTAAACTTGCTACAAATTTCATTATTCTTCTACAAATTTCATCAATTGGCTACGAATTTCACCATTCAGCTATGGATTTCACCACTAAGCTACATATTTCACTAGTTTTATTATAGATTAACCCAATTTGCTCTAAAATTGATCATATCATTTTTTAAAGGGTTTAAACAACTTTTCCACCTTCTTCATGATAATATGGAAGAATCCTTTTAAAATTTCTATTTTTGTGCATATATATAAATATTTTTCTATTTCTGTTTAGTCTTCCATTTTTGGAAGATGTTATTCTAGGTTGCAATACTAAAGATAGAAGATATGAATGTCATATTTGTATGAATTTGGTTGCTAGATATAGTTAGACATGGAATTTTTTATATGATATAAATCTCTTGATTCCTTGAATATCTCATTACAACATTCTTATATTTTAACTATATCACCCAATCTATCTAGAATATCCTCCTATTTCAAATCAGTCAAGTTATTACTTGAAATCTAGGGATAAACAATTTCTTTGCATAGAATAAATTGACAAATCCATGATTAGATCTATAAGATATAAGCATACATACATATATTGTAATTTTGGTTATTTTTTGAAATACAATAACATTACAATAGTTTTATTTCTCAATTCATGTGTTGAAGTGACATCTTAGAGATGAGTTGATTCAAACCTGAATCTGAGGGTGAGCAAGGGCCCACTCCCCAAGGAGATAAGATATTTATTTTGGTATTTATAAATTTATTTCCTATTTATTTTAATTAAGATATATATATATATATATATATATATATATATATATATATATATATATATATATATATATATATATATATATATATATATATATATATAAAATTAATTAAGATTGATAACCTGCAAGATAGATTAGATAGTTGATGTGTTACTTTCATCATAAGCATTTAATCATTTCCATTCTTACAATTTTAATTCTACAAATGTGGATTTGAGATTACTTTAATTCTACAAGTGTGATTTGAAACCTAGTTTATGTGAGTTTATTTTGACACAGTGTGTGATCATTTCTAGATTCTTTAATTTAGATCAATTTGGTTTGTTTATATTTTTTGCAATATTTTTTTCTTTCAACATTATTTTAGGATTTATAAATATACATAGATCAACATAACATCAAACCCCCCCTAAAAATAGTATTGTTAACCTAAAATCAATAAATTTCTTACTGCAAATAACTTTAGACACTACCCTAGTAAGAACTGACACTGACATAAGTTGGTTAAATGAAGGAGTAATAATGACACCCATTTTTTTTGGTTATATATGCTATGGAAAATATGTGGCGTGTGTTTTCTTTTCTATAATTATGTGAAACACATGCATGGTTAAAAATAAAAAGGCAAAAATGATTTGAAAAAGTATAAATAATCGAAACAAATATAATACACTCTATATCATGATGGAAATGTAAAAATAAAGGATGAATAAATATAATAAAAAAATATGGTAAAAAGGGTAACAAATATTTTCAAACCTGTAAAAGATTTGTACTAAATTAAAAAAAATAAAAATCACACTATATCATGTTGAACACTGATGGTAAAAAGGGTAACAAATATTGTAATAAAATGGAGAACACATGAAAAATCAATGGTATAAAAATAAAATAATTAAGTCAATCAAGCATACTAAATTACATTGGGAAGTATAAAAATAAGGACAAAATGTAAAAGGGGATTATATTAATCACACTAATTTAAGATGGGAAGTATGAAAAATTTAATAAAATGGTTGTAAACATACACATGATCTAAAAAAAAGAAGATAAAAGTGAAAGAGTTAAAGTAGGCATAAAACATACTAAATCAAGATGGTAAGTATGTCAATGACATGTAACTCATAATTGAACACTACTTATCTCAAGTTTGATGCATGTAATTTCATTGTGACTTAGTTATAGTAGGAATTGGGTATTGGAATATTTTGTGAAGAGGGCCTGGTCCTATCCATGGTCTTACACTGAAAGTCATAAGGGAACACCAATGAGGTGGAAATAACTATGGAAAATATTTTAAAATATGTTTTTAATGTGGTAATTTATGAGGAAGGCCTGGTTCTACCCATGGTCTTACACTTCAACTCATAAAAGGAAACCCTAGGGGGAATGATCAATTAACAAAATAATATTTCTCAAGGGGAAAGATTAAAAATATTGTAATGTAAGAGGGAATGTGAAAAATATGACATAGGCATCTATGAGAAGACCTTAGGAAACATGAGGCATACTAGGTACAAAAGAGAGACACTAAGAGTCTAGTGACTATCAAAATACAAAGGATACATGCTCACAATAAACACAAAGATGTATAGGTAAATATGTGAGATACTAAGATTGACTCATGTTGGTTATATGAACAACAATATTAAAATGGACCTACCTTCCCACAATATGTTCCCCGTTCCCCATGACCTCTTACAAAGCTATCAATCTACTACAAAGATTGGGTACTTGTTTGAGAAATTAGGCAGCACTAAAAGATTTTTTATTCTATTTCCCAATCTATTGGCCTACCACACCCCAATGAACCTTGACTCTATCATGAGGCCAACAATGAATTTTAAGCTTCAATTATAAAAAAGGAGATGTGTTATGAATCATATATTTTAATGTGATTTGAATTTTGAATTTGTATGTTGCCTTTTGTATCATTTCCTCTTATTCAAGTGATTTGGATTTTAATTTTTATGATTATTTCTCTATATGGATTTGGAATAACCAACATGAATGATAGAAGTGATACACATGAATGAGATTTATACTTTGGTTAAAGGAAGCTAGTATCTAAAGATATGACAGACTAAACACTTAGGCTTACCTATGAACCAATATGTAATCTGAGTTTTCAATCATATGTAGGCTTAGTATGTGAAAGGAATATAAGGGAATAAAATGATCTACAAAGTAGATCGATAGAATATAACTACAATGAGATGTCTTATTTGCTAACTGATCATGTGGTAAGAAAATATTACTAAGGTGATCAAGGTTTGTATAACCAAGTCATAATAATAATTATCTGAGTTATTAAGATAAGATAGTAAATAGTGAAATAAAAATCCATGAAAGAAAGGAACTCATAGACATATGTGTGAAATCATGGAAATAATGAAAAACAATCCATAAGAAATGATGAAATTAAATGAAACCATATACAACAAATAAAGCTTAATATAAATATCCATGTAAAATAAATAGGTAAAACCAAATTTGACACATATTCAAATGATATAAGATATATAAAAGTGGATCACAAATCCAATCCAAAATCATAGTGAATAACAAAGTGAAATAACACCATGTCGTGTTCATAAATATTGATAACTTTGTCCAAAAATATTATTCATAACATTTGAAATATATTTATAAAGCTATATCTTAATGGAAGCTAGAGTCTTATCACTCCTTATATAAAGCTATGTAAAGACCTTTCTCCAAATCTCAACCAAAAATGTAGGTGTAGCTAAGGGATCATATTTGTGAGGGCTCTTTTGCATAGAATACTCAATGAGAGGAATATGTGTTTGAGTAAGACTGGTATCTATGTAAAAATAAGGAGGAACCACTGGTGGAAAAGGAGCCATAATTAGGGAAGGAACCATTGGTGGGGAAGAAACCACAGGTGGGGAAAGAGGTGCCACAGATATATAAAGAGGAGCCTTCTTGCATGGGTGACCTATGGAAGGAAGAATAGTATGTGTAGGAATAATCAAAAGGTGACCATGAAGGTGTTGCTAAATAATGCAACATCGATCGATATGATGGGTACTGTATTGGTGCCAAAGATAATATACCTCCTCATATTTAGGGATATACTTGGGTAACAACTTGGGAGGAGGTATAACTTTATCTTTAGGCTTAGCAAGGGTAGGACACAATGTGTCAATGTATTAGAGAATATTTCAATAATGGATGGAAGAATGATTATCTATTCCATGGAAGCAACATATATGATTGATAGTAGACTTTGTGGGTATATTAATGGAAGAGGTAGAAGGAAAAGTTGGGTATATTTGATAGTAGACTTGGTCTAATGATTAGAAAATTTGTGAATATCATAGTAGGGTGGATTGGCCCATTAGGTAGGCATGGGATCAAGATATGGTAAAGGAATAATGCCATCAACAAGGGAAGGTAGGGAGGAAATAAAAACTAGACTGGGCTCATCTAAAGGTAAATTAAGATTAGAAATATGATGAGGCTCAGATGAAGGTAGATTAGGAGTAGGGATTAGGTTAGGTTTAGTGGAAGGTGAAGTGGGATTTATAAAAGGCTTGAGAGAAATAGATAAAATTTATAGGAAAAGTAATCTATAAGGATCTTGGTATCGATAAAAATGGTAAGGGTCAGTCATGAAATGATCCATGAATATGCTTTTAAGAGGATCTATTGAAACTAGAGGTGTACCATGCAAGCACTCCATCTTGACCCTATGAAAAATAGGAAAAATAATAGAATCAGGCATTATGAAGGAATGTGATAAGATGAATGAAAATATTGAAATGAATTTGTACAATATCAAAAAATCTCATCATCTCTAGCCTAGACAAGTCCTCCTAAAAATGGGTCATCTAAAGTGTAATCATCATCATAATCAGGTGTATAGAGGTTGATGGTATAGGTAGGTATGATCTTTTCATTGGAAGTCATGATGAATATAATGTCTAGTCTTATTTAAGACTGTAGGTATGCCATTGATAGGATGTTGACAAGAATGAGGTTGTAGGTATGGAGTAAGTTGGGCAATGATATGAGGGGATAGATCAAAAGTTTTGATTTTGAGGCTTATCTCATCCAACTTATCATCATATAAATAAAGGAGGTTAGTTTATATGTTCCCAATGAGTTAGAGGAGACCATTATAACCTCGGGTAGAATTGACATGATATTTGAAATGTTGAGATTCCTTAAATGGGATACTAGGAAAAGATTTAAGGGTAGGAGTTTGAAAGACACCACATTCTTGGAATTATTCAAAATTTTAAGGGTTTGTGTCTCCTTGAATATTATAAATAACACCATTATGGGGGAATTTGATGCATTGTCATGTAGATGAGGTGAAAACCTCATGCGATGAGTCTAAGGTCTACCAAGTAGGATGTTATAAGAGAGGGGAAAGTTAAAAACCATAAATTTCATGTAGATGATGATAGGAGGTATGGTAATAGGAATCCAGACACAACCTAAATCAGGCATTTGCCTTATATCATAGCCTTGGCATGTGCTACTATGGACTTGATTTTGCACTCCAAATATCTAAGAGTTTTAATGAATTAGAGGGAGGCAATACAAGTACCTAAACCTTCATCAACCAAAACATGTTTGACTTAGATATCACTGATTTAGATGCTAATGAATAGGGGATGATCATCTAAATGAAGTAGAATATCATATAGAATCATGGAAGTGATAGGAAACTTAAGGGAAGATAAGTGCCCATTATTTCATCAACATGTATGGACACCTCTTTGCATTGTTGAAGTATACTATCCTTGGACCTAGACAAGGTAGCTTCACATCTTGTTAAGAAGATGAGGGATGTTTATTTCAAATAGAAATTGAATTATACATCTGAAATAATGGGGGGGGGGAAGTTCACATTATTTTAAGAAAAGGTATTTGAGATGGGATATGAGAAAGTTTCACAATGGGGTCCCATTCATCATAATCCATGGGGGAATTTTTAGATAGAGGCACATAATGTTGTAAGAGTTCATGTGAAGGAGGGTTGGAAGTGTAATCAAATTTGTGTTGGTAAGATGTAATTGGTTTAGTTTGAGGATAAATATGTTGATTGTCTTTGGATTGTGGGATAATTAGTTTAGGTATTTTTTGTGATTAGGTTGAAGAAATACTATTAGAAGGTTGGGGAATGTTGTTTATGTGTGTAGATCTTGGGGGAATAGTAGAGATAGTGTGAGAGGTATTATCCAATTGAGATGTTGAAGGTGGTTCTTGGAAGGTTATAAGGTTCTCTTGCCCTAACTCTATCAGATGAGAGGAGGAAGTGTCTTAATGACACATAATGTTTGACAGGTTTGGTGTGTGTGTGTTGGATTAGAATCAATAAAAGCAACTACCCTTCGCATGTTAGTTATATTTACCACATTGTATTCATTGGTAGTGAGGTCTATAAGACTTTAAACATTATTTGTGGAAGGAGTAGGCATGTAATTTTTATATTTATGATTAGGAATAAGATATCTATATATAGTGAGATGAACATTGGCTTTATTTAAATCTTTATTTTATTTTTATGTTTTGTGAGATTTAAAGGCTATGTCATATGCTTGTCAGCACTTACGAATGAGTGATTCATGATCAAAATTTTGGCCAAGAATAAAATCCATAGCTAAGTTATGTAATTATCTAGAATTTTTGTGAGATTGGATCCAACATGCAAGAAACCAACAAAATCTGTTCAGATCATACCATGTTTTCATTAGATGAGTGGGGTCAAGATATCATGGTAGAGGCCTTAACATATGATTTTGAAGCTTAATTAAGGATAATGGTTTATGGATATTAATGTTTTTTTTGAGAAAATGTATGATTAGGAGTGTTGTTTGGAAGGGGAGCATGATCCATAGTATTGTTGGGAGTGATGTCTTGAATGTTTTGAATAGTATCATAAGTATCAATGACACCATCATTAGTAGCATGATGATTTTTATTTTTAATGAGCATGCGAGTGCCCACAATGGGTTCAGATGGTTCAAATTGATGCATGAGAAAATATTGTTGCTTATCTTGGTCAAGGGCTTCTTCCAAATTTCTTGGAGAGAGAGAGTGCTAACCTGATATTTTAACTTGGGATAGAGGGCGATAGTAAATAAATGAAAAAGGTTATAGTCTACCATATTATGATCACATTTATTAGATAAGTTCTTCCAATGTTTGATGAAATCTTATGTTGTTTTAAACTCAAGTTGTTTATAATTTATGAAGTGAGATAATGTATTAGTGTTTCCCAATTGTACACCTTATACACTCAAATCAAACTGAATGCAAAAAATGACTGAGAGGTACCTACATGGGGTATGGTTATCTCCCTACTACTTTTGGCTCTACCTGAACTAAGGTGAGAGGACCTATGGGGTAGATTCCTCACATGGAGAGATTTTACAATTCAATTTCCATGGGGATTTTTGGCACTAGAAATAGATACGACCAGGGCATAACCAAGTTTGCACATTTCACATGTGAAAGGTTGTCACATAAAATACAAAAATGATCTAATCCATATACAAGCTATTGAAGATAGATGAATGGATGAATAAAATATTCATTTTATAAAATATACAATAATAGGGGCCAAATGGAGAACTGTAACACTAGAATTTAAAGCACAAACTACAAACACATTTCAAATATGCAAGATCTTATGCATTTTTAAGGCAAATCACACTTATATATGCAACATGGCATGCTATTTATAGGGTAGGATAGGGTAGGACAAGTTAGATGATTAAAAAGGAGGGTGGTGTGATGGTGGTTTCCAAATAGTAGGTTATCTAGTTGTATTTCATGAAAATACTTCTTAGCAAAGATGTAGAAAAAAGTCAAATGTAAGATAATGGTAAACACTAAATGATCCCTGAAACCCTAAAATATACATTGAAATTAGAATAAAAAATACTTTATCCTATTAAATTCATGAACCTAGGGTGCCCTTAAAAGGTATTCAATAACACATTTCCAAATATAACTATAGAAAGGGATTTATAACCTAGGTATATGCTCATAATGAAAACTAGTTATGAACACCAAACCAAATATTCAATCAATATAAATTGTAAAACATATTATTGCATTTCATTAATAGGATATAATAAAGAACCACAAATATTTTCTATTGACTTGAAGAGAAATATTACAAACATCAACACTTCAAAATAATGCCA
The DNA here is from genome assembly GCA_037957365.1 of Torreya grandis. NCBI lineage: Eukaryota > Viridiplantae > Streptophyta > Pinopsida > Cupressales > Taxaceae > Torreya > Torreya grandis. The sequence goes on from JARHVA010004486.1 coordinate 1,171,786, forward strand.
TGGGGATAAGCATGGTGAGATTGCTCTTTTGACAAGGGAGACATAAACATGATCTCAAAGCTTGCTAATGGCTATATAGCTGTAACCACCTTAGCAAGGGTGAAAAAATCTACACACAAAAATTGATCCTAGAAATATTTCTATAGAACCTAGACTTAGGGAAAATGGACACCTAAAATAATTACCTACAACAACTAACAACCAAAAACAACCAACAACCAACAACCTTAGAATAGAGGATAAAACCCCTATTTATACATTTTTAAATATAAAATTATGTATTGAAATTTGCAAAAAAGTCATAACAAACTTTCTCATTCTGGAAAATGCTCTTGTCCATGCCTATGATTTTTGTCCATTTGTAAGAAAAATCATTATTGTAACTACCTCTACAAGGAATGATGAGGACTTGGAACCACCTAGAGATTCTCTTAACCACTTGCTTGAATAATTAGAGGGATAAAATCATTTGAGGAGCCAAACAAACTTTGTCCTTAAGCAAAACTACCTAAAGATTCCCCTCTACACCTACTTAGAAGGTGAATTTCATGGTAGATGTTGAACAAACTTCATCACCATGTGTACCTACCTGGAGCTACTGGTGAATAATTGCCTACACAGCAAAAACCTCTTGGACAACTACCTTTCATTTTTTCACATGCCATGGAACAACCTATTATTATAATGATGGCTCAAGAATGATCTGGTTGTGATATGAAATAGAAAATGATCCATGATCATGATTATAAATATTCACTATGGAATGTTTTATGGACCTTATTTTGTGCTTCAACTCACTGCTTGACTAGGAAAGAGCCATCAAGTTTAAATTTTTTAAACCAAAGATTACCACATACTGACATTTATCAAGCCACATCAGATCTAACTAGGCATTTGTGGCCTTAAAGAGTGACTAAGTCAATTGATTGGATCTAATCTAGACACTCATCACTTCCTCATGCAATCCAAACCCTTTGAAAATTCCACCTCAACTTGCATCATTAGATCATCCTTGTCTGAGCAAATGTGAGCCATAGATTTTGTGTGGGATGCTCAATTTCTAATTTATGGCATACAACTATGACACTTGTAATTTTTTAATTTGATCATAGAGTCATAGACTTCTCAACACAAGCTGTGCACCATCAGATCTAGATAGGATGAACAAACGTGCTCCATTAGATCATGATTTAAGGGGTGGGGTGTGATTGGATATTTCCTATTCTTGGCCTCAAGGATGTGCCACTTGGCATCCCCATGGGTTTTTTGTGTTCCATTTGACTATTCAAATTTGATCATGCACCATCAAATCATCTTAATCTACCCAAATACATGCCATTAGATCTACCTCTATTTGAAAATAAATGGATACTTCATGAGGTCTAAAATTAATGCCCATGAAACCATCCTTGAACTTTTGAATCCCAATGGCTAGTCCTTATAGTTTAAAGTTGAAATTTGTGTGCCCATCAAAATATGTCCATGAGATTATCATACCTACAATTCAAAAATTTCTTTGAGGACTTTGTTCCATGGTAATTTGATCTGCGAGCTCTTTGTCTTCAACATTCCCCTTTGCTTCTCAGGATTTTTGTCTTCAACTTCTTTATCTTTAGATTTCCTTTATCCTCAACACTTTTGATTTGGAATTTTATTTGACACAATTGTCCTAAAATTATTCTCTTGGTCATTATGTTAGGATAATGTTTTTGAACTAAATGTCTAAGACAATTTCCTCAAAGGATTTTGACTTCACACTTTTCTTACAAGAATTAAGCTTTATCGAACCTTTCATGTGGGAAAGATGCTTGAAAGAATTTGGCCTTTATATTTTTGCCTTAGTTAGAAATTTTATTTTGGATATTTTATCTAAAGCAATTTCCTTAAATAAATTAGTCTTTTAAAATTTTGCCAAAGGAATTGGACCTTTACAACTTGCTGAAAGAATTGAGACTTAGCTCCTTTTGTCATCATTGGGACAATTGTTTTAGACATTTTTTCCAAAATAATTTCCTCACAAAAATTAAACTTGGTACTTCTCTTGAAGAAATGCAATTCTTTGAGACTTTTTGCAAGGGAAAAATTCCCAAAGGAAATAAGACTTCTACTCCACAACAATTTTGTCAAATGTACCCTTTGGCCATTTGAACATAACCTTCGGAAGTTTTGTCAAGGGCACTTTCGCTATAGAATTTCCGATTGGCATTTTGAAATGACCCTTTAGATCTCTTGAAAGTGCTCTTTGAATTTTTTGAAGGTGCCCTTTAGGAATTTTGCAAAGACAAAATGCTTGAAAGAATTGATCCTTTGGGGATTTTGCAAAGGGAAAATGACCCTTCTAAAAGTGACCTTCAAAATTTTTACAAGGGCAAGATGCCTGAAGGAAATGACCCTTCAAGGATTTTACAAAGGCAAAATACCCTTCTAAAAGTTCCATTTAGAAATTTTGTAAGGGCAAGATGCTCAAAGTAAATGACCCTTTAGGTATTTAACAAAGGGAAATTACCCTTCAAACTTTTTATAAACACTTTGGCCAAAATAAATAAGCCCTTACATTTATTTTAGGGTTTTTTGTGCAGGCAAAATGCTCAAAGGGTAAGTGACCTTCGAGCTTTTTATCATGGATAAAAAGTTTGAAACAAATAAGACTTTACACCTTTTTCTAGAATAAAGGATTTTTGTTAAGATTTTTATGTAGGAAAAATTCTCGAAGGGTAGGTACCCTTTAGACTTTTTACCCTGGAAAAAAAGTCTGAAATAAATGACCCTTTGGATTTTTTGTGAAAAACTTATCCCAATGCAAAACAAGACATTGAATTCCTTTGGAACTTTTGTAGTAGATAAAATGTTTGATGTAAATTAGTCTTCAGACCTTTTTTCCAAGACAAAAGGCCGAAATACCATTTCCATCAGATATTGTGTTCATGCAAAAATCTTGAAAAATCCTAAAGGAAAGACACATTCTCTAAGCAAAGACATATTAGGACTTAGCCAATTTTTACATGAACTTGACCTTCCAAAGGAACATTTGGAGATGGAAGTTAGGCTAAGGATGTAATCATTTACACTTGATTAGGGCCTAATTACTTTAATTCAATTTTAATCACTAACATTGGCTCTCACTCAAGGATGGATGCCCCCTACAAGTGTGCAAAGAAACTTAAAATGTAAGACTAGGTGCCAATCCATTGGGTCCTTGAGTCCAGACATAATAAATTTTATAAAACATTCATTAAGGTTCAAAAAAACATGGAAAACTTAAAAAAAATATTAGGAGGATCTAGAAATGAACACATGATAAAAACACAAAATGAAACTATACAAACAAGTCTCGAAGTAGAGGGGCAATAAAATAATAAAAGGATAAAGTAACAAAACACTATATAATATGATACATAGTTTTAGATAGACTCAATCAAGGAAGTGTTTTAAATGTCTACCATTGATTGGCAGCTCTAGTATTTCACCATCCAGATCTCTCAAGAAGAAATTATGCTCCCCAATCTGATAGTCAATGGAATAGGGACCCATCCACAAGGCATCAAACTTGATATGTTTTCCTTTTTTCTCATGATTGTTCCCAAAGAAGAACCAGATCACCTATTTGGAAGGTTTGTGGAGTCACCTTATTATAAAATATTTTCCTTATCTTTTCTTTGAACTTGAGGTATCTTTCATGAGCTTGTCTTCAAATTTCATCAAGCTCAATAATCTAGTTCATCTTATTCTCATAGTGGTTGATCTACTTATCCTCTTCTAGTTACTACATGCACTGATCGATGGGAAACTATAAATTCATAGATAGAATTGATTGAGCTTCATAAACAATCTCAAAAGAGCTTCTACCAATAGCTCTCTTATGTTTAATCCTATCATCCCATGTAAAATTTAGTTATTCACTCGACTTCTTGTTTCCTTCTAAATTTTTCCTAATGGTCTTGAGCAAGTTCTTGTTACTTGATTATGCTTGCCTATTCCCTTGAGGGTTGTAATTAGAAGCATAGGTCAATTCAATCCCATACTCTTTACACAATGCCACTAAAGGCATAGCTTTGAATCTCATAGCATTGTCAAAATTAATTTTAACAGGCACACCAAATCTATAAATAATTTGATTTAATAAAAAATCCATAACTACCTAGTGTGTTGCTTTCTTTTTAGGGATGACCTCAACCCATTCAATGAATTAGTCAGTTTTAACTAGTATCCATATATGTCTAACACTTTATGAATCAATAATTTCTCCAATGAAATATATTCTCCATTATCTGAATGGGACTTCAATCATCACAGGCTATAAGGGAAGATAACCTAAAGCTTTCATCCTCTCAGCAAAGCATTGGCATTTATCACATTTTATAACTATCTAAACAACATCCTTGAACAATGATGGCCACCAATAACCATCTCTTAGAATTTTATGAGCTATAATCTTAGGCACAAAATGGCCACCACATGCTCCACTATGGAAGTATTCAATCAAGTTAGTAGTTTGTTCTTCTAGCATGCACCTTAGGAGAACCCCATCTAGATTCTTCTATGCTAGTCCATCCTCAGCCAAGAGGTACTTTTGGGAAACAAGCTTAAGATTTCTTTGTTGATTATTATCCAATTCAAGGGGAAAATTTAGATTTTATAAGTAGTAAACAATATCTCTATACCATGGAGATATGTTAAATTAATTCAAGGAATCATCAATATTAAAAATAGCAATGTTTACCTCAATAGCTTACAAATTAGTCTCAACCATAAGCTTGGCTAGACCCATCCCTATTACTAACTTGTTAGTTTGGATATCCATGTCATACTCTTATATCTTGTTGACTCACCTACACCTCTTGCTAGATAATTCAGTCTGAGTTAAAATGTCCTTCACCATGGTGTACGGGATGTAGGTGATAATATTTGAACTCAAAATATATGGCCTGAACATTTTAACAACCTTCAAAAGAGAAAAAAAAATTTCTCCATGATTGTGTAGTTAAATTTAGGACCTTGCATAGATTTACTAAAGAAAGATATGGGCTGTTCATGATCTTCATTTGTTTGTAACAAGATTTCAAATATAGTATTGTATGATGCAAAATATAATATATAGAATGACTTTGTGTAATCAGGACTAGCCAAAATAAGGGTAGAATTTAGTCACTAAATGATTGCATGACCTTTTCCTCCTATTTGATGGTCTGTTCCTTCTTCAACATGGAAGAAACAGGTAGAGTAATCTCTATAAAATTGGACACAAACCTCCTTATAAAGTTAATTTGTCCAAAGAAAGATTGAATTATTTTCTTGGAATATGTGATAGGCACTTTATCAATGGCTTTAACCCTTTTGGGGTCAATATTGACACCATCCTTAGACACTATATGCCTCATAAACTTGGCCTTTTATACTTTGAAGTGGCATTCTTTTGGGTTAAGCAAAATGCCAAATTCTCTGCATCTGATCATCACCTTTTCTAGATGCTCCAAATGTTCTTCTCTAGTTTTGTAGTACACAGTAATGTCATCTTGATACAAAATAATGAATTGGTTAATTATCCCTACAAAAATAATGTCCATAACTTTCTAGAATGTTTCACCAACATTCATCAACCTAACATGCATCCTCATATATACATACATGCCCCAAGGCATTGTGAACATAGTCTTGGATCTCTCAGATTTATTCACCACAACCTGGTTGTAACCCAAGAATCCATATAATGTGGACAACATCTCTGATCTAGTAACAATTTTTAGTAGTTTCTCCATATTGGGTAGGGGATAATTATATTTTAAAGAAGATTTGTTTAAATTCCTAAAATCCACACACAAGCAAATATCACCATTTTTCTTTCTCATAGGGACTAAATTTGCAACCCATGACAAATATCTAATGGGTTGAATGATACCATCATCCCTTAGCTTCTTTAATTCTTCCCTTATCTTGGTGGCTAAGATGGGGTTAATAGGTCTTTGTTTCTACTTGAAAGGCTTATTATTAGGCTACAATGGGATGACATGCTATAATAGGTCTTTCCTATATTATTTTATCTTAGAATAAGACCATGATAATCAATCTTGATACTTATCAGCTTCATATAATCTTTCTTCTCAACTGCACTTAAGTGAGTACCCAACCAAACCTTCCTTGGATTCTCATGAGAACCTAAGTTAAACTAAGTCACATATTTTGAAATAAATGAGTCTCTCAACTTGATTCTATCAGTTTCATCAAAAGACACCTCTAAACTCACCAATCCCCTTCGGATCATGTTTATTTTTATCTAAATGATGTCCTTCACAAACAAGGTTTCTTTTTCATCATAAACCTAAACCATAGATTCTAGGTCTAACTCAACTTCATAGTTTAGAAACCTCTTAATCTATTCATCATCATAAAATACCTGCTAATGATGAAAATTTTTTGGGTTGAAATCCTGATAAACACCTCCACTTGATACTGATAATAAGGGATCATATTTGAAATATCAAACTGAGTGCCTAAGCCTACAAGTCTATTAGCTTCTTGGTTGAAACGCCTATCATGGTAACACAAATTCAGTGCATCAAATAATTCAATCATATGCCAACCAACATTTTGATATTGTTTTAACATTTTATTTTTTATGGCAAAAGCACTATAGACTTACTTTACCACTAGCTTAGAATCACCTTTGATAATCAAACATTTAATTATATATTTATGGCCAATCCTTAAACCAAACAAGAGTGCCTCATACTTAGTAGTATTATTTGTGCACTCGAAGGAAAACTAGAAAGAAAACATAAATCATTTACCATTGGGGGCATAAAAAATAACCCCATCTCCATTTCCAAGATTGGATCAAGCCCCATCAAAGCACATTTTTAAAACCACACTCTCTTTGTCAGATTCAACATCAATAACAACAAGATGTTCACTAGTATCAACATTCCCAATAAAGTTTCTAAACTCAACATCCATGTATAACACTTCATTAAGAGCATATTTTAGATCTTCAATTACATGAAATATCTATAGATATCTATAAATCTTGACCATATTACCCTTTAATGGAATGGTGGCATAAGAAAGGTCCATATGCACACTTCTACCCATGCTATCAACCCATATCATGACAACAACATCCCTCAATTAGGTGGGTAGTATACAACTATCATATCCATATTTAGATATGATTAGGATGAATTTCCAACTATATAACTAATCTCTTGACTTGTCAAACAACTAGAACCTCTCATGAGTCCATGACATAACACTTACCAAAGGATGATGTAATATTAACTCTAATTTTATTTAGGACACCCAGAGGCATCACATTACAAGAAGATCTAGAGTCAAACATGTAGTTGTGAACAATCAGAACATTGATCAACATGGTTGTATATAATGGATCCACATTCAATTGAATCTCTACCAATGTAGTCCCCAAATAAACCTATGGATCAGGTTCAACAACCTCTTCTGATTATTCATCACTTTATAGGAGTGTTTGGGGTAAATCAATTTTATTTATAACTGAACTTTCATCAAATTTTAAATATTCAAATTCCCTCTTCCTATGTTCAAGTATTATTAACAATTCAACAAGTGGCACATTAAATTTTAGTTGGCTCAACACATGGGTCATATCACATATATTATACTGAGGAAGAGGGGTGTTTGGTGGAAGAGTGATAACACCTTTAGCTATAATATAATCACTTATGGTCTAAAGTGGAGTAGGTTGGGATGGATTTACATTCTTAATAATAATATTCCAAGGTGGATTAGTTTTAGCATCATTATCACCCTTAGGGATACTAGATAACATGGGTACTTTATTCTTAGCTCAATCACCTCTAGGCTTATCAAACTGAGAAAAATGTACTAGTTTGGAAGCTTTAGGTACTATTGTAATTTTATTAGCATCCTTATTAGAATTCCCTAACTTTGGATATGTAGGGGTAGTGTCTTGAGGAGAAATAGGTTGATATTTACTTCTCAAGTGATACTCTTTCTCTTGGGAAATTATTTCATTAATTAGTAGTTGCCTATCCTCAATTGATAGAATTCCCCCATCATATTTATTGATCATAATGAAATGTAAGAAATCAAAATCATGAATGGGAAATTTATATAATTATGCCATAGTGATGTCATAAACAAATTTAAGAGTTGGGACACTTACTTTCTCAACTGGACTCTAAAATTAATCAACAATAATAAAACTTAGCAATTTTATGGAGGTATTCATCTCATTCCAGAGGCTTTGACAATTAAAATTTAGGATATCATAATTAGTGTGAATCAAGGAATTTGACTCAAGAGAGGATGGTTAGTATGGTGTTAGTTCTAAAATGAAAACAAAATGAAAGAAAAACACAAACTAGCATAACATCTCTAGGATTAGACACTAGGGAAAGCTTAGTTAACCAACATGAATAAAATACACAAATAAAATACAAAAGAAACTCTCTTTTACCTTCTTTGGATGCTATAAAATTATTTTTTTAGTGGTTTTCTTGGCTTATGCTCATGAAGTCCTTGGTAATGGAAGCTTGGCTACCTCCATCTCTCCTTGGCACCTTTAGCTTTGGCTTGGCTTGAAATAAATTGGGCATGGTAACACTAATTGAAATGGCTTCTTGAAGATATTTGAGAATAATAAATTTGCACAAAAAGAGCTTAGAAATGATGTTCATGGCCTCTCTATTTATAGAGTTTTGAGATTGATCAGAATCAACTTGAACCGTTGATTTCAAGATTGAGATGTGTGGCTAAGGATTAATCCAATTTTATAATTAAAATTGATAAATAGGCTCATCAATATTTGGGATAGAGGAGAATTAAGAGGCAAGGAGGGCTTTGATGAGCATGGGAGGCATGAATCTTGATATTTATGGCATTATGGCCTAGGGATGTCTTCCCAAAAAATGAGGTCACTTGATGATGCAAATATTGAATATTCATTTCCAAAAATAAGTTTTTAACAAGTTTCCATGGAATTATTAATTAAGATCTAATTTGATTTAATTATCTCTTAAGCATGTTTAAGCACTTTTTTCATAAATTACTCAAATTGATCAGAATGCCTTGTTATTGGTTCAAAATTTGACTGGATTAGAATTGGAAGTCATTGTTAGATGCATTGGAATCATATTCCCATTTAGGATGTTGTCAAAAACAAATAACAAAGGCACATGTCCTATGTAGAATATTTGATAAGAAAGAGCAATCTAGAGCACCCAGGTACAAAATTGACATTTTGACTCAAAATGATCTGATTAAAGTTAGCTAGCCCATACATTACATTACCCCATTTAGTGATACCCTAACAAAAATTGGAAATTGAATATGTTAGTTTCACATCTTTTAGTGTGTTTTAGTGTTTTTAGGCCAAATTGTGCATTTTGGGTAGAAATTGGTCAAAACCCTGATTGAAGGTTATCGATGGCTAGATTTAGGTGTCTATAATTTACCCCTATTTGGAAAGGCATTGCAAGCTATAATAATAATATCTTATAAAAGAATGAAAAAGTCCTATATGCCTACAAACATAATGATAATAAACTAACTATATGATTCCCTCTCAAGGGAATGGTTGGCACAAGCAGGTCGGTAAATGATCCCTCAAAAAGAAAGAAGCAAAATGAGGGGACCAAAGAAAGGAAAGATGATGGGGTGAAAATATAATGATATTGAAAAAATAGTCAAAATCATTGAGAATGTAAGTGGAATGGTGTATAATGGATTTCCCAAAGGTGGTTATAAGCATTGTACCCCAATAGTGGTAATGTGGTATGATAACACAATGATTTGCCCAAAGACAGTTATAATCATTGAGAAGATGGAGCTGCCCTAGTTAGGACACTCAAAGAAGATAATAACATACCCCTATATGGGAAAAAAAAGTAAAGTGGTGACAACATAATGATTTACTTAAAGGTAGTTATAATCATTGAGAAATGTAGGTGGGATGGTGTGTAATGATTTTCCCATAAGCAGTTATAATCATTAGACCCTGATTATGGCAAACATGATAAACTTGGACGAGAATGATGACAACTTAACACAGAAGGTAATAATGAATTGGAACAACCTACTAGTAGGAAGATGCTCGTCTAAATTAATAAAAGTTAAAATTATTTCATGTTTAATTACTTTATTTGGGATATGATTATAATTGAATTAGGATGTCAGTGTCGAAGAGATGTCACCATTGTTGAATAGACTTCTTGAAGCTAAGGTTTGTTTTAAAACTTGTCGATAGGTATCATGGTATAACATCATGAGGACTTGGCTAAATATGCACGACGACTGACTCCCATAATCCAATACTCAATAGAAAATAATACACCAATGATATAAACCATGATGATAATGTAAACATATGAATATGGATGGATTTGAGTATAAGTGTGGGAAAATAATAACCCAATGAACACACATAAACTAAATCAAGATAATAGTGCTAAAATCAAACAAATAGATAGACAAACAAACAAAAATAAATAAAAATAAATAATCAAACAATGCAATAGAAACCCTATGAACATTACCCCTAGAAAATAGGTGACAACTTAACAAATGAATAAAATAGGGGAATAAAAGAAAATGAAGGGGGTGGCCAAGCTATCTCCATATGCACTATTCAAGTGGATGCTACCTACATAGTTCCATAGATGTAATATCTAATAAAAAACTTTAGGCCAAATGTAGTTCTCCCAGGGAATGGGAAGAATGTGATAACTGATGAAAAAAATAGAATGGATGTGATAGCAGAATAAGAATGGTCTTGAAAAATGGAAAATGTATGAGAGAAAAGGCCAAAAAGGATGGGGAAACTAAATGAAAAGTGATTTGTTTTTAAATTAGTAAGGGTTCCCAAAATCCTTAAGGCCAAGAAGTGGTCAATGTTTTTGTTCTTTTCTAATGATTTTTCAAATGTTTTTGGAATTATTTTGGAATATCTCAACTCAATCAAGAATGATGAGACACTAAATGGTTCAAGCTTGCAAAATGGTGAGAAAATTAAAACTTAGGTTTCTCACAAAATGGTGAGAGCATGGTGAAAAGGGTGACTGAGCTGACCTCAACAAGTAGTGAGTACTACCTACATAGTCCGAAAGTAGGACCTCAAGTCACTATAGTTCCACCCTTACAGTGGAGGAATTTGATGAGTGTAGTAGTCAATTCTAATAAAATAAGCTTAGTTGGTAAAAAGGCATAGTACAACATAAGAAGTGGTGAGTTGGTATGTCAAGGCTTAATGTTGCCCTTGGTTTGCCCATAAGCAGTTATAACTAGGACACAATGGCATAGATTAATGGAATTAATTTTCCCAAAGGTGGTTATAATTAGTAGCAAGATTGGTGGTAAGAAAGGAATAACAAATGAAGGATGCAACTACCAAAAATTATGTCATACTATCCTAAAATATGATCTCTATCTAAAGTACTTAAACCAACTAATAAAATTGATTAGATACCTCGATGCTAAAACTATGTAATAAATGGAAAAAAACCAAAGTCAAATAGGCTAGGCTTTATAACACACTAGGTCGATATAATGAAATGGTAAAATAGATACAGCTAATAGAATGGTTAAGAATGATATTTGTACAAAGAAGAATAGTAATAAAATGGCATAACTGAAATGGTCCTTATAGATGATACACCTTAGCATTAAAGCATAGTACCGCTTGAGATGAATAATATTCATCGGCTCTAGAAGTTCATCTTCATCTAGTGTGGTGAGCCTATATGATCTTGATCCATAATCAATAGTAATGATGAAAGGCCCTATCTAGTTTGGTTTGAATTTCCCTTTATGCTTCTTCTCAATCATGATATCCTTTTGGTTTTCTTTAAGAACAAGATCACCAAGTTTAAATGTTCTATACTTAACGCGCCGATTATAGTGGCCTTTGAGTCAATTCTGATACACTTGAAGATTATTGATCATGGCTATATGTTTCTCATCAAGTAGGTCTAGCTCTTGTAGGTGAGCTACTAGATAGTCATGATCATACAAGACATGCTCGAAAGAGATCCATAGTGAAGGGAATTCAACCTCTATGAGAAGGATAGCTTTAGTACCATAAATAAGTGAGTATGGAGTGGATCTTGTGGGGGTATGATGATTGGTATGGTATGACCAAAGGGTAGGGAATATTTTCAAGTGCTAATCATGACTGGTATCATTGAGAATCTTTTTGAGAATATTGACAATGGTTTTATTAGATGCCTCAGCTTGGCCATTACCTTGAGGGTAATATGTTGTAGAAAAATGTTGTATGGTGTTATATTTAGTACATAGATGGTCTACATCCTTATTCTTGAATGATCCTCCATCATTAGATATAATGTTAGAGGGGATACTATAGTGGTAAATGAGATGTTTGAAAATGAATTTAGAAATTTGATTTCCAATCACGTAAGTGACGGGTATAGCTTTAACCCACTTAGTGAAATAATTGGTGGTGGTAAGGATATGTTTATGGCTATCAGATGAAGTGGGGTTAATCTTCCCAATAAGGTCAAGTCCCCAGATAGAAAATGACCATGGTGTCAGCATTGGTTTCAAAGTTTTTTTAGGGCATGAATTAGATTAGCATGTTGTTGACATTTGTCACACTTTTTTACATATGTAGCGACATCTACATCCATAATGGGCCAATAATAACCAGTACACAAGAGATTTTTTGATGGGACTACCCCACTAGAATGAGCACCACATACTCCTTCATGAACTTCTCTTAATGCTAGCAGAGACTCTGTACAAGTTGAACAATGAAGTAGAGTTCCATCAAAACTGTGATGGTAAAAGGTAGATCTAAGTAGAGTATAATGATGAATGAAGGCTTTGGTTTGTTTTTGAGATAGGTTAGGTGGTAGAATGTGGTTATGAAGGTAGTTGTAAATGTCTAAGTACCAGATAGAATTAAGACCAATAATATCACAAATCATGGCAATGGTTGAAGATTCATGAGCTGGTGTTGACAAATTCTTGACAAGGAATTGATACTCTCTAGCTTTATCTATTTGTTAAATTAGGGAGCCAAAAGTAGCCATGGAATTTGCAATTCTATTAATATCCCTTGGTATGTGCTCAAATTGAATGTTGGTAATCTATTTTTTAAGAGTGTTGACCATGGCTTTATATAGAACTAACTTGTCATCTTTGGTCTGAAAATGATCTGTGTCTTGATTGATGATTAACTAAGAATCACCATAAACTTGGAGATGAGATATGTTTCAATACATGGCTTGTCAAAGTCTTAAACTAAGTGATTCATACTTAGCCATGTTTTTTTCATAAGAAAAGATGATTTTGAATGATTTAAGGATTAGATCCCCTGTGGTGTAGTACACAATAGGCCTACCCCCGATCTATGTGTAGTAAATGAACCATCAAAATATAGCTTCCAAGGCTGCTCCTTAAGGGGTGTGTCAATGATGGTCATTATGGATTCATCAAAAAATTGAAATGTGAGTGGATGCGTGTCTATGAGAGGTGCTTCAGCAAGTTGATCTGCAAGAACTTGTCCCTTAATTGCCTTTTGATTGACATACTCTATGTCAAACTCACTGAGAAACATGATCCATTTAGCCATTCTACCTTGTAAAGCCATTTTAGATAGTAGATACTTGAATGGATCTAATTTTTAAATGACCATGGTCTTATTATTCAACATGTAATGGTGCCATTTTTAACCTATGAAGACCATGGCTAGACAAGTTTTTTCAATAAGGGCATAGTTATGTTCATATGTAACCAATGTACATCTTAGGTAGTACACAACATGCTCTTTTTTTAACTCTTTCTTTACCAATATAAAAATGTGAGGATGCATCTTACGTACCTTTTATTTTATTGGTTTAGAATCAGGATTAACCACAAGGTGGTATAAAACTAAGGCAGGGTCTAAACCTAACATGTTAGAATAGGCCCATGCAAAGATATCTATGAATTCTCTCAACAAATTTGTAAAGATGTCATGCTCCTCTTCAGTGAGGAATGCACCTAATTTTATCTATTTTAGGTTTGATTGAGTCTTGATATTTACCTCTATTGTATCTTCAACTAGAAGGATCAAACCATCTTTTAGGATAATAGGAAATGAGTTGAATTGTTGAATTATGTCAAGGTCCTCCGTTAGGACTTAATCTTCAATTTATCCTAGGCATGATGAATCTAAGTTCCCTAATGGGAGATCTGGCCATGTGATAAAAATAGTCAAAAATTCTTGAAGAATTTGATAAAATACTTGTTATTTCTTAAAGATGAACTCAGATCCATATGCAAGTTCATCATTGGTCTCCTAATCTAAACTCAAATACAAATGAACACCCCCATCTAATGGTGCCTAAAATAGGTTTTCACCACTAGAATGTCCTTTATATTTACTTCTTCCTTGGTTAGAAAACACCTCAAATAAGTTTTCACTTTAAGACCTCAATGTTTTATTTATTTGTTTTTGGCTAAAGGTGTTCACTTACTCTCTAAAACAGGCTTAAGGATCCAATGTGATTGAGAATCTTGATTTATGATCTCCCAATAGAATGTTGTTTCTAAGGCCTAAATATTCATAAAATACCTCATCATTTTGGAACTCATCAATCAGTAGATTGGATTCTTGTTAGTCCCAATCTATCAATTAGGGATTATATAATGGCAATGGATTGTGATGAATGGCCAAGATAAGGGTAGAAATGGCATTGTTATCAAGTGGGTTAGTTTTAGCTAGGTCATCAAAGGTGAGGATATGTGATGAGATTACAATATGGCTCATTATTGACATGTTATTTCCCTTAATTCACCTCTCTAAGGATATTATCTTATGCAAATCATAGATTGTTAGATAACTATTACATAGAAAATAGATACTTGTCTTGTTTATATTGAACAAAAGACTAAACCTTTACTTTGTCATTAATGTCTAATACATAGCATGTTTTAGTGATTTTTGTTGTGAAGAATGCTTAGGAAGAAGACACAGGTTATGTATAGTTAAATTTCAATTTTGATCTCCATCCAACAAAAGTACAGACTCTGCAAGCTTGCTTTTACAGACTCTGCAGGCTTGTTTCTACGGACTCTATAGGCTTGTTTTTATGGACTCTACAGGCTTGTTTCTATAGACCTTACAAGCTTATTTTTACATACTCTATAGGCTTGTTTCTATAGACTCTACAGGCTCATTCCTATCGACTCTATAGGGTCAATTTCATGGATTTTATAAGGACAAAGCTACAAATAGGGAAGCTGGTGGCCAGATAAGATGAGAGAGAATCATTCCACCTGGAGTCAAATGAGGAAAATACCCACCTGCTATTTTATAGGATTTGATTTTGATAAATTTATATATATTTGGATCTTAGGACTATTATAGGATAGTATATCTATTTTATTGGAATAATTAGATCTCTTGGAAATCCAATCTCCTATCTTTGGATGAGTGGATCAACCAAGGAATCCTATTTTGAGTTCACTATATTAGTATAAAAGGTAAGACTTTTGTCATTGAAAGATGATAAATATTAGAAAATAGAGAATAGATAATAGAAAAAAGATACGTACAAGCATATTATAGGTTTCAAATAGATTATAATCATTTAAATTTTATGAATTATCACTTCAGTTTCTAGCATTGATTAATATTTATTCCTAAGTCTGAGAGGAGCAAGGGCCCCCTCTCCTTGAAACTAGGAATTATGTATAGTATTTATTTTATATTATATTAATTCTTTGTTATAACTAATCCGAATATTGCTAATGTTTGCATTCATTCATAAAAAATTAAAACAAATTCATAGTTAAAAAATGCATTTCCTTATTCCAAAGTCATTTCCTTTCTATTCAAAGTGTGTTTTCTTTTATAGCAAACATGTGAAGAAAATTTCCTTTTCTAGTTAAACATTTTTATTTCTATGCAAACGTAAATAAGATTGTGATTTTACTTTAAAGTAAAAGAGTGGATTTATTTGATTAAATAGTTACATCTTTTCCTTTTCAGCAAAAGAGTGAATCAAGTAGTTTAGGACACATTTCTTTCATTATTCAAAGTTAGAATAGGACCATCAAACACCCCCATAAGCAAACTTATAGATCTACCATCCTACACCTTACTGCTGACAGCTTTGGACACTAGCCCTGGTTGATAAGACATCAATTGAATATTGATTAAATGAGGAGTTGAATGACACTCATCATTTTTGGTGCTATTGTCAAGGACACAAGGTGTTAGTAAGGTAGTAATTATTGGTCTAGAATTAAAAAAATAGAAAAATTGGCAAAAACCATAAAATCTCAAAACAATTCAATAAATTGATGTACCATCCTAGAGATTCTAAAGGATGATTCATCCCAAAATTCCCACCAAGAACACAAGTTGAAACTCCTTCAACATCTTTGAGTAGTGAACCAGAAGTTACAAGTGAAACATATTTGCAAGAATCTTTAGAAACTTGGATAGAAACTAGGCCATTGCCACAAGTGAGTCCCATAGGACAAATTCTTTAGGATCAATCTCTTTTAGGAAGACATTATTTAGAAATTTTGAAGGACTTAGAAGAAGCATTTCAAAGATCCATAGCTAAATAAAATTTTGAGAACTTTGAACAACCCATAACTGATACCAAAAATATTTAGTGGGAAGATCATCCCAACTTTAAAACATCATTAGAAGAACATATGGCTCTCCAACAAAATCAACAACTTGCACAACCAGAAAGGAATTTTTACTGTCTTATTGTTGCATATACTAATGATCAAACCCCCATGAAAAATATTTCACTAGCTAATCTACCAAATTTCTAGGGAAGATCTATAGAAGATCCTAATCAATTCTTGTTTGAGTTTAAGGTGCTATGTCAAACCTATGATTACATAAGAAATAACTATAAATTAAAACTATTTCCCTTTACACTTAAAGATCCAGCTATGAGATGGTTCATGGGTTTACCTGGTGATTCTATTAGAACATGGGATGACTTGGAGATAGAATTCTTAAATAAGTATCAAGATTACTGCCGAGTGTGAGAAAAAAAGAAGATCTCTTCAAAGTCAAATAGAATAAGGATGAATCTTTAGAGGATTATTTCAATAGATTCATGTTCAATCATAAAAGAAATAATTATCCACTCACTGAAAAAGTTTAGAAATTGGTTTTCTTAAAAGGGTTGGATGAAGATACTAGAGATGCCTTAAATTTGATGGGAGGTGGAGATATAAATAAGTTGGCCTTCAATCAGATTGCTGAGCTTTGTAACAACTACTCTCGAACAAAACCTGGAATTAGGAGAGGAAGGTTAGGGAAATCTAATGAAGTGGGTAAGATAATGGAAGAATTTGACTATTTAAAGATGGATATTTTGGTTACACTAAATAGTAATTTAGATGGCCTTCAAGCTAAGGTAAATATAATAGAACCCTTAGTAATATACTATCCTAAGTGCAGATAGAAACACACCCTTAGAGTCTGCCCCTAGATAAAACTAATGTTTCATCATGTGGGATTTGTGATGCAATAGATCATGATACCAAACATTGTACCCTTCTGCCTATTTTAAAAAATCAAATGAAAACACAAGTCTAGTCCACTAAAGAAGTAAATTATATCTAGAGACAAAACTTTGCCCCACAAAACCAGGCTCAAGGATAGTTTAATGCAAGAAACCCAGTTAATCCATGGATGGCACTATGGAATGTTTCAGTTCCTTCACCTTTTTGGAATCAACCTCAAATTCCATCAATCCAAAATCCATGGGCATGACAATATTGGATGCCAACACCCCCATGGATGGTGCCACAAACACAACAATAATGGGTACCATAGCAGCAATAGATGCCACATCAATACCAACAATGGAATCCATAGTGGAACCCACAATAACAATTCACCTAATCAAGAAGACCACTTCAATAATAAATTATTATACCACCCCCAGTTATTCAATAATAAGGACAAATCAATCAACCCTCAATGTCTACACAAATAATAGTAAATCTAAAAAATAAACAACCAACACCTATTTATGTTAATAAAAAAGAAGAGGCAATGAATGTTGGAGATATTGATTGTTTAGACATATATTTAAGATCAGAGAAAACTATACAAAAATTTTTAATTCTCATTTCTAAGATACCTAATGAAAAAGAAAAAATAGAATCATCTCAATTAAACATTAGAGAAGTTGAAATCAAAATGAGTCCTAAAGAAAATAAAGAAAACACTACTACGCTAGTAGTTCCTTTTCTTGAAAGATAAAGAGAAATTGATATTAAACCAAAATCAAACTTAGTCCATGAGTTTCAAAAGATTAATATTGAGGTAACCCTATTAAAAGCTATTAGGGATATACCTGAGTTAAACAAGATCATCAAAAACCTCTGTATCAAGACACTTGGGAGGAAATCAAAATATCCAAGAACCATTCATGTTGATGGAAAAGTTATTGATTTATTAGTAGGAAAACTATTAGTTCCAAAATATGCAGATCTAGGAAGCCCAATGATCACAGTCACAATTAGAGGTAAAGAAATTCCTAATGTCTTGGTAGATTTAGGAGCAACAATCAATAGTATGATAATTGATACTCTCCATACATGATATCTTATGAGAATGCAACCCACAACTACCATTCTTCAAATGGTGGATTAATCTATAACTAAACCAGAAGGGACTATAAAAAATGTTGAAGTATTAATAGAGTTGTAGACACCGAAATCGTGTCTATCCCTTGGTCATCCTCCCCCTTGGTCCCCTTGGTCCACCTCCTAACACAAGTCCTAACCCACTCAATTATTAAATTAAAATAAAAATCAAATATTTTAATTTAATAGCCCCCTTGCGACTTTACCCATGCCACCTCACTCCACCTCGAATACCTCTCTTTGGATGCCCTCACCCCATGCCAAGCCTTAATTACCTAAACCCCATCTTAAACCTTCTTCTCACGCTCATTTAATCCCCTCTCGACCATTTTATAATGATAATTAGACCCTGGCAGTTGTAAGAACGGGAAAAAGGCTAAAATAAGCCTCTATTCCCATTCTTCAGCCACCGACGTCGGTCAGTATGCGGCCGACATCAGTGGTTCTGCCGGCGTCAGTTACCTTAAAAACTAATTTTCTGCTTCTGCTCTCCCCCTGCGAATGTGAATTCTATTTCTCCTGCTTCCCAGCCTTCTTGCTTCTTGACTTCTTGTAGGTATCAGCATTTTGACAACACTCTCCAGGCTCAGAGGTCTTGCACCGGTCATTCCACACAGGATTGACGATTGCATGACATCTCCATCACCAGCCACAACGGAAACAGGCCTCCAACACCTCTACCAACTCCATCCACAGCTAAGTATTTATATTAGTTTCATTTTACTATCTTTTTAAATACTTTAGCAGACAGTCCACTGCCATTTCCAAGCATTCTAGACACAACCCAGTCTGTCCTTTCTAGAGAGGCTGAAAGGCCTTCTCTCACCCTTATCTCCCCCTTTGGCCCCTGACATTCATCTGATCCCTCATTTAGACCATACTTTCTACCCTGTAAGCCCAGCATAAGCCATCAAACCCTCACAGACACCTCAAACCATTTTTATTGACCACAGACAACCTTGAGACTCGTTTAGAACCTCATTGCCGCGACCGACGCCGGCCACCAGGACCATTGCCCCTACCGACATCGGTAGACTAACCGACATCGGCAAATCGACTAACTAAAGCTGGCAGAACCACTGACGTCGGTGACTATGGAAAATAGATTGCCCAATTCAAGTACGCATCTATCTCTACTTTCTTTTGTTTAGTCTTTCAATATTTCATTTCTTTTAAGCAACATTATTCTCTGTAACAATCAGTGGACTGTCATCCCTCCAAGAAGTCTTTGCACTTTTAAGACCAAGCTTTCACTTGGTAGTCCACTTTCTAGCTATCTAACAACCTCTATATTTGAGTCTCTTTCTTCTATAGGTGTCATCCTCCACAACCAAAGAGGAGTTCCTTTAGTCGTCTGAATTTGGTGTGCAAGACTTCATCTGGGTACGTACAAACCCTTGACCATTTTATCTTAGTTTCTCATTTCCCTTTGAATGTGAAAAGCAAAAACTTGTTTGGAAACATTCTAGCACGCCCGGTGGGACACTAGGGTCTTCCTTGGGTTCTTTTCTTACTTTTCATATAGGTGCATTAGGTCTCTCCTTGCATCTTCTGCTTCTATCTCTTCCGAAAGACACCATTAGCAAAGTTAAAAAGAATCATTCTTTTTCTTTCTTTTCTTGCATCTTAGAGTAGTAAAACTCATACTCTTCAACCCTTTCTCCATTTGTCTACATCCGAACTCACATTTCTATTTGGGCTTAAAATCTATTGCATCTCATTTCTGTTTGACTGCATATTTAGTCCACACATCTAGTAATTAAACCACATCATGAATAAAGCGTAGTCCACTTATGTTACACAACCAAACCACTTTCACAAATCACACATCTAAACTTACTTGAGACAAGGCCTGACTAGGATTTCATCACCTAGCGGATACCTTACCCATCTCAACAATCCCACTTGGACTTCACTACCAAGGGGAAAGCCCACTCTATTCTCTAGCAGAGGATAAACTCTAGGGGAAGTATATACTGGCTAAGCGAGACCAGCTTATCACTGGGCTCGTGAAGTGAGGGGAGATTGCTCCTTAGCACCAGGCCATGTAGGGAACCTAACACAGATCTTGAGCACCAAAACTAACCTGAAACCAACTTTAGACTACCTCTTCTAGGACCCATTCTACAAGCCAACTTCCCAAACACATTCTAAGGCATAAGCCAACACGATCCTAATAATTTATTCTTAGGAATTTTAATGTTTAGGGTCTGCTTGTCTTCATCTTCTTTTCTATTCTTATCTAGTTGTTTGAGCTAGTGAGGACATTTTATCTTGCCTTGAATGGTTTTAACACGTAGTCAAACCAAGACTCTTGTCGACTATGCGAGGCAATAACTGCTTCTATCTTCGCCATCTATAACCAGTCTTTTAATGGAGTTTCATTCAGAGACTGAACGAACTCCTACCCAATCGACCCCGACTCAGCCTCCCATTATCCCTAAAGGGGACCAAGACTTCGAAAGATTCTTGGACCTCAATGTCAAAGCCCTTCAACATTATCTCATGTGAAGCCAAACGCGAGACTCCTTAGGCAACCTAATTTATGGGATGCCAACCTCTTTAGTCGAGACAACAGCCATATCGACAGCATCTGTGGTTTAACCCATAGACACCCAGGCTGTCACCTTGACTAATAACCAACCCATAACTAATCTTCTAAGTGTGGCTTCTCCTTCCATCTTTGGGCCCACTTCCACTGGGGTTTCAGCCCCCCATCAACTGCAGACTATTCAACCAACCTCTACCCCTTTCCAAAATCTAGTTGTCTCCATCCCACCTACTCTCACCCCTATCAACACCAGGGTGGCTACTCATCCATTGGCTAGTGTTGCCACTACCCAACCACCTATGGCAACATCAAGCCTAGTCATGCCTTCTACCTTCACGATGCAACCACCCTTGGCCTCCACTTCTGTCCCAATGACTAGTTATCAATATGTTGTGCTTATACAAGCACAACTGACTATGTCATATGCCCCTTCTAGCACCTTCCAAGCACCTTACAACTTAGGGGGCACCCCACCTACAAATCCATCAACAGACATAATCAAAATGTTGATGGACAAAATGTCTAATCTTGAGACCTCAGTTTTGGGTTCACGTAATGTCCTTTCGTATGACCAAATTTGTAATGAACCCATCCATCCCTCCATCCCAATCAGGTTGTATCCCAATCAATGGGAGCTTCCTAAATTTACTCACTTCCAGAGTAAGGAAGACCCACAACAGCACCTACGAGCATTCAGACATGCTTGTTATCTGATAGCCCATGATGATGCATTACTTCTACGTACATTCTCCATGTTGCTCTCTGGTGCTGCTCTTGATTGGTATAGCTCTCTCACCAGTCACTCTCTTTTCACATTCACCCAGCTAGCCCAACTCTTCCTCAACCACTTTTCGATCAATATCACCAAAAAGGTCTCAATCATAGATCTATATTCTATCTAATAGTTTGCTGATGAATCCATAGCCAATTTTGTTGCTCACTGGAGAGGCCGAATCAGCCAGATCTCCTTTTCTCTACCCAACCCGAGCTCATCGAACTCTTCTCTCAGGCATGTGCCAAACATATTTCCTCTACCTTACGGGTCCAGACATTCCACACCTTTGATGAAGCTTTCACGATGGCCAGGAAGCTTGAACTATGTGCCGTAGAGGAAAACAAAGTCAAGTTGTAGAGTAAAAATTCAAACACCAAGACCAATGACTCTTCCTCTAAACCTTCTTCTTCTAATTCCAAATCTAAGGCATCAGCAAATGTTGTAGTCGTTAGACCTTTATCTTCACCTTCAACCAACCAACTCGAACCGTCCACATCCCAAAGTATCACACGGCAATTCTAGCAAAGATATGTGCAGTGTCAGTATACTCCATTAGGAGAGTCATACGCATTTGTGCTGGACAACTTGTCAAACAAGGAGTTCTCAATCTCCCCCAAATTTGACTGCCTCCTCAGTTTGATCCCTCACACGCCATCCCTGCGTGGTATAGGGATAACGATTTTTGCAATTATCATAATGTCAAAGGCCATGATACAGGAAACTGTAAGACTCTCAAGAACATCATTCAAGACATGCTAGATAAGGGTGACCTCATCTTGGACAACCCAAACGTGCCACCCAATCAAAGCATATACATCTTCAAACAACCCTTTCCTAATCATTCACCTAGCCAAAACAATGTGCAGACCATGACTGATGACTCTCAAGAGCATAACATATGCAAAGTCAATATGGTCTTGCCTCTCATCTCTGACCAACCTCTCTCACAGTCTCAAGAGGTTAGTCAACCCATCAATCCATCACACGTGGATGAACCTTCTTCTCCTGTTAGTTCTCCATCAACTTCCCTTATATTGGAGGATGCCTTGACTATACCAGCACTACCAGTCCCACCATCCTCCTTCTTGCCACTGTGGAGGACCCTACCCTTCCTACTCCTCAACCACAAGTGGAGGGCATAATCATCCCTGCCCTCTATCCTCTTGAGGAACCACATTCTCTGATTCCTTCTCCACCAAGGGAAGAACCTGTCTCTCTGCCTTCTTTGACCAAAGGTGAACCTGTTATGACTCCATCATGCTTTGGGTCCGAGATTACTACACCTACCTCATTTTTGGCCCCACAACCATCCACATCTTCTGGAGGACCAAAGCCTCATCTGATATCTTCCCAACCATTTTCTCGATTAGTGGAGAAACTAGGACTTCTCCATTCAAGGAAAGTGGAACATTAAGCATTATGGGAGCGACTCAAAGCTCTTCAGCTTGCCCATCCCATCTCATCTCATGCCATCGACCCACCCGTGACAAAATCTCTAAAAACTTCCAATAAAGACCAGACTTCTACTTCTAAACCTTTAAAACCTCAACCATCCACATCAGAACCAAAAACCTCATCCACCACATCAAAACCAATCAAGTCACTCGACGTTCGCCCCATCCCTAACCTCACTCACCCGTAAGTGAAGGTAGACTTGGACCATGCCTCGACTAATAGTAGTCCTCAAACCAAACCAAAGAAGGCTGCTAAACCATAGTGGCAAATGCCTCCTCCACTGTGAACATTGCCCTCCATTTTGGGCCCTCATCCTTTGACCATAATAAGAGTGCTCCCTACTCCAACCTCTAACCAAAACACGTTGCCTCCATTGCTTCCTTTGCCTACCACAAGCCTACCCGCTCTAAAAAATTTAGCACGTCTCATGAAGAAAGTGTCATCTCTGCATGTGGCTACACCATCAACCCAAAAGGTGGTACAGAAGCCTCCTTCAACACCTCCTAAGCAAAAGTCACCAACATCTCACACATCAACAAGCACGAACCCTTTAGTGGGCTCATACACTTTGATATTGTGCTAACTTTTGCAGACCTCTAGCATAACCTTTCTGCCTATCAAGCCATTCTAACCCATAGGGTCAAAGCCTTCCTAGTTCGACGATACTAAGATTTGCCTATATCATCATACGCCAAGACATGATACCAAGAATTGTTGTGCCCTCAAAGTGGTCATTCGCCAATACATGGAGAAAGACACTCTTCTTCTTGAGGATACTACCGACAGACCTCTGACACCCTCCCATACCTCTCGGGCCTCTTCAACCACATTGACATCTCATCAACAAACTATGGCCCCTTCATCTCCTTCACCCCCTCTCTTCAAAATTAATGCCATCTGCATAACCACTAGGTCACAAAAGGATAAGGCAAAAAAAATTCTGCTATTCCTTGGACCTATCCCTTTGTCAAGCTGCCTCAACTGCCAAAACCCAAAATTTCTATCCTGGGTGCATCCCAACCCTTTTCTTTAGGGGCAATCCATGACTCTATGTTAAAATAGCTTCACCAAACACCTATGAAGATGACCTTGTATGACCTCATCCAAACCTCACCCCAGCATCGTCAAGCTCTAATTAGAGCCGTACAAGTAGTGGAGGTCTAACTTGAGGACCCCCAACCACTAGCTACCTTGGTTCACTCATTATCTCTCGTTGCCTCTATCACTTTCAGTGATTTTGAAATTCCTACCTCTAACTCGAAAGATCAGGATGCTACTCTCTTCATCACAGCTTATGTTGATCAAACCTACATTAAGCGAGTTATGATTAATGGAGGTGCCAGCATTAACGTCATCTCTACTCATGCCTTTGATCAATTGGCCCTCCCCAAGAATTGCGTATCAAAAACTAATGCAATCTTGCAATCCTTTAATGACACCACTACCACAACCATTGGCACCGTCATCCTCCGTATTCACGTTGGCCCGCGCACAGTCTCAGAGCTCTTCTACATCATCGAAAGAGAGTTTTAATATAACATGTTGCTAGGCCAACCCTGGATCTGTGCCATGGCTTGTGTTCCCTCTACACTGCACTGTTGTGTAAAATTTGAACATGACAGGCAAGTCTACGTCATTCCTACCGACCCATCACCTTTAAAAATATGTAACACGACCTATCGACCAAATGATGTTCTCATTCCTCTCAAGACATCAACTCAAACACTGCCTCAATTCACAGAAGCTTCAACTAGTTCGCAAACGATGGTCGCCCTCACACCACCTCTTCAAGTGACAACCAAGGACCCCATGGAAGATATCTTCCAATGACTTTCACTTGGGGAATATCACTTGCTTACCTTAGACATGTTCCAAACTCTGCAAGAGTATGGACAGCTTCACCACAGCCCAAGTTATGACCATCAGATTGGAATGGTCATTCTTTACGATCCTCCTCACCTCCAAACCAATCTCATCTATGAGGGGCTCGATCAAGCTCCCACCGATGGGAACCCTCTCTCTTCACCTCAACCATTCACATCCGACTTCTCATTTCTTGGCAACCCCGCCTTTGCTCACACCTACCTTTATAGGTGTGCATGGAAGGGTTTTGGCTTTGGGCACTATGAGCAAGGCTCCCATCAACCCATCTTACCACTCAATGATGACAATGCCAAGAAATGATATGGCCTGGGTTTCCAAGAACCTACTCAGGCTTCTGTAGACCCTTGCCCCGAACTCACCATCGACCAATCTCCTCCAAGCTCACCTATTCTTACCCCTTCACCTATGGAGTTGGTGGTTTCCATCCCTCTTATTTTTTTTCATAAACACCATCCGCCTAGAACCCCTGACCTATCAACTAAATGGGGTGTCCAGGTCTCTCTCTCTCATTTATCCTAACATGATAGACGATGAGTCGGCAACCATCAACACTATCCACTGCGTAGATGATGATGCCATTCTCTCCTACATGGGCACCGATGACTCTTTCATCTAACGCTCCCTTCTTTCTAAAACCTAGGTTATGTTAAATGAGTCAACCATTGGCATCAACCTTCCATCTTCTGATGTTTCTCATGTCTTAAAGATTGGTCAATCTTTGGATGTCTAAGAGTAGCTTGACTACACCCAGTTCCTCTCAGACCATAGTAAGGCCTTTGCCTAGACCTATAGTGACATGCCTGGCATCGACCGCAACATCACCATTCACAACATCGTCACCAAGCCAGAGGCCTAGCCTGTCAGGCAAAAGCTTCAAAAGTTGCATCCTTGTGTTGCGCTCCTTGTCAAAGAGGAGCTTCAATGCCTTCTCTCTGTCTCTTTCATCCAACCCATCGATTATCCACAGTGGGTCTCTAACATCATCCCTATCACTAAGGCAACTGGGGGGATCTGGATCTGCACAGACTATCACGACCTCAACCTAGCCTGTCCTAAAGATGACTTTCCTCTTCCCAACATTGACCAACTTATTGATCTCATGGACGGTCATGAGATGCTATCACTCATGGACGGGTTTTTAAGATATAACTAAATCCTAATTGCACCAAAAGATTAGCACAAGACTACCTTCATCACCCCATAGGGGACTTTTTGCTATCGGGTCATGCCTTTTGGCTTGAAGAACGCAAGTGCCACATATCAGTGTGCCATGACTTACATTTTCCATGATCTCCTCCACAAAATCATGGAACACTATGTGGATGACCTGTTAGGCAAGTCCAAGCTTCATCACGACCATTTGACCATCCTCAAGATCATATTCTCTCGCCTTCTTCAATACAATGTCCACCTTAACCCCAAAAAATGTGTCTTTGGGGTCCTCTCAGGCAAGCTCCTAGGCTTCATCATCTCTCTCCACGACATTGAGATAGATATTGCCAAAATCCATGCTATCCTTGAGATGCCACCTATGACCAATCTCAAGTAGCTTCACAGCTTGCAAGGGAAGCTCTAGTCCATCTGTCGCTTCATCTCGCAGCTCTCCGATCGCTGCCAACCTTTTTATCATGTCTTCAAAAAGGATGTCTCCTTTAAATGGGATAAGGACTGCCAAGAGGCTTTTGAAGCTCTCAAATGCTATCTAGTCTCTCCACCAGTCCTCATTCCACCTAAAGATGACCAACCCTTCTACCTTTACATCTCAACAACCAACCATTCGTTAGGTGCCATGATCGTGCACTGAGATGAGCAACACCATGAGCAAGTGGTTTACTATATCAACTGAATACTTGTTGACGATGAAACTCGGTATACTCATACTGAGAAACTTTGTTTGGCATTAGTCTTTGCTACTACTAAGCTCTGCCATTATCTTCTTAATCATAAGACCTTTGTCATCACTCACACTGACCCTCTTAAATACATGCATTTCAAGCCATACCAAAATCAACGTATGGCTCATTGGCTCATGCTTCTTGCTGAGTTCAACTTAGACTTCATCCAGTAGAAATCCATCAAGGGGTAAATAATCGCTAACCAACTGGCAGATGCCCCTCTACCTAACAATCAACCTTCTTAGTGTGAGTTCCCTGATGAATCTATCACTGTGCTTTCCACTGATGACACCGTCTATCAAATGACCATGTTCTTCGATGGCTCCAAATGTCAAATCAGTGGGGGGTGTGGGAGTCATTCTCATCCCACTCGAGGGTGAGCCCATGCCCCTGTCTTTTAAGCTTGAATTTGAATGTACCAATAATATGGCTGAATATGAAGCCTTAATTTTGGGACTTCAAACCACCCTTTCTCTAAGTATCAAGTCCATCAACATCTTTGATGACTCGCAACTTGTTGTCAATCAAATCAACAGTTCATACCTATGTAAAAATGAAATTTCGCAAAGGTACAAACACCGTGTTATCACTCTCCTGGCCTCTTTCGACCATTACCTCTTACAGACTGTTCCTTGATTCACTAATAAGTTTGCTGACACCATGGCTTCTCTCACCTCACATATCCCATCTTCGTCATCTTCATCCAAAATTTTTGTCACGGTGCATCGTGTGCCATTGCCTTCATACATTTCTCTAAACATCAACCATGTCAACACCATAGACTCTAGTCCATGAGATGTTTGGTATAAACAACTTGTGGACTATTTATCTCATTCTATCATCCCTCCCAATCTCTCTAGCAATGCGCGGTGAGCTTTCATCAAATGTACGGCTCGCTATACCATGCTAGGGGGTCTTCTCTATAAGTGAGGCTTCAACGGCCTCCTTCTTCACTGTCTAACCACCACTGAAGTGTCTCATGCCATTAAACAAGTCCATGATGGGATTTGTGGTGGACACTTTAGTGGTAACTCGGTTGCTAAGCGCATC
This sequence comes from Torreya grandis, assembly GCA_037957365.1. Lineage (NCBI taxonomy): Eukaryota > Viridiplantae > Streptophyta > Pinopsida > Cupressales > Taxaceae > Torreya > Torreya grandis. The sequence goes on from JARHVA010004486.1 coordinate 1,200,023, forward strand.
CTTTGCCTGGGCTATTATTGGCCTACTCTTCATCAAGATTGTAGTGACTATGTTTGACGTTGCATCAAGTGTCAGTAGCATGCTAACTTGCTTCATCTCCTTAGACACGCCTTACAAGTCACTCAATATTTCTAGCCTTTTTCATAGTGGGGCTTAGATCTCATCAGTGAGATTAACCCTCACTCATCTCTTTGCCATCAGTCCATTATCACCGCCACCAAGTATTTTACTAAATGGGTGGAAGCTATTCCTCTTGTCTCCATAAAAGCTGACAAAATCGTCAACTTCATCAGCACCCACATCATCTATCATTTCGGTGTCCCTCATAAAATCATCACTGATAACGGTAAGTCATTCAAAAACAAAACCATCTAGAAACTCTGTGACTCATTTGGCATTAAGCTCAGCTTCTCTTCACCTTACTACCCACAAGTAAATGGGTAGGCTGAGGCTTCCAACAAAATCTTGACTAAAATTCTCATGAAGGTGGTCAACGACACTGGAAGGGATTGGCACATTCACATTCCCTTCACTTTGTGGGCCTACCGCACTAACATCCAAACCTCTATGGGTGCTACCCCTTTCTCTTTAGTGTATGAAACAGAGGCTGTCCTACCTCTCAAAGTACAGATCCCATCTCTGCGCATCTCTTTGCATGACATTCTTTCTAACGATGAATTTCATCAAGATCACTTAGCTCAACTTGAGTTACTCGACAAACGTCATCTTGCTGCCTTCAACCATCTTCATGTCTATCAAAATCGCATCAAGTGAGCCTATGACAAAAATATGTGAGAATGAGATTTCAACATTGGAGACCTCATCCTCAAAGAAAATTAGCATGTGACCAATATGAAGCAAAGTAAATGAGTCAAATTTACTCCTAATTGGCTCAGACCTTTCATCATCACGCACAAGTATGGGTCAGGGACTTATCGTCTGTCTTCTCTTGAAGGCCAACCAGAACTTGAGCCTCTTAATGCCTTGCATCTGTGACCATTCTACTGTTAGTCGAGTACTCATTCACTTGACATTTAACTTGAGCTCATCACTTGAGCAACCCCATCCTCTTAATCCTCATTTCTTTTAACCCTATTCCCCTAAACAAGTCTTATGTAACCCTTTTATACAATTTGGATACTTTGTCCTAATAAAAGGGAGCCCTTGAACTTCTATAGTCTTGTCCATGACTCAAAATTTTGTCAAAAATAAATCAAGATGTCAAAATATCCAAGGTCACAAAATCAAAAAGCAGACAACTCCCTCGAAGGATAGCTATACTATCATTGCTGTAGCTAATAGACTGCTCCCTCGAAGGACATCTATTCAAAGCCCTTAATTAAGCAAAAATATAGAGCACTCCCTCGAAGGATGGTTATGACTAAATCTTGCTATAAATAGCACTCTTTTAGAAGCTTCCTGCATCGATCAGCTTCACAAATGACCACAAAGTAAATGAAATCTCTATGTAGACTTTCTGCATTGATCAGTCTGCTCAAAAAAAAAAAAAAGGGTCATGGACTTGGCTTGTAGTCGTCTCAGGGTCTCCTATAAAAAGGGGCAAAGTTATCTCTACTAAAAAGGTTCACCCTATCCTCACCTATCACATCACCTACTCAAGGGACTTCGAGCTCATTTTAATGTCAAAGTGATTTGATTACCTCTCTAACACAACCCATGGTCAATGACGTAATGCATGAATGGGGCTATTGGTTCTAACAACCCCTATCTATGCTATCATTCTGGTCCTTGTCAATGAAAGGGTGAATATGCCTTTCACTTCCTTCATACCTTTGGTCACATTCAACCACATCATTTGTCAAACCAGCTCAATCCAACCCTTTTCAGACCACTCACATAGCCTATTCACACTAGTTTCTATGGACACCAATACACATGGAAACTATCGACTACACAATTTATGTTAAGCACAAACCATTACTTGCTAAAGCATATATAGACTCATTTCATTTTTAGCAAACATCCATCACCTAACATGGACAATTGCTAGGGATGAAAAACTTTGATCAATGTTACAGAATATACCATTTGGAAGAGGCTGTAACATCATCTTTCTCCTCATCATTTCAAGCATGAACCTTCAGACATATGGAATGTGTTAAATCATTCTCATGACCAAACCAACTCTCGACCACTTTGTCTCCTCATCTGAACTACATTGGTCTGAGGCCCTTACAATTGGGGCTATGTAGGCAGCACTCAGATGACCTGACATTTTCTAGGGTTAGCTCGACCACATCCGTTTGTTCTTCTACCTGATGGACAAACCTTGTCTTTGACCATGACTTGACCTAGACCAAAAACAATCAACCACTTCAACCCTTCCTCCCTTTTTGGGAGAACTACATTGGCCTGAGGCCCCTAACAATAGGGGTTATGTAGGCAGCACTCAGTTGACATGAGGTCTTCTGGGGTTAGCTCGGCCATTTTTTTCATCGTATTCTTCCATCCCATTCTCTCGTCACCTGTTAATCACATCACAACTAATCACATATTCACATCATTTTCATCATAACATCATTACATACATCATTAAAACATAATCTAAGAATCATTAAGCATCATCATAATAATCAAACCATCCACATCATCAACATTAAACATCATCATATAATCATTTACATCATAATCATTAACCATAACAATATCATTAACCATCACATTCAATCATCACATAATCATCATACACATAATATCAAAACATGAAAAATACTGCAAACACATCTATAACATTTCCATAACACATTAATAGCTAACCAAAATATCATCATATATATATATCAATATTTTATAATGACACAATCTGTGTCTATCTCTCTCTCTCTCAAAATATCATACATCTCACATCAACAGCTCGCAGACTGGTATATACATCAAAATGTCAAAAATCTAGCCTCAAGGCTATGGCTATGGTGGTGGAGGTGGTGGTCATGAAGATGCTGTATCATCTCCGATCTCTAACTTGCGATGTCTGTGAGTGCTTAAAGTGGTCACACACGACACAGACCTCTAGCAACTCTACTCATCCCTCATCTCTGAGTATCGCTATATTTGAGGGAACTCTCTGATAGCACCCTCATAATAAGTGATCTCATCCAATGCAGTCCTATACCTAGATATAGGTACAGTCTATGGTGGACCCATCTGACTGCTGCCATGCCCTGCATTGAACCCTAAGACTGTGAATAGGCTGGCTGCACTGACACTGACTGTGCTGGCCCCTGAGATGGCTGCTAAGGTGGTTGCTGAAGGTGGTTGCCAATTGCCCCTGCAAAATGGTGATCTGCCCTATCAACACAGCCACCTAGCCTATCAAACCTACCACCTGTCCCTATAATCCTATGACCTGGCCCTCTAAAATGGTCACTCATCCTCATGTTGCATCCCTCTCCTAGATGACAGCATCCCTCTCCTATCTCGTAGTGTCTCTCTCCCTGATAACTGCTTGCAGATCAGGCTGTGGACCCACCTGCACCCCTGTATACTGACCTACCCACCATGTTGAGTAGGCCTCTATACATCCTAGGTTAGCTATCCTAGGTCCTGCTGGAAGCTCCTCAAAATTGGGCCCCTCTGTCTCCTCTAGCAGTGGGAGCAACGCCTCTATATCATCCCATTTATACTGCAGGAAGGTAGGTGGCACATCCTGAAGCAGCCCAAATTGGTGCCACACTCTCTCTATAGGTACTCTCTCGAGCTCACTGACTCGCTACCCCTAACCCATCTTAAGCTCTGTACCTCAACTAGCTGCTCTGCCTAGTCCCTAAAAGTTGGATACCCCAGGTATGGTCTCCAAATGATGTCTACTGGGATCAGGGCCTCCAGTATCCCTCGATAGTAGTCGATGTCCTTGACTACTCCATCCACTCGAGTCTATGCCATCACCTCATGCCATCATCTGAACCCCACCCTGAAGCTAGCCTAGATCACCACCGAGAGGCCGAGAGGTTGTGTGACCACTATGTGCTTGTACACCCAGCAATGCAGGAGGTGGCCCACACACAAACTCTAGTGTCACTACTGACTGATCCCCTAGAGCTCTCTATATAACTGGGCCAAAAAGATAGGTGCCTATGGAAACACTGTCTGCTACTCCACCATCTCTGTCAAAACTCTGGTCATGGTGACCAGAAGTCTACCTCTCTCTACATCTGGTAATGCATAGACTGTGATGCCTATCATCATCAAAATTGCTAGTCAATGTGCATCCTCATCTGTAGCATAGAGGGGCTCGTACGTAAAACTAGTTGAGTGGTAGCTCATCTCAGTGATGTGCTCTCTAAATATCATGACCATATGGATATTATGCACCTCTCTCAAGCATGCATATAGATCTACTCCATGTATCGATAGCCACAAAATCTAGTACACATCCTTGACCGTCACTGATAGCTCTCCTGTGGGTAGGTGGAAGGTGTTGGTGGAATGATCCCACCACTCGATCAATGCCACCATAAGGCTCACATCCCTCACCACTTGGCAGTAGCACCACAGCCTGCCTAGTCCCACTACCGTCATGTGGGCCCACTCCTCAATGGTAATGCCTCTGCTCATTTGTGTCAGCAATGTCAGGAGGTGATCCCACATCATCAGCGTTTGCCTTGCCTACATCCACCTAAAACTAAACTCGTGTTAACAAGTGACTACTCTTCCTATTTGACTAATCTACTTAACCATCTATGCCTATTCTGATATCTGGAAGCCCTTGGCGTAGCTTTAGCCACTTCAACTTGACCAATTTCATAATCTTTCTGACCAGGCAGCCATCGACATTGATTAACATGCCAGCGATGGCACTCACTTAACTAACATCAGTCACTTCATGACTGACGTTGGTAGGTGAGTGACCAACACCAGTCATTGGTCAGCTGACGCTAATGAACCCACTGATGTCAGTGACTGGTTCGGCCCTAGGGCTGAACGGGGTGAGCCCTAAAATTAGGGCTTCCCCATTTCCTACCCCTTTCCCCCCAAAAACCCTCCTAAATGCTCCTAACCTACCCTAATCTCCCCACCCACCCTCCTACCTACCCCCCTACTTGCTAGCTAAAAACATCAGATTTCAAAACCCAAAATCAAAATTCAAAACCAACTCAAATGAGTTCAATGCATCTCCTACCTCATCCCATCATCATCGCCATGGTGGCACGATGGGTGCTGCTAGTGGTGGACCTCCCGTGGGTCCTCTACTGCCCTCTGTCATCTCCTCTATGCCACTTTCTCTCAACACTCCTGCTAGCCCACAACAGCTTCTACAACCTCCAATTCGGCTCCAATTCCCTCCCTTTCTCACCCAATCTCGCCCTGACACCTCACACTGCTGCATCGGTCAACTTCAAGACTTATTCACCCAATCACTCTAGAGTGCCTTTTTTCTCTTAGTCAAATAAGCACAAATGACTTTTGGTGGGCCGCCAATCTAGTTTTGTCAGATTTGGTAGGCTACTGATGTCGGCAGAAGCATGCCCTAGGCCACCGACATCAGCCAATTTCTGTCGATGTCAGTCCCTTTAGGCCACTGACATCAATTTTATAACTGACGTCGGTGGCCTTCAAATCTCAAATTCTTCACCATGACCAAAATCATGCCCCAATCAGCTAGTCCTCACAAGTAGAAGTCATCTTAGCCTCCTGGGGCACACTTGAGATCACTTTTGCCTCTGCCTGCCTCAACCACTAGACCTTGCAGATCACACCTATCTCCTCTGACCACAACTGCTTTTGAGACAACTCTACCTTGGTTGTTTTGATTGCCTTTGCTACCTCACGATTAGTTAGCCAGTTGTCACTGACCCTCACAAGTATTAGATCATGAGCAAGTTGATCCCTACTGCGTGTGACTTTTTTCATGTTTTCTAAGAGCACTTACTAAACTCAGAATACCTAGAACATGATGACCCATTGGAGCTACAGCTTGGATCAAATAACCCAAACAGCTATGACTAAATGTTGGGGCCTGGTTATTTGGATTTTGGCACTCCTTGAGCTTTGACCATGACAATTTGGCTTACTTATCGCGTGGTGTTGTATACGTGCAATCCCACCCTTTGCAGCGTTCACACTCGATCTTCACCCTCTCTATCCATCTCTCTGTCAAATCAACACTCGATCTTAGGTTCCCTTCCCTTGACTATTGCTTTGAGAGAGGAACACCTCATCCCATACCTGGGGTAGCTTACTCCTATTTTTGTCTTACAGTTCGTCAAGAACAACCAATAAGACAAAAAAGGGCAAATGTAGACACCAAAATCATGTCTATCCCTTGGTCATCCTCCCCCCTTGGTCCACTTCCTAACATAAGTCCTAACCCACTCAATTATTAAATTAAAATAAAAATTAAATATTTTAATTTAATAGCCCCCTTGCCACTTCACCTATGCCACCTCACTCCACCTCGAATACCTCTCCTTGGATGCCCTCACCCATGCCAAGCTTTAATTACCTAAGCCCGTCTCGATCATTTTCTAATGACAATTAGACCCTGGCAGTTGTAAGAATAGGTAGAAGGCTAAAATTAGCCTCTGTTCCCATTCTTCAGCCACCGACATCGGTCAGTATGCGGCCGACATCGGTGATTCTACTAGCATCGGTTACCTTTACAACTAATTTTTTGCTTCTGCTCTCCCCCCACGAACATGAATTCTCTTGCTCTTACTTCCTAGCCTTCTTGCTTCTTGACTTCTTGTAGGTATCAACGTTTTGACAACACTCTCCAGGCTTAGAGGTCCTACACCAGTCATTCCACACAGGATTGAGGATTGCATGACATCTCCATCACCAGCCATAATGGAAATAGGCCTCCAGCACCTCTGCCAATTCCAGCCACAACTAAGTATTTGTATTAGTTTCATTTTACTATCTTTTAAAATACTTTAGTAGATAGTCCACTGCCATTTTCAAGCATTCTAGACACAACCTAGTCTGTCCTTTCTAGAGAGGCTGAAAGGCCTTCTCTCACCCTTATCTCCCCCTTTGGCCCCTAACATTCATCTGATCCCTCATTTGGACCATACTTTCTACCCTGTAAGCCCAACACAAGCCATCAAACCCTCACAGACACCTCAAACCATTTTTATTGACCACAGACATCCTTGAGACTCGTCTAAAACCTCATTGCCCCAATCGACGCCGGCCACCAGGACCATTGCCCCTACCGACGTCGATAGACTAATCAACATCAGCAACCTGACTAACTGACACTGACAGAACCACCGACATCGATGACTATGGAAATTAGATTGCCAAATTCAAGTATGCATCTATCTCTAATTTCTTTTGTGTCATGCCCCCTTCTAATTGACATCTTTTCGAGCGGATGATTAGCCTATTATGCGACCCTCGTAGGCTGATAGGATGGATAGAGGGTCTTGATAGAGATGGGTTGGAATTCGTTTGGGCTCTTTCAGGCATGAATTAAGGGAGATATTAATATTTGATTGATTTAATCAAATATTAATTATTTGATCTAATTTTAATTAATTATTAATTATTAATGATTTGGTCTAATTTGAGGATGCAAATTCTAAATTAAGACTTGGTCTAATTTTAAGACCCTAGTTCTAATTTAAGGAAGTCTAATTTAAGGGAGTCTAATTTTAGCAAGCACACCTTTGGAGGTGTATAAGAATCTCTCATGGGAGAGAGTTTGTATTCATGATTATTGATATTTATTCTTGTTAAGAAATTCTTCTGTGAAGACTGAGCCAAGGGTTCCAGTATTCCATCTGCAGTGGAGAACGTCAAATCTTCATTGTGCGCGATTCAGAGGCTGTGAAAGATCAGCTGATCTATTGCCAAATTGCATTGAAGAACGTCAACTCTTCAGTGTGAGCGATTCAAAGGTTGTGAAAGATTAATCGATCTATTGCCGAATTGGGAGATAACTTCATCCAGAAGCTATCACATGTACTTACAAGTTTGAGAGATAACTTCACACAGAAGCTATCACGAGGGTTTACAGGTATTTTCATTATTTGGGTTTTGATTCTAGTATTATACAGATATAGATCTTTTGTATTAGCCCATAATTCTACAGATCAGGATCAAGCATATAGGTTGAGCAATATCAGCGGCCGTACGACTTCCGTATAGATATGTGAAAATCCGTACGCATCTACAGAAAGTTTAGGTACTGACATCGGTGAACAGAGACTTACAAAGACCGACAGCGGTCGACTCATCACCGACGTCAGCAAGGGGACCACTACAGGTCGACCAACGACGGCAGTATAACCGACGTCGGTGACTGTGTTTTTTACACAGAAGGCCGAGACGTGCCAGATTCAGCCCAGTTTGCGGAAAATTCAAGCTATAAGGCTGAACTTTCGATATTCTTTGTATACTTGACAGAGAATCTCTATTGTAAGCTTATGAGCAAATAAATAAGAAATTATACTGTGATTTATTCATCTATTTGAAGATATTTTGCAGAAATTTAGATAAGCAATTTGGAGCTTTTGTTTTGATATTCGAAGGGATATTACAGTGGTATCAGAGCTAAATCCTGCCATCCTGAGGGTTTAGAAATTTTATGCAGCCATAAGAGTTGCGACCACATGGGTATTATACACGTAGTAGAGCTTTGCTTGAAGGTACCCAGCTGTTAGAACAGCAATAGATTACCATGAGTGACAGACGTGAGGGTAGCCCACCCAGGGGCCACAGGTATGATGCTGATCAGGACACCAGAGAATTCCACCGTGGTATGATGTCAGGCCAACAACAGATGAATCAGACACTACAAGCACTTACTACTATGATAAGGGGAATGAACGCAACCAATAGACAGAATGGGGAACAAGGAGATAATAGGAGTGCTACTATTAATCAGAGACCACAGCAGACCCATTCTAGGATAGCAGGTAGACCTACACGCCCTACGTTTATTCAAGAGGAACCAGATGTTCCAGCAGAGGAGGAAGCAGGAGATCCCTCATTTACAGATGTTTACATGGCTGCAGATGAGGAGTGGAACTTATTACCTCCTCATGTACGAGAGAGGACATCCCTTGATCATTTTATTAATCTGAGGAGAGAGCACTACAGATTGGCTAGACAGGACAGAAGACCTAGACACTAGAACAATGATCTTAAGCATGCTACAAGCAGGCTCACACTCGCGATGTTCGACGGAAGTGGTAAGGTCACAGCCCAGGCTTGGATTAGTAAGTTGGACACCTTTCTCATATTGCGTTCGATGGCCGAGGAAGATGCTATCAGATATGCAACACTACATCTTGAGGGAGTAGCTCACGATTGGTGGCACCACGGGATGGTGACACTCCATCATGATCAGATCACCTCTTATCAGGAGTTTGTGGACAGGCTAGTAGAGTGTTTTGACAGGTGGGATCCAGAGTCCTATTTTCAAGAGTTGGCACAGTTACGTCAAAGCAGCAGTCTAGAGTCTTATATTGGTGACTTCTAGAAGTTATCAGTTATGGTTCCTGACATTTCAAAAAGGCGACTTGTGGTACTCTTCATGGAGGGACTAACAGAACCATTGAGAGGATGGATCAAAGGCTTTGATCCTCCTTCCTTACAGGAGGCTATGAAGAAGGCACGTAGCATGGAGATGGCAGCCCCATCAAGTAGATCTAACTCCAGAGGTACTTCTTCATCCAGGGACAGTAAGGGGTTCAACAGGAACAGAGACAGACCAGGTTTCAACATAGATAAATCAGGTGTTAAGAATAATTCAAAGGCCAACCCAGTAGCACCATCGTTGGATAGAGATTCTCTTAATGATCTACGCAAGAAGAAACTTTGTTTCTATTGCAAAGGTCCATATGATGCTAATCATGATTGTCCATTGAGGCCTAAGGGCAAAGCAAATCGGGTGATGTGGGCCTATTATGAGGATGAGGAATCAGAAGATTTTGAACATCACGATTGTTCTGAGGAGCCGAACGTTGAGGCTTCAGAGCCTAAGGTAGAAGCAGAGTCAGAGCTCCAGATTCAGGAGGCACGTCTATCTAGCATCTAACACGAGGGATCATTTAGACTCTGGGGAGTTTTGGCAGGACAGAGGGTCATTACCCTTCTTGACACGGGCGCCACACATAATTTTATTGATACTAGATTTGTGGAGAAGCGTGGACTCACCACAGAAGAGTTTGAGGGCATTAGAGTTAAGGTAGCTGACGGTTACACCTCAGATGTGAGCAGATGATCAGAGAGCTCCCATTACGCTTGAACAACTATGAGTTCAAGGTGGATTATTATGTGGTCAACATGGGAGATATAGACTTGGTTTTGGGCATGAAGTGGCTTCATTCCCTTGAGGTAGTCACTCTTAGTCTTAAGGATATGGAGATCCATTTTGATGTAGATGGGAAGACTCACATTCTCAAAGCAATACGGGATGGCAACATCAAGACTATTTCTTTACATTGGATGGAGAGGCTCATGCGACATGATATGGTAGAGTGGGCTGCCAAGTGCACATTGGCACCAATACAGGAGGGACAGTAGGAGATGAAGTATCATCCTGACATCCAGCAGTTAAGAGTCAAGCATGATAAGGTTTTTAGTGACATTCCACCAGGGAGACCTCCAGACAGGGGCATTGAGCACATTATTGAGCTTGAGGAGGGCGCTAAGCCCATTATGATTACTCCATATAGGCATCCTAGGCAGTTGAAGGATGAGATCGAGAAAACAATTAAGGAGTTACTGGCTATGGGTCATATTCGGCCTAACAAATCACTGTTTGCTTCTTCAGTTGTTCTAGTGAAGAAGAAGGATGGCACCCTACGCATGTGCATTGACTATAGAGCCCTAAATAAGAGAACCATTAAGAACAGGTATCCTATTCCTCGTATTGATGAGCTTATTGATGAGCTTCATGGTTCACATTACTTCACAAAGATAGACTCGAGGTCAGGGTATCATCAGATCAGGGTTCGCGAGCAGGACGTGGAGAAGACAGCTTTTCGTTGCCATTGTGGACACTGAGTTTATAGTGATGCCATTTGGGCTCACTAATGCGCCAGCAACATTTCAATCCACCATGAATAGAGTCTTCCATTCACTGTTGAGGAGGTTCGTACTTGTCTTCTTTGATGACATTCTGATATACAGTAGGACTTGGCAGGAGCATTTGGCTCATCTGGAGACTGTACTCAGCATCTTGGAGAGGGAATCCTTGTACGCCAAGGAGTCCAAATGTGATTTGGGGATGACCGAATTGTTATACTTGGGTCATATTATCAGTGCAGGGGGAGTGCGGATGGATCCTGAGAAGATCCGCGCTATCATCGATTGGCCTATTCCGGCAAACCTAACACAGCTAAGGGGATTTCTAGGTTTGTGTGGATTCTATCAGAGGTTCGTGAATGGTTATTCACGACATGCAGCTCCTATGATAGATTTGACTAAAAATGGGGATTTTTGTTGGACACCTAAAGCACAAGAGTGTTTCGAAAGGTTTAAGGGGTTGATGACTACGTGCCCAGTTCTGGCACTACCTGATTTTTCAAAGCCGTTCAAGCTTCAGTGCGATGCTTCAGGCAAGGGCATCGAAGCGGTACTTATGCAGGACAAGCACCCCATAGTATATGAGAGCCGCAAGCTTAGGGGACCAGAGAGACTATACAACATATATGATAAGGAGATGCTCGCTATCATGCATGCCTTAGCAAAATTTAGGCAATATCTCGTGGGTAGCAAATTTTGTATCAAAACGGACCACAACAGTTTGAGACATTTCTTGGGGCAGCGGGACCTCAATGATCGTTAGCAGAAGTGGGTGAGTAAAATACAAGCATATGATTTTGACATCTCTTTTATTAAGGGCACCCAGAATGTTGTGGCCGATGCTCTTTCACGCAGGCTGTATTTGAGTACCATGGTCCACATTACCGAGGATTGGCGACATATGATTGTGGCAGAGTATGCCAAGGATACATGGGCGTCTAGCATTGTTGAGGGATCGACGGTTGACACCATATATACTCTTGTGAATGACTTGATCATTTACAAGAACAGGGTTTATTTGATCCCAGGATCATTGATGAAGAACATTATCATGCGAGCTTTTCATGATATACCTACTGCAGGACATCCCAGATATTTTAAGACTTACAGACAGGTTAGGGAGAGATTTACATGGAAAGGCCTCAAAGCAGATGTTCTTCAGTATGTACGTGAGTGCCCTGTTTGCCAGCAGAACAAACAAGAGAACACGTACCCAGCAGGATTGTTGCGGCCACTTCCAATTCCTGACAGGAAGTGGGAGTGTTTGTCGATGGATTTCATTACGGGCTTACCCAAAGCCCAAGGACGAGATTGCATATATGTCATTGTGGATCGGTTAACGAAGTATGCCCACTTCTTTCCGATTACTACCACACATACAACTACACAGGTGGCAGAGGTTTTCTTCCGAGAGGTATTTCGACTGCATGGATTACCTCAGAGCATAGTGAGCAATAGGGATAGTCGGTTCCTGAGTCACTTCTGGCAGGAGGTGTTTCGACTCTGTGGGACCGAGCTTACACCTAGTACCAGCTACCATCCGTAGACTGATGGACAGACAGAGATAGTAAACAAATGGGTGGAGGGCTACCTCAGGAACTACATTGCAGGGCAGCAAAAAGCTTGGGTCAAGTGGATTCATTTGTGCGAATATTGCTATAACACGACTTTCCACATGACCATTCAGATGTCTCCTTTTATGGAATTATACGGGTATGAGGCACTGAGTTTTCTAGATTTGCTACTGAGCGACAGTAGAGTGCCGAGTGCTGGAGACTTACTGTAAGAGAGTCAGGATACTATGAGGACTCTCAAGGAGAATATTGCTAAGGCACAGAATTAGCAGAAGCAGTATGCAGATCAGCGGAGGACCGAAAGATCTTTTGAGGTAGGAGACATGGTCTATCTTATGCTGCAGCCTTACCGATAGTCTACTCTTAGGAAGAGTGGGGCAGAGAAGCTCAAGCCACGTTACTATGGTCCTTTCAGGATCTTGAGACGCGTTGGAGAGATGGCTTATGAGCTAGAGCTTCCTATAGAGAGCAAGGTACACAATGTCTTTCATGTATCATGCCTCAAAAAGGCGTTAGGACACCGTGTGGTACCTTCTACAGTTTTACCTCCCTTAGATGATGAGGGAAAATTGATCTTAGTACCTGAGTCCATCTTGGAATCTAGAGAGAGACAGTTGCATCGACAGACTATCAGGGAATATTTGGTAAAGTGGAAAGATTTGCCAGTTGAGGATGCGACATGGGAAAGCGAAGATATTCTACAGCATCCAGAGTTGAGATTGCTTGAGGGCAAGCAATTTCAGGAGGGGTAGACTGTCATGTCCCCTTCTAATTGACATCTTTTTAAGCGGATGATTAGCCTATTATGCGACCCTCGTAGGCTGATAGGATGGATAGAGGGTCTTGATAGAGATGGGTTGGAATTCGTTTGGGCTCTTTCGGGCATGAATTAAGGGAGATATTAATATTTGATTGATTTAATCAAATATTAATTATTTGATCTAATTTTAATTAATTATTAATTATTAATTAATTATTAATTATTAATGATTTGGTCTAATTTGAGGATGCAAATTCTAAATTAAGACTTGGTCTAATTTTAAGACCCTAGTTCTAATTTAAGGAAGTCTAATTTAAGGGAGTCTAATTTTAGCAAGCACACCTTTGGAGGTGTATAAGAATCTCTCATGGGAGAGAGTTTGTATTCATGATTATTGATATTGATTCTTGTTAAGAAATTCTTCTGTGAAGACTGAGCCAAGGGTTCCAGTATTCCATCTGCAGTGGAGAACGTCAACTCTTCATTGTGCGCGATTCAGAGGCTGTGAAAGATCAGCTGATCTATTGCCAAACTGCATTGAAGAACGTCAACTCTTCAGTGTGAGCGATTCAGAGGTTGTGAAAGATCAACCGATCTATTGCCGAATTGGGAGATAACTTCATCCAGAAGCTATCACATGTACTTACAAGTTTGAGAGATAACTTCACACAGAAGCTATCACGAGGGTTTACAGGTATTTTCATTATTTGGGTTTTGATTCCAGAATTATACAGATATAGATCTTTTGTATTAGCCCATAATTCTATAGATCAGGATCAAGCATATAGGTTGAGCAATATCAGCGGCCGTACGACTTCTGTACAGATCTGTGAAAATCCGTACGCATCTACAGAAAGTTCAGGTACCGACATCAGTGAACAGAGACTTATAGAGACCAACAGCGGTCGACTCATCACCGACGTCGGCAAGGGGACCACTACAGGTCGACCGAGGATGGCAGGATAACCGACGTCGGTGACTGTGTTTTTTACACAGCAGGTTGAGACGTGCCAGATTTAGCCCAATTTGCAGAAAATTCAAGCTATAAGGCCGAACTTTCGATATTCTTTGTATACTTGATAGAGGATATCTATTGTAAGCTTATGAGCAAATAAATAAGAAATTATACTGTGATTTATTCATCTATTTGAAGATATTTTGCAGAAATTTAGATAAGCAATTTGGAGCTTTTGTTTTGATATTCGAAGGGATATTACATTTTGTTCAGTCTTTCAATATTTCATTTATTTTAAGCAACATTATTCTCTGTAACAATCAGTGGACTGTCATCCCTCCAAGAAGTCTTTGCACTTCTAGGACCAAGCTTTCGCTTGGCAGTCCACTTTATAGCTATCTAACAACCTCTGTGTTTGAGTCTCTTTCTTCTACAGGTGTCATCCTCCACAACCAAAGAGGAGTTCCTTCAGTCATCTAAATTTGGTGCGCAAGACTTCATCCAGGTACGTACAAACCCTTGACCATTTTATCTTAGTTTCTCATTTCCTTTTGAATGTGAAAAGTGAAAACTTGTTTGGAAACAAGAGTCTTGAAAATATCTAGTAAATTTCATGTCTTTCAACCTAAAACAAAGAATCTAGGATATCCCATAATCCTAGGTAGACCATGGTTGGCTACTGTAGCAACATTAATAGATTTCAGGTTAGGAGACATGACCATTTCTAATGGGTTAAAAGTCAAATGCATCTCTTTGTATCCTCTTGTAAAACTATCAAAAAATCACATACAAGAACGTTGGGTAGATGAATCAAAAAATACATCAAACACCATTTCCTCCTTATATATGATCATAGTTCAAAAACACTTGAAAGAATTGAATGGAGACATATACCTAGAATCTACGGACGCTGCCAGTCTAAAAGCTACAGACTCTACCAGTCTAAAATCTACATACTACCTTAGTTTAAGATTCTTGGGCCAGATAGAATATTATGAAACCTCCACTTCTACTTCTATTGTTTCTTCATCATATGATCATGGATTGATTCAAGAAAGTGTGTGGAAATTGGCAGAACAACAATAAATTCATTTCTTAGATGCATTCCATTGTTATTTAACAAGACTAATTCCTCATGGAAAAGAGTTTGTTGATAATGTAACCATGTTTCATAAGCTACTTCCTCATCCATGTCCTCTAAACTCATTTATTAGTGAATTCAAGCAAATAAAATCCAACTACCCAGGCATAAAACCAATCGTGATATTACTTAGAAAGATTCTGAATATCAATAGTTGGTTAACAAATAAAGAGGAAGATCAACTCTTTGAAGTAATGGAAAGATATACCAAGGGTTTTGCTTGGGATTATACTGACATGAAGGGAATTCACCCCAGCATATGTACTCATCACATTGACATAAAATCTGTCAAATCAGTCAGACAACCACAAAGAAGAATAAACCCAATATGAAAAGAGATAGTCAAAACAAAGATCCAAAAATTGTTAAAAGTTGGGTTTATTTACCCCATCTCAGATAGCCAGTGAGTTTTGTTGGGTGAATATTTTGTCAACTAGCTAACTGGTGAGCAAAATAGGTCTCTTCAACCAAAACATAGGGAAATTAGTTGGCCAAATGTGTAGGTTTACTACATCAACAGGGGACAAATCTCTCTTCTCATCAAGGGGAGGTTCCCTTATAACTATGAGGAGCTATATACTATATATATAAGCAAAAAACAACACTCAGGGGTAGGATAAGCCATTAATCTCTCTTTTTTTAGAGATGATGTTAAAAAATAAAGGAGAAAATCTTGGTGAAAACACTGAAGGCACATCTTTTCTTTCAGAAGTGATCTTGCAGGGAACAATAGGAGTTCTTTTAGGTAGTGAAAAGTAACTAGTAACCAAGGGCATAGTAACCATTAGCCTGAGATGTAGCACAAAGTCTCCACCTTGACTTCCCAAGAGTGAGATACAAAAGACAATGAGGGCAAAAATTCATCCCAAGGTCCTTTACATAGAAATAGAATACAAAGGATAATGAGGGCATAAAGTCGTCCCAAGATCCTTTACACAAGAATAGAAAACAAACAAACACACTAAAGGCAATTTTGGGGGCACAAAGTCTCTCTACAGTTGGCTTCAAGACACCTTCTTAATTACTTCCACTAGTTCTGCTTGTTAGATCAAATAAACAAGAACGCTCCTAGGAAACAAACATAATAACAATTTCCTAAAATAACACAAGCTATAACAACACAAAGTCTACAAGTAACTTGCTTTCTCATTCAAATAAAATAATATGAATAATAATCTGAGCTCAAAGTCTCAGTAATAACTTTCAATTTGGGCAGGGTTTTACTTATAGTAACGGGAAGATCTCCTCTAGAATGATACAAGAGATTACAATATATAGCAGCCAAGAAAGACTTAGCGCTTTGTTTCATAAAATGGCCCATGCTATGCATTCAATGCCTTGAATGCATTTTTGGTTCTGTTAGGGAACCATATTGGATCAGGGTAGCTATCTTAACTATGGCATGTCGATTCATCTCAAGTTTCTACTCTTGGGTCTGGATCATTTGGTGTCTGCACCGCTGTCCATTTTGTCTTTACTCCCAGGGGGCAAACAAGCTATGTCTTTAATTTTTAAGGGCTCAAGAATCCACCTTGTAGACTGTTCCACCTACGGAAATAACTATTGTGTAGATATTTCTAGTCTTCTCCCTTTCCTACTACAATTTGAGCCCTTGAGCTATCTTTTTCCCTTTTTGGTTCTTTTGGTTCTTCCTCATCGGTGGTTCTTCCTTTTGGCCTTGGCTTAAGGCCTTTGAATGAATTCGAGTTTGAGTTTAAGCCTACAAAGATCAACATACACTTTATTGCCACAAATTTGACGTCTATAGGTCCATCATCATTTGAAAGCTAATGGCTAGTTGGTCATCCTAAATTTGACGTCTATGGGCCTGTCATCCTCCTTAGTAATTCCTTCATGTCTTTCCCGCTTGCTGTGGCCACTTTTCACTGTGAAATAGGTGGACACATGGCAGCATCTGCTAGTCTTTGAGAGAAGCTTAT
The DNA here is from genome assembly GCA_037957365.1 of Torreya grandis. Lineage (NCBI taxonomy): Eukaryota > Viridiplantae > Streptophyta > Pinopsida > Cupressales > Taxaceae > Torreya > Torreya grandis. The sequence continues at coordinate 1,217,391 of JARHVA010004486.1, forward strand.
CAGAATAAGCTTTGAAACTTAATAGAAACCTAAAGTGTAGATGCAGATACTTTTTGTGCTCTACTGAGTTAGAATGGGACACGTGGCATGTTTCACTACTTTAAAACTTACTAGAAACTGTGTCTCAGTAGATGACACTTAGCAACTTTTGTTGAGTTTATAAGGGACAAATGGTATCTTTTGCTGCTTTGAGGTTTGATCTTTCTTAAAGGGAACTTTCCCTTTGGGGTCTTGAAAGATGGTTCATTTTTTGAGTGTCGACTATCCCTTGTGAGGGTACCTACCCTTCAGGATCTTGCGGGTGGATTTTGAGCTTTAATTCCTTCGAAGGACTATTATTTCTTTATTTCCTTTAGATAATTTGTCTGAAGGAAATCTTTCTTTGGCTCTGCGTCTTTGACATGTGACACATTCCATTGCTTTGAAACTTACTAGAAACTTATGAAAAATGGGACCCACGACACTCCTTGCCTGAGCAGCTTCAAAAGGGCAACACAAATGCAGACACCTGTCCCACTCCACTGAGTTATAACGAGACATGTGGCATGTTCTGCTTAACTCATAGAATCTTTTGATACCTTTGAGAGTCTTGTAGAAGATGACACATGGTGGCTTCTACTAAGCTTTCAAAAACACTACAAAAACATTCAAGACTTTTTGGATTCATGCAAATGATGACACTTGGTGCACTCCACTTGCTTACAAGGGACACATGGCAAGTTCCACTACTTTGAAAAGCAAATCATAATGTGTCTTAGTAGAAGACACTTTGCAGCTTCTGCTGCACTTTAGTAACTTACTCGGGGCCCACCATGGCCCTTACTCAAATAATTGAAACAAAAGGAAAGAACTATGGAGTTTGACACTTGGTAGCCTTCGCTGAGCTTTGTAGATGACATGTGGCATATTTTGTGGCTTTGAGAAAAAGATATTGAAACATTCTGTAGTTACCACTTGTCACCTTCTGTGGAAATCTACAAGGGACACATGGCACGTTTTGCTCTTTGGTCTTTTTCTTTCAAGCACTCCTTTGAACCGTTTGATTGAACCGATTGATTGAACCAACCTTGGAAATGTCTTGTTAGTGTAGGTTTTTATTTTTCCGTATTATTTAATTAGGGAAATTATATATCTATGCATACATGGAGTTTTACTACATTCGTGGGATAGGCTAGCTTATGTGGAGATGTGTGTCATAGAAGTGTCATAGGTGTCATAAGAATGTCATAAGTAACTCCTTTGACTGGCTATTCTGGGTATGGGAGTTACTTATTTATTCTTAGCACCCTGTCACCACCTTTCATGGAGGATTTATAGTCTATTCTTGGGGTGCTTTGACTACCTTTTGTGGAGGAGTTACTTACATGCTCTCCTATATGTATTCTTCACTTTGGCCATCTTATGTTAATGGAATATTGGTTTTTCTCCAAATTGTCTATGCAATTATCTTTTGTTTTATTTGATTTACTTTAGCATTTTGTGGTATTAACTTGCTTCATCCCGTGAAACCACGACTCATGCATCCTCATTATTTAGACCTTGGTGAATCCTCTGATATGGTATTAGAGCTACCCTGATAACTGATTGTCTATTTTGCTATTGCTTTCATTGAAATCTAGAGCTTTGTTAAGGCATTTTTTCTATAAAATTTGAAAATTTTTGGGAGATATTGCTAGTTCTCTGTGCTATTATTCCTTCCATGGCTTGTTTGGTCTCTCCATATACATGCAAGCCTATGATCATGATCCTCTCAACATGGTGTTGAAAGTCTCACAGTGTTCAAGATCTGCATAAGAGTTTGTCTCAGACCCGAGTGTAGAAGTGTGGAGTTACAGCAATGGCGTTCCAAAACAAGTGAGAAATTTGAGCACATACAGGTTGAGTTTGTGCAGGAAGAAGGAAATAACATGGTTGGGTTCGTATCTAAGTTACTTGCTGGTGATAAAATGCCAATCTTGAAGATTTCAAAAAAGGCGTGATGGTAAAACGTAGTCCTACGTCCACCTTGGCGCACTTTCCTTAGAACTTTTCAATCCAACTCTATGCCCTTTTCTCCTTCTCCACGTAAGTCATTTATTGTGGTATGCTTTCAATACAAATTCATTAAATTCAATCCTTCCTTAAACCTATAATCTACTTCGATTTCAGTGTCTCTGCTATCTTTTTTGCCCAACAAATTTAAATATGCTCTTTCCTCAAACTTTGGTGCCCCTCTCCTTATTTGGCATCCCATGTGGGCCCTTACATACTTGGCAATCCATTAAATAATGTCTTTTACTTTAATTTTTCAGTAAAAATTGACTTGTCCAAAAAAAATAGTTAATTTGACTGAGTATTGAGTATTTTAGACAATTTTTAAGTTTTGATAATTGGGGTTTTAAATTTAAACTTGTATCTTCGCCTGTCAAAGATGAAGGGTGAGGCCCGGGTTGGAAGGAGGCTAATTCCCCCTCACAAAGACCTCCTTTGGATTCTTCACTCCATGTCAAGTCCAACAAGTAGTTGGAAGGCCACTTTCTCTCTCAAAATAGGCATTTTTAAAATGTTTTAGTGTTGCTTTTTTGCAAAAACACTAGTTTATGAGAAATTAAATCTTTAATATCTTGTAAACAGTAGCTCAAATTTGGGTGCCATTTTTTGAAAAAGTATTTTTATTTCAATTATCCATAGTGTAGGCTTGTTATTTGTTAAAAATGCACTAGTTTATAAAGTGCCTAAAATTTCAGTCTCTCGAGACGTATTTTTGGCTGAGTCTGACATCCTGTTTGCTTAAAGTCTTGCACTGATTACTCTAAAATGAATTCTCAGCTAAGCCTAAAATATTTTGAGCATGCACTTGCATATTTGGGGGGGGGGACTCAACATTTTAGGGGGGTGTGATTGATTTTTAGCACTTGCAATCTTTGCTTTCATTCTCTTTTCTACATAATTTCACAACTTGTAATCAACACAACATCACCTATAGTCAGCTTGAAATGGATTCTTTTCAACTTAAAATCCTAACACCCTTCAACTATCATGAATGGAAGGTTAAAATGTCAATCATTCTTAAAAGTAAAGGGTTGTATAGGATCACCATGGGTACTGAAGTAAAACCCAGCACTGATACTGAAAAGGTCAAGTGGTACAACTGTAGTGATGAAGCCTATAGATTACTGAGCTTGTCCATGTCTCCAAAACTTATCTTCCATTTAAAAACCTCCAATACTCCTAAATACATATGGGACAGCCTAGAAACCTTATTTGGGAAGCTTGATGAGATGAGAGGTCATGAGCTCGAAAATGAACTCATAAGTCTAAGTCCTAGCAACTTTGACACCCTATAGGACTTCTTCACTAAGTTTAAGGCCCTTAGATTGCAATTGAAAGAATGTGAGATAGAGAAGAAAGATGACCAACCCATCCTTTCTATTCTCACAAAGTTAGGTCCAAGATATTTAGTCTTTGTCTCCACTTTCCATGCCACAAAAAGTGCCCTTGGTGATACATGGAAAGTGCCTTCTTTGGATTCATTCATTGCCGACTTGACTAGGGAGCAAGATAAACTAATCCAAATGGGCATAATGAAGTATACTAAACCCCAAACTTTGATAGTTGGAAATGGTAAGGATAAGACTTCAACAAAAGAGAAGAAGAAAAAGAACAAGGACTAGGAGAAGAAGAAAGAAAACAACAATCCTGCCAAAAACAAAACTGAGTCTTCCTCCTCCAATGCTAAACCTAAGAAGGATAAGGTTAAGTGTGCATATTATAAGAAGATAGGGCATGATGAACACAAATGCATGAAGAAACAAATAGATCACCTAACTCATCTTCTATAGAAGCACAACATAGGTGTTCCTGAGTCCATCAAGCATAATTCATCTACCCAAGATTCTACCAAGGCAAAAGGCAAGGGTAAGGATAAAGAAAAGGGAAAGGCCCTTGTAGCAACTGCAGCTTCTACAACATCATGGGTCATTGATTCGGGTGCTTCTCACCACATGGGCTCTTCACTAGTTGAGTTTTCATCTTTAGAGCCTTGTAGCATGACTTCAATTAGTTTGGGTGATGACACATCAGTTTTTGTTACAAGGAGAGGGTCAGTTGAAATGGAAGGAGGAACATTCAATAATGTTCTAAGTGTTCCTTCTCTTTCAACCAATCTCCTATTAGTGTACCAAATCACTCACATTGGTCAGGGCTTGAGAGTTGAGTTTTTTCTAGATTCAGTGGCTATCAGGAAGTTGCATAGTGATACTACAGTGGCAGTGGGTAGGGCAGATCACCAAGCAAGGTTATATACCTTCTCACATTTTTCACCTAATTCTTCTCCAACAACATTGCTGACTCATTCAGATGGAGTTAGCAAATTATGGCATGAGCGGTTTGGCCACCATAACTACCATTACCTTGAGCAACTTTACAAACATGACATGGTTATTGGCTTGCCTCGTGTTCAATTCTCAAAAGGACTTTGTGAGGGGTTCTCCCTTGGGAAGCATCCCAAAGCAAAATTTGACAAAGGCAAAGCTTGGAGGGCTTCACAACCTTTGGAGTTAATCCATAGTGATGTATCATGACCCTTTCCCAAACTATATTTCACAAGGGCCAAGTACATCCTCACTTTCATTGATGATTTCTCTAGGTACACTTGGATATATTTTCTCAAACAAAAGTCTGAAGTGTTTGAAAATTTTCTAGACTTCAAGGATCTTGTTGAGAAATAGAGTGAGAAATCCATCAAGGTTGTTCAAATTGATAATGGAGGAGAATATGTCAGCAACAAGTTTGAGTAATTTTGCACCACAGAGGGGATTGATTTGCAGTGTATAGTCACTTATGGTCCTTCACAGAATGGGGTTGTAGAATGAAAAAATAGGTTCTTAAAAGAGATGGGTAGCTGTATGATTCACTCCAAACCCTTAACACCATAGTACTAGGCCTAAGCCTTCAATTGTGCTTGCTACATTCAAAATAGGGTTCCTCACAAAGGTTTGAAAGGGATAACACCCTTTAAATCTTGGCATAAAAGGAAACTTGATGTTGAACACCTTAGGGTTTTTGAATCCCTAGCCATGGCCCACATACCGAAAAAGAAATGCAAAGCTATGGAATGTTAGTCCAAGCCTTGCATCTTTGTAGGATATCTAGATGGTGTTAAGGGGTATTGCCTTCTAGATCCAATCACTCATGAGTTGTTCATCAAGAGAAGTGTCCATTTTTAGGAGAGTCTTAGAGACTCAACACTTGGCACTTCTCCCTCATCAAATCTACTTCTTCATGATGATTCCTCATCAGATTCAGATCAGCCACAATAGGTTCTTGAGCGAGAGACATCTTCTTCTTCTTCTTCAAGTTCAGACAGTGAGGATAGTGATGCAAAGTCATCCACCTCTAGTCAGTCAGAGGATGAGGAGTTAGCACCTGACTCACCCACTTTTGGGCCACTTTGGGCTAGATAGACACTTGAGAGTGCTGGCACTTGGGTAGGAGATCCTACAGATGATAAACAAACTAGGGGGGATTTTTAGAGAGATCCACATGCCTTCTTTGCTTCAGTTTTAGATCTACAAACTTTTTGAGAGGCATCGGGGGTACCTGAGTGGGATAGTGCTATGGAGGAAGAATATTCTTCCTTAATAAAAAATTACACTTGGGATTTGACTTCACTTCCTAAGGGAAGGAAGATGGTTTGATGTAGGTGGATTTATCAGACCAAGTTTGTAGCAGATGGGTCAGTTGATAAGTACAAGGTGCAATTGGTTGCCAAGGGTTTCTCACAGGGGGCAGACATTGACTACTTAGAGACCTTTGCACCCATTGCAAAGATGACTTCTATTCGACTCACCTTAGCTATTGCCACAACACATGGTTGGGATGTGCACTAGATGGATGTGAAGAGTGCCTTTCTTCATGTAGACTTAGAGGAGGAGATCTACATGGAGTAGCTGCCAAGATTTGTTTAGGATTCTTCCTTAGTATGCAGACTTAGGAAATCTATCTATGGCCTCAAACAGGCCCCTTAGGCATGGTACGCCAAGATGGATTCATTCCTTCTCATAGCAAGTTTCACTAGGTGCCATTTTGATCCTAATGTCTACTTTTTGTAGTAGGATGACTCGCTCTTGATTCTAGTTCTTTATGTTGATGACCTTTTGATCACCGATAGTTCTTTATCAGCTATTACAATAGTGAAAGCATCTCTCTAGGATATATTTGACATGACATACTTGGGTTTATTGCAATACTTCCTTAGCATCAAGATCTCACAGTCAAATTTAGGGATTTCTCTTACACAACTTAAGTATGATCTTGACTTATTGGCTCGGTTTCACATGGATAATTACAAGCCATCTTTGACTCCCTTTCTATTAAGAGTTACGCTTGAGGCTGACTATTCTTCACCATAGGTTGATGCCACTCAGTATCGACAACTTGTTGGCAGTCTCATCTACTTAACTCACATTAGGCCTGACATATCATATGTAGTAGGACTTATCTCCAAATTTATGTAGGAACTTCATGAGCTACATTAAAAAGTAGCTAAGAGGATCTTGCATTACATATAGGGTTCACATAGATATGAGATTCATTACAGATTTGGCATAGAGGTTGATTTGGTTGGATATACAAATTCAGATTGGGCTGGTGATTCACAGACTCTCAAGTCCACTTCTAGTTACAGTTTCTCTCTAGGTTCTGGTCCTATCAGTTGGTCTAGCAAGAAGCAGAATGCTATTGCTATATCATCTATAGAGGTAAAGTATAGGGGAGCTATTAATGCAGTTACTGAGGCTATTTGGGATTCTTTCTAAGTTTGGCATTCCTATCAGGCAGCCCATCATCATTTATTGTGACAACTAGAGTACCATTCAGATTTGCAGGAATCCAGTTCAGCACCAACAAACCAAGCACATAGAGATTCACATGCATTTCATTTGGGAGCTTATTCATAGTCAGGTCATTGACTTAATCTTTTTCCAGTCTTTGGAGTAGGTTGTAGACATATTCACCAAACCTTTCACTGAGAGCAAGTTCATTCATCTAAGAGCTCTTCTTGGGGTGTGGTCTACATCTGTAGCAACATCATCTTCAGGGGGGCCTTCTAGCCTTCTCATTTATTTATATCTCTCTTTTGGGGGCGAGTTTTTTCCTATGGGTTTTCTCCTTTTCTCTATCTTATGGGAGATCACTTTTGTACATGGGTACCTCATTAGGCCTAGTTGCCGAGACCCATTTTATATTTCCACACTGCCCACCTAAGCTACGCTTATGGGGGGGTGTTAATGTAGGTTTTTATTTTTCCCTATTATTTAATTAGGGAAATTATATATTTGTGCATACATGGAGTTTTCTTACATTCATGGGATAGGCTAACTTATGTGGAGATGTGTGTCATAGATATGTCATAGGTGTTAGAAGAATGTCATAAGTAACTCCTTTGACCAGTTATTCTGGGTATGGGAGTTAATTCTCTATTCTTAGCACCTTGTCACCACCTTTTATGGAGGAGTTACAGTCTATTCTTAGGGTGCTTTGACCATCTTTTATGGAGGATTTACTTACATGCTCTCCTATATGTATTCTTCACTTTGGCCATCTTATGTTAATGGAATATTGGCTTTTCTCCAAATTGTCTATGAAATTGTCTGTTGTTTGATTTCATTTACTTTAGCATTTTCTGGTATTCACTTACTTCGTCTTGTGTAACCACGACTCGTGCATCCTTATTATTCAGACCTTGGCGAATCCTCTGATACGTTTAAGTGTTGGAAACTTGCTCTTTCAAAGGAATTTACCTGTTAAAGCCATTGAACCTATTAATTTCAAACATGTTGAGTCCATAGATTTCTTCTTATGAAGTCCATAGAATCTCACCTGCAGAGTCTGTAGAATTTTGAGAAGCTTGAAAAATGAGGAATTTGAATGCTCAGGACAAATTTTGAAAAGGGAAGAGACAATTTTGGTCTTGTAGGGTCCAAAATAGTTCATATGTTGTCCCAAAAAATGAGTGACATTTTTTGGGGACAACAGCTGGCTCCAGTTGGGGAACTTCCTTCAATTGAAAACTTGAAATAGCTAAGGGCAGTAGAAACTAGAATCTCTAGTGCCTTCAAGTATGCCATTGGGCCATAGAGTCATGCTTCCCAAAAAGAAAGGCTCCAAAAAATGAAAATGAATGACACAAAGTAGAAACAAAGACTATACAAATATACATATGTACAAGTGAGATTATTTGATACTTCAAGAGTTGAAGTGCTTTAGATGCTGCCCATTATGAGGCAGAGAAAAGGGTGTGCCATCTTGATACCTTAATAGGAAACTATTTTCACCATTGAGATGATGAATAGTAAAAGGGCCCCTCCACAGGGAGTCAAACTTTCCATGCATTCCCTTTGGTTCTCTCCTCTTATCCCATAGGAGGACTTGATCTCCAATCTAGAAATCATGGTTCTTAGCTTTCTAGTCAAAGAGTTTCTTCACCAGACTCTGATGGGCAACAATTCAATCTACCACCATGGTTCTCTACTCATCTAGCTCAGTTAGGCACATGATACTCTTATCAATGGAGCTTTCATATGTCTGATCTTCAATTGCCTTAGCCAATTTTAATGCCAACAATTCTAGGGTGATTGGTATCTCAACATTGAGTCCATAAAGAAGTTGGAAAGGAGAGATACCAATTGCCCTTTTTGGTGTAATTTTGTTTTCCCATAGAGCATCAACCAATGCTTTATGCCATGTCCTTTGGTTGTCATCTACCAGCTTCTTGATGATTGTCACCAAGTTCTTGTTGTTTGATTCAGCTTGTCCATCTCCTTGTGAAAAGTAATCAGAAGAGTGAGAGAGAGTGATCCCATAGTAAAAATAGAATTGAGTAATCTCTTAGGAAGTGAAATAAGCTACATTGTTAATGATAATCTTGGTTGGGACCCCAAACCTAGAAATGATGTTCTCTTTGAGGAAATTACATACTACTTCTGAAGTAGCATGCTTGGTTGGAATTACTTCCACCCACTTGGTGAAGTAGTCTATTGTTGTGAGGACATAATCATGTCTAGCACTAGAAGATGGGTTTATATCACTAATGAAATCAATTCCCCATTGCTGGAATGGATCCTGTATGACTACTAGATTGAGAGGCAGGGCAACTAACTTGGGTCTCCCAACAAACTGCTAGCATAATTCACATTTCCTTACCCATTTATATGCATCTTGAAATAGAGTTGGCCAGTAATAGCTGGCCCACAAAATTTTATGGGTAGTCATAGGGGCAAAAAAATGTCCTCCATAGGCCAAATTATGGAAGGACATCAGAAGTTGGCTCTGTTGCTCTTTGTCCATGCAACAAAGGAAAACTCCATCAAGGCTCCTCCTATACAGGATGTTGTCCCAGAGGACAAAATTTGTAGCTTTCAACCTGATAGTCCTTCTTTCTTTATAAAATAGGTGAGTAGGACACTCACCACAAGTAAGGAAATGAGCAATATCTAAATACCACTCATTCATGGTGGAGACAAAGAGGACTGATGGTGTGTCTTCTTCTTCTTCTTTTGATTTTTCATGCTCTGTTCCCTCTGGCTTGTTATCAACAATTTATTGGCATAGGTCCTTTCTCCATACTAGCTTGGTTAGCTTGATATCTAGATCAAACTCCTAGATTTTTTTAATCTAATTGCCTCTTTTCATCCTAAACTCTTGTTGAGTTAGTATGGATTTAACTGTGGTGTTTGGAACCAAGGTAGTAGTGTGTGAATTCAAGATGTAGAAGTAGAAATGCTTCACTGCCTTTACCATTGCATAAGCATGCTTCTCCATGTTTGAGTATTCATCTCATGAGATTTAAGAGGACATCTCATGAAGGAAATGGGAGATTCCACACCTTCTTGGTTTTGTTGAACCAAAATTGTTGAAAGCGTGTGTTAAAAAACATAACTGTACATGGTGAAATATTTGTTATAATCTGGACAAACCAAAATTGAGGCATGGGCAATGGCAGTCTTGATATCTGCAAATGCTGACTTGCCTTCTTTAGTCCAATTGAAGCTGGCCTTTCCCTTCATCATGTTTATAATATGTCTAGTCTTCTCAGCAAACTCAGGGATGAACCTCCATAAGAAATTCACCTTTCCAAAGAAAGAGTGAATAACAGTCTTACTTGTGGGCAAGGTAAGCTCTTAGATAGAATTGACTCTGTCTGAGTCAATATTTATGCCTCCTTTGAACACAATGTGTCTAAGAAGTTTCCCCTCTGTCACTCCAAAAAATTGACTTCTTGGGGTTTAAGGAAATGCCATTCTAGCGGTAGCATTCTAGAACTTGTTGCAAATAGCACACATGATTCAGGCGATGCTTAGAAAAAATAGTCAAGTCATCAAGGTAAACTATAACGAATTTACCCATCTCATCCTTGAAAGCAAGGTCAATTGCTCTCTGAAAGGTGGCACCAACATTTATCAAGCCAAAAGGCATCCTTCTATATGCAAACATGCCCCAAGGTGTGGTGAAAGCAGTCTTGTGTTGGTCTACTTCACCAATTTCAACCTGATTATATACTGAGAAGCTGTCTAGCATTGATAACATCTCTAAACTAGTCACTATTTGAAGCACTTGATCCATGATTGGCAAAGGATAGTTATCCTTCAAGGATGACTGATTTAAATTTCTAAAATCCACACAGAGGTGAATTTTGCCATTCTTCTTCCTTACAGGTACTATATTTGCAATCCATGTGGAATGATAAATTGAGAAGATTATCCTATCATTTAGCATTTTTTGTATCTCAGATAAAATGGTACCTTATATCTTTGGATTATACTACCTAAACATTTGCCTGTAAGGTATTGAATCAGCCTTGAGAAGAATGTCAGGTCAAATTTCATCAGGCCTGAGTGACTTTAGGTCATCATAGGAGTAAGCTAAGATGTCTATGTACTGGTTAAGCAAAGTAGTGAACTTGAACCTCTCCTCAGGAGTATAACATTTCCCAATGTTCACCATCTTGGGATCTTCCTTGGTACCCAGATTTACTTGATCAAACTCTTGAGAGGAGCTTGAATCCATTTGCTATTGTTTGATGAATTTATCATATTTGTCAAATAATTTCTCAAAAAAAACCAGGCCTTTGGGAATTTTATTCCCTTTCAGCTGTAAGAACTCTCCATCCATGCTTGAACTTGATTTAGGGGCTGGTTTAAGCTTTTGAGGTTCACTGCCTTCAAAATGTAGCCATTCAAAGCTATTTTTTTGCTCTAGGAAGACAATGATTTGTTTATCATTGTTAAACACTTGCCAATGACTGACATTATCAGGCACACTTGGTCAAAAGACCAGCTCAATAGTGTACCTATCTCCTTTAAAGTCTAGGTGGGGGACTAAGAGAGTAGCTAAAACAACCAGTGCATCAGCCCAGTCATTAAATTCTCTAGGAACAATAGAGATGCTGAAAGCATCAAACTTTCAATCTGATCCCAAACTAGATTACGATAGTGGTGCAATCTGTCATTACAAGATTCTTACCTGACAAACCACCAATTTAGCATCTCCTGTGGCATGAAGGAGTTTGATGCCTTTGCCTCGAGTAGCCCTCAATCCAAGCAATAAATATTCATACTTAGCTATGTTATTAGTATTGCTAAATTGTAACTTGTATGATGAAGAAAAAATATCTCCTTGAGGAGATATCAACACAACCCCAGCTCTTGAACTAGTAGAGGAGTAGTTTCCATCAAATTCAAGAACCCATACCTCATTAGACACTACTTTTCCTTTGGATTCTTCTTCATTCAGAGGTGGAGATCCTTCCACATTGGTATTGCACTCTACCAATTCTCCTGCTATTCTAGCTGAATGTATTTCCAGGTCATCACCTATAAGAATTCATCAAATGCCTCATGAAATTCATCCGTGGATAGAAAGTAGTTACCCATGCCTAAAGACTCAAACAAAATTTGAGCTTCAGGTGCCGAGGTCTAGGTAACGACATAGTTAGCTTCCTTCTCAGGGATCAACTTCTTCATAACACCCTTGAATGGAATCCTTGCTTTAGATAGGTCTATGCTCAATTAACCTCCAACATCCTTTTAGAATTTTCATCCAAGAAGGATGCCATATGAAGCTAGGACTCAGCCACCAAGATAATCATCTTGATTCTTTTGTCTGGAAAGGCTATAAATACAAATTGAGCATCCTTGATTTGTCCCAGTAGAGGTAGTTACTTGTTTTCCATGGAGAAGCATCTACCAAATGTCTTGGTTAGTGTGAGACCAAGAGATTTTACCATTTTGGTAGGCATAACATTGTCTGAGGCTCTGGAATCAATGATGTAGTTGTTCAATTGATGTCCATTTATTAACAATGAGACATAGAAGGGTTCAGTCCTACCAGGAGCAACAGGAGGACTAACGACAAGGTTGTTCCTGGTGGGTGCATTCTTGAGGGAATCATGAGTCACCCTAGGCATTGCTTGTCCTATAGAGATGGCTTATTTTTTAATGCATTGAACCAATTTATCTAATTGCTTAAGATGGGATTGCAGAAATTCAAATTTAGACATTTGAATTTTGGTTTTCTTTACATGGTCAATTATGTCAAATGTCCGGAATGAGCTAGGAGCAGAGGATGGGAGTTTATCCTTTTGATCTTTGGGAGGGGGAAAACTGGACTATGAATTTGAAGTAGAAGGTGCAGGGATATTTGAGGTACTTACCTTTGTTGCAATCATTGAGTCCTTTGGCTAGAAAGGTAGAGTGGTTCCCCACTTAGTAATTGAAATTGATGGTTGAGGTCACTCCTCTACTTTCTCCTTTGCAGCTGGTTGAGCTGATTGATTCTTGGACTAGGTGAATACAACATATGATCCCTCAACTACATTACCTTCACTTTTGGGTTCATCTTAATAATTCAAGAAACTAATATTAGAGTCGCCAGCTAATTATCCTTCTTCTTCAGTGAAGAGATTAGCATCATCTTCAGGATCCACCTACTGAGTTAGTTGGAGGTGATTTAATGGCAAGGTTATTCTTCTGAGGGGGAGGAAGATGATTTTCTTACCCTTGGTTCTTGGTAGCATTACCTTGGTAGGACTGATTAGGGAATGCCCTCCTTGGTACATCTCTATATGAAGGAGCATATGCCATCTCTTGTGCCATTTATTTTTTGAGAGCCAACAAATCATTTTCCAGTTTTTTCACCATTAGATCAGTGGTGGCTACAAGTGAGTATTCAAAAGATGAAGAGGGTTTACCTCTATTTGGATCTCTCTTTATCTTTTTAAATAAGATAAGGTCATCTTCAACTTTAGTATCTAAGTCTTGAGCAGCCTTAAGGTCTATGTGGCCAGCACATCTCAGTAGAAAACTTAGTTTAGGTAGCTGTGAGTTGATGAAGAAGCATTTGAGGTTTTCAGGTGTTGGCTGAGCAATAGCAAGGATTCAGTTCCTCAGCTTGTCAAACTTTGATATGAAATCCCTCATAGGTTCATGAGGTTCCTTCATCTATGTGAGTTGGGCCAACAAAGCATGTGCATCTTTCACAGGTTTGAACCTGGCTTCAAAATTAGCTTTGAGTGTGTCCCAGTCAATCACTGACCTAGCTTGTAGATGGTAGAACTAGTCTACAGTAGCATTTTGTAGTGTTTCTACAAAAATCCTGACTACCACATCCTTAAATTCCACACCTATCACACCATAGGCTATGCTAAAGGCTGTAATGTGTTCATCAGGGTGAACTCTCCCATCACCAAAGAATTTGGGGAAATTTTTTCTTGAGCTGCGTGGGAGTTCATGCAGAGGTGGAGTCCAATTAAGTGGGCCAAAAGAGTTACCCCAGGGGACTTGAACTGCCATGATTGAAATATGAAAAAGAGGGATAAAAATTTTAGGCAGTGTATGTATGGGCAACGCTCTGCTAAAATAAAAAAAAGTAGCTCTACCTTGTGTTGGTGTCCTGGTATGGGTAGGAAGAACACTCTTAGATATTTGAACTTGAAGTTGGGGAGGGAACAATTTGAAATTACCCTACTACACCAACTCAAAAATAGGATCAAAAATACCTTGGGCTCTCTGGCTTCTGGTATAGTGTGGAGTTGCCAGATTGTAGGATAAAAATGAGAAAGAATTAGCCCTATTTTAGCTTGAAGCTTGAGTCTTCAAACTGTGCATTCTATTCCAGTTGGCATGAAAGAAGATGGTAAGGATATAATGATAATGGGTAAGACATAGAACAAAGTCTCCAAAGTCTATAATGGATAAGGGTAGGAACTACTTTAATTTAGAACTTGAGGCTTCAAATTGCATGTAACATCTCCAACGGAGTTGCCAAAAATTGCTGGGTGAATATTTTATTGACTAGCTAACTGGTGAGCAAAATAGGTCTCTTCAACCACAACATAGGGAGATTGGTCAGGTAGATGTGTAGATTTACTACATCAACAGGGGATAAATCTCTCCTCTCATCAAGGGGAAGTTCCCTTATAACTATGAGGAGCTATATACTATATATATATAATCAAAAAATAACACTCAGGGGTAGGATAAGCCATCCATCTCTATTTTTTCAGAGATGATGTTAACAAATAAAGGAGAAAATCTTGGTGAAAACACTAAAGGCACTTCTCTTCTTTCAGAAGTGATCTTGTAGGGAACAACAAGAGTTCTTTCAGATAGTGACAGGTAACTGGTAACCAAGGGTGTAGTCCATCAGCCTGAGATGTAGCACAAAGTCTCCACCTCGACTGCCCAAGAGTGAGATACGAAGGACAATGAGGGCACAAAGTCATCCTAAGGTCCTTTACACAAAAATAGAATATGAAGGATAATAAGGGCACAAAGTCATCCCAAGATCCTTTACACAAGAATAGAAAACAAACAAACACACTAAAGGTAATTGTGGGGGCACAAGTCTCTCCATAGTTGGCTTCATGACACCTTCCTGATTACTTCCACTAGTTCTACTTGTTAGATCAAATAAACAAGAATGCTCTTAGGAAACAAACATAAAAACAATTTTCTAAAATAGCACAAACTATAACAGCACAAAGTCTGCAAGTAACTTGCTTTCTCATTCAAATAAAATAATATGAATAACAATCTGAGCTCAAAGTCTTAGTAATGCCTTTTAATTTGGGTAGGGGTTTGCTTCTTGTAATAGGAAGATCATGTGGGTTTGCTTCTAGTAATAAGATCACCTCTAGAATGATACAGGAGATTACAATATATAGCAGCCAAGAAAGACTTGGTGCTTTGTTCCATAGAACGGCCCATGCTGTGCATTTAATGCCTTAAATACATTTTTGGTTTTGTTAGGGAACCATGCTAGATTAGGGTGGCTGTCTTAACTATGGCATGTCAATTCATCTCAAGTGTCTACTCATGGGTCTGGATCATCTGGTGTTTGCACTACTGTCCATTTTTCTTTACTCTCAAGGGGATAAACAAGCTGTGTCTTCAATGTTTAAGGGCTCAAGAATCCACCTTGTAGACTATTCCACCTACTGAAATAAATACTACGTAAATATTTCTGGTCTTCCCCCTTTCCTACTACAATTTGAGCCCTTGAGCTATATTTTCCCCTTTTTGGTTCTTTTGGTTCTTCCTCATCGGTGGTTCTTCCTTTCAGCCTTAGCCTTAAGGCCTTTGAATGCATTCAGGTATACGTTTAAGCCTACAAAGATCAATAGACACTTTATTGCTGCAAATTTGACATCTACAGGTCTGTCATTATTTGAAAGATAACAACTAGTTGGTCATCCTAAATTTGATGTCTACGGGCCTGTCATCCTCCTTAGCAATTCCTTCATGTCTTTCCCACTTTCTCTAGCCACTTTATATTATGAAACAGGTGATGACACATGGCAGCATCCACTGGTCTTTGAGAGAAGCTTATCAGAATAAGCTTTGAAACTTACTAAAAACTTGAAACATGGATGTAGACACTTGTCATGCACCACTGAGTTAGAATGGGACACGTGGCACATTTTACTGCTTTGAAACTTACTAGAAATTGTGTCTCAATAGACGACACTTGGGAGCTTCCACTGAGTTTCTAAGGGACACATGGCATCTTCCACTACTTTGAGGTTTGATCTTTCTCAGAGGGAACTTTCCCTTCAGGGTCTTGAAAGATGATTCATTTTCTGAGTGTCAACTGTCCCCCGTGAGGGTACCTACCCTTCAGGATCTTTCGGGTGGCCTTCGGGCTTTAATTCCTTTAGAGGACAATTATTTCTTTATTTCCTTCAAATAATTTCTCTGAAGGAAATCTTTCCTTAGCTCTGCGTGTTTGACACGTGGCACGTTTCGTTGCTTTGAAACTTACTGGAAAATTATAGAAAATGGGACCCACAACACTTCTTGGCCAAGCAGCTTCAAAAGAGGAACGTAGATGCAAACACCTGTCCCACTCCATTGAGTTATAATGGGACACATGGCATGTTTTTCTTAACTCATAAAAACTTTTGATACCTTTGAGAGTCCTACAGAAGATGACACATGGTGGCTTCTGTTGAACTTTCAAAAACATTTGAGATTTTTTGGATTCATGCACATGATGACACTTGGCATGCTTTACTTGCTTATAAGGGACACATGGCAAGTTCTATTGCTTTGAAAAACAAATCATAATGTGTCTCAGTAGAAGACACTTGGTAGCTTTCACTACACTTTAGCAACTTACTCAGGGCCCACCATGGTCCTTACTCAAATAATTGAAACAAAAGGAAGGAACTACAGAGTTTGACACTTTGCAACCTCTGCCAAGGTTTACAGATGACACATGACATGTTCCACTAATTTGAGAAAAAGATATTGAAACATTTCGCAGTTGCCACTTATCACCTTCCATGGAAATCTACAAGGGACACGTGGCACGTTTCACTCTTTGGTCTTTTTATTTTGGGTGCTCCTTTGAACCATTTGATTGAACTGACTGATTGAACCAACCCTATAAATGTCTAAGTGTTGGAGACTTGCTCTTTCAAAGGAATTTACTTGTTAAATCCATTGAACCCTTTGAACCTGTTAATTTCAAGCATGTTGGTTTCATAGATTTCTTCTTGTGAAGTCCGTAGAAATTGAGTCCGTAGAATCCTGCTTGCAGAGTCCATATTTTCAAGCCTGCAGAGTCTGTAGAATTTTGAGAAGATTGAAAAATGTGGAATTTGAATGCTCATGACAAATTTTGAAAAAGGAAGAGACAATTTTGGTCTTGTAAGGCCCAAAATAGTTCATATGTTGTCCTAAAAAATGAGTGACATTTTTTGGGGACAACAAGTTTCACCCCTGGTAATTATACCCAAGAAAAATAGAAAATTAAGGGCATGTGTAGATTATAGAGAACTGAACAAAGCAACACTAAGAGATTATTTTCCTCTACCTTTCATTGATCAAGTTCTCGACAACTTGGTAGGAAAAATATATTTTTCTTTCCTAGATGGGTTTAGTGGGTATAACCAGATAATGGTAGTAGCTAAAGATCAAGATAAAACCATATTTACCTACCCTTGAGGAATTTTTGCTTACCAAGTACTCCCATTTATACTCTGTAATGCTCCAGCCACCTTCTAAAGAGCAGTTCTGGCATTATTATCTGACCTTACAAATGATTGTGTTGAAGTATATAGGGATGATTTCACCATTCATGGTGGAACTTATGAAGAGGATCTTATTAACTTGGAAAGAGTATTGATCAGATGTAAATAAAATCAATTATCTTTGAGCCATAAGAAATGTTTGTTAATGATGGATAAAGGAATAGTGTTGGGACACATATTTTTGTAAAAGGCATTCAAGTAGATCCAAAGAAGATTGAAATAATATCCAATTTACCCATCCCACAAACACAAACTAAAGTTAAGAGTTTTTTTTGGATATGCTGATTACTACAGATACTTCATAGATAATTTTAGCTAAATAGCTACCCGTATGATTACCTTTCTTACAAAAGATAATACATTTAAATGGAGTGATAGTTGCCAGTAAGCCTTTGAGACCATTAAAGCTAAACTCATTATTGCTCCAGTAATGAGAGGACTAGATTGGACTCAGCTATTTTATATATACATAGATGATTCCAATACATCAATAGGAGTAGTCCTTAGACAAAAGGATGAAGAAGATAACATGTCTGCTATATATTATATTGGCAAAAATATGACACCTGCTGAAAAAAACTACACCACAACTGAGAGAGAATTCCTAGCTGTAGTCTATACAATTATAAAATTTAGACACTACATAACAAGCTATAAGATATTTATCTATACAGACCATTCAACTATTATATATCTTACTAACAAACTAATTATGGGAAGTAGGATTATTAGATGGTTATTGCTCTTACAAGAATTTGATGTTACTATTATAGATAAATAGGGAAGTCTAATGTGGTTACTAATTTCTTATCAATAATGAACACTACAAGTGAAGAAAAACTGGTGGAAGATGACTTTTTAGATGAACAACTATTTGCTATTGCATCAAAATCTCTGTGGTTTGCTGATATAGCCAATTACCTCACCATAGGGAAGTTTCCTCTATAATTTTCATAAAAATAAAAGAAATGTTTAATCAAAGAAAGTTATTATTTTAAATGGATTAACAGAATGCTATTCAAACATGGATTTGACCATATGTTTTGTAGGTGTGTGATAAATGTTGAAGCTTATGATATCATCAGAGCTTATCATGATGAACTAGGAGGAGGTCATTACTCAACTCAAAGAGACATATACAAAATCCTAGGAGCAAGATACTATTGGCCTCACCTTCACCAGCAAGTAAAATGATATGTCAGACACTGTGATGCTTGTCAGAGAATTGGAAAGCCTACTCTTTCAATAGAGATGCATCTACACCCTCATCCTTAATTGGTTTTAAAACCATTTGAGCAATGAGGAATTGATTTTATAGGTCCAGTGGATCCTCCTTTCAGAGGAAAAGAATATCTCCTAGTATGTGCAGACTATGTGACCAAGTGGGTAGAAGTAGAAGCATTAACTCATGCTAGAGAAGAGATGGTAGCTGATTTCTTATATTTTAAAATCATGCAAAGATTTGGTGCTCCAAGGGAGATAGTCTCAAATCAAGGACTACAGTTCATGTCAAACATTATAAAGCACTTCATGTAAGTATATTAAACTTAACATAGAAAAATGTCTCCATACCATCCACAAGCTAATGGGCAAGTTGAAGTCACCAATAGAGAACTAAAAACTATTTTAACCAAGGTTGTTAATTCCAATAAAAAGGATTGGGTAGATAAGGTACCAAAATCTATTTGAGTCTATAATACTACTTAGAAAACAACAATTGGATTTTCACCTTATGAACTGGTTTATGGTAAGAAGCCCTTATTCTCTGTTGAATTTGAATTAAATTTTTTGAAAACAACTGTAGAAGTAGGGATTGAATTAGAATAAATACAAAAAAAAGACTCTTATAGCTTAATCAACTTGATGAAATGAGGATGGAAGCACTACAAATAACTGAATTGGTACAATATCAAAGAAAAATTTAGCATGATTCATAGATCAAGCAACGGAAGTTTTAGAAAAGAGATTGGGCACTATTGTTTGATTCCAAATTTCAACAGTTTAAAGGAAAACTACAAACAAGGTGGTTGAGACCTTATCAAATTGAGGAGGTATTTAAAAATGGTTCTATTAAGCTCATACCTATTGATGACAATAGAAGAGCTTTGTTAGTCAATGGACATAGACTAACGCTTTATCAAAAACCTCTCAATAAAGAAAAAATTGTTCAAAAGGTAAAAGATCAAGTAGCCTTTCTGGAGGACTCTACTTCTTTTAGAGAAACTACTTCAAATCAAGTAGCTATTTTGGAAGGCTCTGCTTCTTCTAGAGAACTTGCTCCTTGATGATCCAACATTATATATATATATATATATATATATATATATATATATATATATATATATATATATATATATATATATATATATATATATATATATATAAAATCCTTTTAGGGACACTATTGGTAGTGCATGCCCAGAAAACTAGTTTACTGGTTAGTTTACTAGTTTATGGACACTATTGGTAATGCATGCCCAGAAAACTAGTTTACTGGTTAGTTTACTAGTTTATATATATATATATATATATATATATATATATATATATATATATATATATCCTTTTAGGGACACTATTGGTAATGCATGCCCAGAAAACTAGTTTATTGGCTAGTTATGCATTGCAAAAAGGGCTTTAGCTAGAAAACTAGTAATGGATGGCCAAAGGACAAAAACAAAATTTATAAGAAAAAAATAGAGAATCTCATCATGTCACTATGATTGGTCATCTCCATGCAATAAATTTTTTTCTTTCAACACTTGTTGACTAATCCATGTAAACTTATTTGTGCAAAAGAAATGGCGAGCAAAGGATAAATCTAAGGTCAAAGTAAGTGAGACATATATTATATTTATCTATGTTTAGTTAACTAATTATATTTTATTTAATTAAGACTTATTCTATGGAGATGACCCAAACTTGAACCTTTCAAAATGGAATGACATGACACATACCATAATGAAGAAGCATGCAAACAAGCTGCCAAAGTTGTATGGATAAGTATGCAGCTTCGGTACAATCAATTCCATCATCAATAATGATAAATGATGGGATGTCATAAAGGGGTTTTAAATAAAGTGATAAATCACTGTCACCTTCAAAGTGCCACATCATCATTTCATTTCATTTGTAATAAATTGACAAAATGGCTGGCACATTTTGTAGAAATGTGTGGCACTTAACTATATCAAGTCATCATATCAAACCATAGACTCATGCAGCTATGGAGTTTCATATGAACCATTTCATTTCTATAGACTTCAATAGAAGCTAGCTTATAAATCCTTAACGATTATTGCCTACAAATCCTCAGTGACTGTTGCCTACCAATTTCAATAGACGCTATTCTAAACCCTAATTTGAGTTAAAGGAACATAGTTGTCTATAAATCCATGTAAAAATAGGATAGAAAACAAGATCAAAGCTAAATAATGTAGTAAAGTTTCATAAAGACAAAGCTTCTATGGTAGTGTTTAGAGCAAATGGCTGGCTACCTTTCATTGAAAAGTTCAAGGGTTTCAACAAAACAATGGTAAGAGAATTCATCACTAATCTCACCCCTAAATTTTTAGTTGTTAAAGGCATTATTATTCCTATTTCAACTCAAATTATAAGTCAAATCATACAAGTTCTAGAAGAAGAAATGAGAGTGACAGGTAGAATTTCATTTAGTGATTTAATTAGTCAGTTTAATGGTAATGAGCATACTGGGACTTCATGTTTAATATATTCCAAGGGAAAATTAAAAGGGATTAGTATAAATTCACTTTTGAACCCTAAAAATCTATATCCAAGTGGGTACTCAAGTATATCATTTGTGAGGGGCAACACAGTCTTTTAAGAGGAGATACCATGAAAATGTTAATACACCTTAATCATGGGAGACAAAATCCTTAGTACAAGATTAACCTCCCATCCTTCTTATATGGTGCCTTTCAAATTATGACTACGACTCCTAATGCTACTCTTAGGCACCATGGCCTTATTCACCTAATTATCCAATATCACTTCCTTCAGCAAAGACGAGGTCTGGGATGAAATTTAGAATATTGTAACACAAGAACTCCCAAATATACCTACACAAGAAACCTCATATTTACCATAGGAACATTCATCTCCACCTACTGCATCAGTTGAGAAAATAACTCCAAAGAAGAAATTACAGACTGTAGTCTGAATAGAAGTCCCTTCTTCTTCTTCTTGAAGAATCACAAGATCTCAAATCCCTATATTTCAAGGTCTCCACAAGAACCTCATGAATCTATAGTGAAACCAATTCTCTTGTCAGGAAGAAGAAATTGATACAAAAAGTTGCTATAGAACTTGAGAAGACTGAGGGTTTGATGGTTGAGAAGGAAAGACAACTGAGTGTAGCTCAAAGAGTGACTAAAAGAAGGAGAAGGCTAATTCTGATAGATGAAGATGAATAAGAGGCTACAAACATTCTATATAGTCTTAAAATGGTATCTCATTCCCCCATACATCAAAATATCCCTAAAATTGTAGATGTTGAAGAAGATCCTTTTGAAACTTTCCAATCATAATGGAGGAGCCAATTCTAGAAGAAGATCCAAACACGACAGAAGAATCAAGTATCGTGGGACAACCACCTATTTTAGTTGAAATTGCAATAAATAAAGGAAAAACTATATGCACAAATAAGAAAGGTAAGTCATCTAATCTAAATGATCTTATTATGTAGTTAACCTTGTAGCTTTCTCAAGCTCAAGCTCTAGAGCAATAACAAACAATTGAAATTGTTGACTTGATCAGTCAATTGTAGAATAAAGATCATCTTAACTCATTATTGGTGTAAAAATTGGACACAATATCTGCCAATCATGTAGCATAAGTTCATAGATTAGAAAAAATAATAAAAAAATGAAATTGAACAAATATACCTTTGGATATATGTATAAAATCTAAAGAAGGATAATAGAAGATTGTAGAGTTTGGTAAACTCTTTCAAAGCACCTTCTGATGTTACACCTTCTCCTCCTAAGGTATTTGTTGACCACATTTGTTAAACAAGTTGTCCAGGTATTCCTACCTTGAAAATGCTAAATCAAATTGAAGAATAATATTCTATAATTAAATAGAAAAACAAAGTCACAACTTCTTCAAACAAACTCTTGGAAAATGAAAAGAAATAATTAGAAGCTAAGGTCCAAAATTTAGAAGAAAATTTGTAGGATGCATGCAAATTAGGGGAATCTCTTTTGGCATGTAGGAATATTTCTCCTCCATATATTTTGTTTTTATTTGAATAATTTTATAGACAAAAACTTTTGAGGATCTCTTGTCATCTTCCTTACACAATTTTATAGCTAACAATATTTCTTGAAATTTTCTATAGTGTTGAACTTGATCAGTAGGATTTTCTTTGTGAGTTTTATTTGCATGATTTGATCATAGGAGACCATGAGAATAATAAGTTATTAATAAAGCTTCATGTAGAAGTTAAACTAAGGGCATTACATTCTACATTCAAAAATCAACTAGCATGGAAAAGCAGATTTGAGGAGTATACTAATTATGCTAAGACTACAGGATTGTGTATCAAACTAGTCTTTCCTATTCCCAAATTGATCAAACAAATTTTAAATATTCTTGTTTAAGCGATGAGGTTAAAATGCATTATTTACAAGTTTTATATGATTGTGCTATTTCTTTTGACTTATTTTCAAGATAGAGTTTTTATTCAGTGGTGACTGCAAGTGTGAAAAGGTGGGACCAACTTTTAGTGCCTCTTAAAAGATGAGAGGTCATGTCTCCAAATAACTTAATATGGAGTATGAGGATAGTTTCCTCAATTTTAGAAATCTTAATAGAGGTAATAAACTCTGGGGGTGAATAGAAATGGATTTGCATGAGATATAGACCCCCTTTATTGATCATACCTATTCCAGGATGGTAGATTTGGGCTCCACAATCAGAGGAGCAATTCAATATATAAAAACAAATGATTCAAGAACATCAGGGGTTTACAATCAATTCAAACAAGCATATAACATATGAATTTGATGAATATGATTTGAGTCAGAGTGTGGAAAGTAGATGCCAGAGCTATGAATGCCAATGAATGTTTACAATATGAATTACAAAAGGTAAATCTTAGGGGAGATGATGAGCTTAGAATATAGCTCATTATTGACATGTTATTTCCCTCAATGCATCTCTCTAAGGATATTATCTTATGCAAATCATTTATTGTTAGATATCTCTTACATGGAAAATAGATACTTGTCTTGTTATATTGAACCAAAGACTAAACCTTTACTTTGTCATTAATGTCTAATACATAACATGTTTTAATGATTTTTGTTGTGAAGAATGATTAAAAAGAAGACACAGGAGATATATAGTGAAATTTCAATTTTGATCTCCATCCAACAAAACTATGGACTCCATAGGCTTGCTTCTACAGAGTCTGTAGGCTTATTTGTATGGACTCTATAGGTCTATTTCTATGGACTCTGTAGTCTTGTTTCTACGGACTCTACTGGGTTGTTTCTATGGACTTTGCAGGCTTATTTCTACGGACTCCACAGGCTCATTCTTAATGAATCTATAGGGTCAATTTTATGGATTCTGTAAGGACAAAGTTACAAATAGGGAAGCTAGTGGCTAGATAAGATGAGAGAGAATCATTATAGCTAGAGTCAAATGAGGAAAATACTTGCCTACTATTTTGTAGGATTTGTTTTTGATAAAGTTTTATATATTTATATCTTAGGACTATTATAGGACAGTATATCTATTTCATCAAAATAATTGGATTTCCTGGAAATCCAATCTCCTATCTTTGGATGAGTGGATCGAACAAGGAATCCTATTTATTTACATCCTATTTTGGTTGACTATATTAGTATAAAAGGTAAGACTTTTGTCATTGAAAGATGATAAATATTAGAGAATAGAGAATAGATAATAGAAGAAAGATATGTACAAGCATATTATAGTTTTTAGACAGATTGTAATCATTTCAATTTTATGAATTATCACTTCAATTTCTAGCATTGATTAATCTTTGTTCCTAAGTCCAAGAGGATCAAGGGCCCACTCTCCTTAGAACCAGGAATTATGTACGGTATTTATGTTATATTATATTAATTATTTATTATAACTAATCATAATCTTTCTAATGTTTGTATTCATTCATAAAACATTAAAACAAATTCATAGTTAAAAAATGCATTTCCTTATTCCAAAGTCATTTCCTTTCTAAGCAAAGTGTGTTTTATTTTTAAACAAATGTGTGAAGCAAATTTCCTTTTCTAGTTAAACATTTCCATTTTCATGCAAACGTAAATAAGAGTGTGATTTTACTTTCAAGCAAAAGAGTAGATTTATTTGATTAAATAGTTACATCTTTTCCTTTTCAGAAAAAGAGTGAATCAAGTAGTTTAGGACATATTTCTTTCATTATTCAAAATTAGAATAAGACCATCAAACACCCCCATAAGTAAACTTCTAGATCTACCATCCTACACCTTATTATAGATAGCTTTGGACACTAGCCCTAGTTGATGAGACATCAATTGAATATTGATTAAATGAGTAGTTAAATGACACTCATCACTATGATCAGACTCTGCTTCACTATTAGCATCATCATCACTAGTCGTTCATGATGGAGTTTGAATAAGATATGTTGGGTCACCCCTAGGCAGTTTAAATCTAAACTCGTAAGGTCTTTCATACTTAGTCATGAAAATTGGCTCGATAGGTCCTTGCTAATTCGATTTGAGGCCTCTTCCTTCATAATTGTGACACTCCATGATCCTATTAGGAATAGGATACTTTGCATTTTTATAACAATCAACTTGGTTGTCATTGTATAACCATGTTTCAACCCCTTCAAGAGGGTTAAGTTCTTGGCCAGATGCTGGTAAAAATATGACAAGTCCCTTATCTTTGTTATTTTGTTACCAATGCATATGTGGGGTGACTTTAGGTCACCCAAAGCTTCTCAAATTTTAAGGAAGATTGGCAATATAAAATGTATCATGGGTCACATACTCTCCTAGTCCATTATCTAAAATGGTGAAATGATTAAGAGCTTTAGGAGGTGGCATGTGGAAAAGGGAATACAAGGTATTAGGATCTATGCAATTATCTGGTGAAGGATCAGTAAATATAGCCTTTCTTTTATCCTATTTGAAACTTGGATTCATGTTGTACTGGTAATTATAGCTTTGAAATTCAGCCTCAAGATGCTTGTAGTGTTCATATAGGTGTAAATCTCCTAGAATATTCACTTCCATCCCTGAGTGGGAAAAATTGATACATTGGTGCAACATTGATGGAACTACACAAATCTCTTTAACCAAGGCCTTTTTAGAAGCATATTATATGATAACTCAAGATCAAGCACATGGAAAAGTGTATCATGGGTTAAAGGCCCAATGATAACTAGTAAACTAATGGTGCCTTATGATTCTCTTTCTAGATTATTATAGGCTTTGATGGTTATTATTTCTGGCTGAAGATCTGTCATTGTGTTCCCAAGAAGCTTGATGAGCTTTAGAGACACTATGTTGAGGCTAGATCCATTGTCTATAAGGTCACATTTCACTTTATGCCATCTTATATAAAATTATATGTATAATGGATTATTATGGAGTAGGCTAAGGGAAGATAGATCACTTTGGTTGAATGTGACTTATTGGGCTATAGCTAGGTGTCCAAGCAAAGCTTGAAATTTATCAGGGGATATGTCACTAGCAATAGTGGATTAGATCAAAAACTCATTCAAGATCTTCTTATGGATGATTGAAATTCACACCAAATCTAAAATATAAATTTGTGATGATGTCTTCTATAATTATTCCACAATATCAAACTTCTTGTCTTGGTCAATAGTGAATAGTTTGTTTTGAGGCTAAATAGTTGGTTTGATGATAGGCCAAGTGACAGATGGTTGTGGGCCTGGGATAGTAATCTTCAACCTCTAAGTTGTGATTACATAATCAAGATTAAATATTGGACCATTATTGCTAACAAATGTTGGGAATGGTGTGGGATCAGACATGATAAGTCTTGGTTATCAGTGCACTCGCATGTGGTCACTTGGTAAGGATGAGTTATTGATATAAAGTGTAAAAGGGGAAGTCCTAGTTTGCTGGTTTGCTTGTATGCATTCCTAGGTCAAAGAATGATTATCCATGTAATTTGGCTGAATGTTGTTGTTTAGTAATGGTCTAGGTTGATTAGTGCTTGGTTTAGGATTCATGGAGATGATATTAAGACTACCCCCTACAATATGACCTACAACCTTGTTGTAGTCATATGGAACTTCATGGTAGGCTTTTTGGTTGTTACCATTCTGACCTTGGTTTTGTCTATTATTCTATCATTATGGGTTTTACTAACAATTTTGTTTATTCTATTAGTTTGGCCTTTGATTTTGATATTATTGATTTTGCTACTACATTGACCATTATTGTTACTGTTACTAATTATTTTACTGCTACTGATTGTTATATCAGGAAAAATGGTTTTAATAAATCTCAAGATTTTGATTGGAAGTGGAAGCACCATTATCTAATGTTATCTCCCCATTCTTCAACATATTCTCAATTAAATTCTTGATTTAGACACATCTTCATGGATTATGCTCGTTGACTTGATGATAGTCACAGAATTCATTTTCATGGTACCAATCAGGATAAGTAATGCCTTATGGATAATGCTTTGGTATAGGAAAACTAATTAGATTAGAAGTAATAATCTTACAAAATATAGACTCAATATGTTTTCGTAGGTCACTAAAGACATGATGTACATGTATGGTTCTCTTAGGAGGAGGGGTTTGTAATGGTAAAGGCTACTATATTTGTTTTACATGTCTTGGTTTTTGTGCTTGTGGTATTCATCAGAGAGGTTGTTGAGTAAGAGTAAGTTGAAAAGGTGGTGTAGATGATGTTTACACCATTTGGACATGATGGGATTTGGTTACTCTATTTCTAACAACATTTCTATTGAATTTGAATTGCTTCAGTCTTTCATGGTTATTAGCCTATGTCGATTGCCATACTTGTGCCTGAATGGGATGTTGGTCATTTCCTTGATTGGTACCTTGATTTTGATTAGTTGAATTAAGATTGATAATTCATTTATGAATGAGCATTCACTCAATCAACAAGCCTTTGTCGATGATTTCCTTGAAAGTATGTGCACATTGTAGTTCCAAATGATAAGCTATCTCACTGTGTAAATTTTTGGTAAACCCAATGTCTAATTGTTTATCTAGGTAAACTATGGGTGAAAAGGATTAAAAGGGCTCTCCATTTCTATAAATAACTTGCAAAACTCTCACCAAATTTTTACTTTACGTACATTAAGTCCACTAATGAAATATCATGCTTAAGATTATAGGAAAAGTGCTACACAAACTTATTAGAAAGATCATCAAAATTCATTACTGAATTTTGGGGTAACTTTAAAAACCACTCCAAGGCTGTCCAACCAAGCTCCTTGGGAACAACATTAAAAGGTATATGTCACAATATGCCACTGGTTGACATGTGACAAATAATTTGATCAAATGATCCTTAGGGTCACCTTTCCCTTTGTATTTTTTGAAATGGTGGTTCGTATCTTAGAGGAAATGGTATCTAAAAATACTCCATGTTGAATGGATAGGAAGACACATCATCCAATTTTAAATTTTTAGTCTATTTACCCACTTGAATGGCAATAATTTAATCCATCATCTTTTGTAATTATTTGTAATATCCCCTATTTCCCTTGAAATCTGAAACTAAATATTATTGAATTGCTTATCTTTATTCATGCAAAATATCTTCAAATAGATAAATAAACCACAATATAATCTCTTATTTATTCACTCAGATGGTTACAATAGATATCCTCTATCATGCATATAAAAGAATATTAAAATTTGGTCTCAATAATTGAAGTATTCCGCAAATTGGGAATAAAATTTGGATCTGGTACGTCTCAGCCTGCTGTGTCAAAAACACAGTCGCCGACGTCGGTTATACTGCCATCGTTAGTTTCCTGGTGTCGTTAACCTGTCGATGTTGGTGAGGGGGTTAGTCAATGTCGGTCACTATTGGTCTCTTCCTACCGATGTCAGTCTTTGTGCTTTTTGTAGATGCGTACGGATTTGTACAGATCTGTACGGACTTCGTACAACCGCCAATATAGCACAACCTGTATGCTTGACCCTGATCTGAAGAACTATGGGCTAATACAAAAGATCTATATCTAGATAATTATTGAATCAAAACCAAAATAAAGAAATACCTATGAACCCATGTGATAGCTTCTGTATGAAGTTATCTCTCAAACTTGTAAACCCCTATGATAACTTCTGTATGAAGCTATCTCTCAATTTGGCAATAGATCGGCTGATCTCTCACAACCTCTGAATCGCACACAATGAAGAGTGGACATTCTTCAATGCAAATGGAATCCTGGAACCCTTGGCTCAATCTTCACAGAAGAATTCTTAGCAACAATCAATATAAATTCATAATACAAACTCTCTCCCATGAGAAACCCTTATACCCTCAAAAGTGTGCTTGCCAAAATTAGACTTTCTTAAATTAGAAGTAGGGTTTCTTAAATTAGAATTAGGGTTTTAAAATTAGACCAAATAATTAATAATTAATAATTAATTAATATTTAATTAAAATTAGACCAAATAATTAATATTTGATTAAATCAATCAAATATTAATATCTCCCTTAATTCATGTCTAAAAGAGCCTGAACAAAAGCCAAGCCCAACTCCATCAAGACCCTCTATCCATCCCATCAGCCTATGAGGGTTGCATAATAGGCTAATCATCCACTCAATAAGATGTCAACTAGAAGGGGACATGACAGTCTGCCCCTCCTAAAATTGCTTGTCCTCAAGCAATCTCAACTCTGGATGTTGTAGAATATCCTTGCTTTCCCATGTCGCATCCTCCACTAGAAAATCTCTCCACTTTACCAAATATTCCCTGATAGTCCTCCTATGAAACTATCTCTCTCTATACTCTAGGATAGACTTAGGTACTAAAATCAACTTTCCCTCATCATCTAAGGGAGGTAGAACTGTAAAAGGTATCACACGGTGTCCTAACGCCTTTTTGAGGCATGATACATGAAAAACATTGTGTACCTTACTCTCTGCTAGAAGCTCTAGCTCATAAGCCATCTCTCCAACATGCCTCAGGATCCTGAAAGGACCGTAGTAACGTGGCTTAAGCTTCTCTACCCCACTCTTCCTAAGAGTAGACTGACGGTAAGGCTGCAACATAAGATAGACCATGTCACCCACATCAAAAGATCTCTCTATCCTCTATTGATCTGCATACTGCTTCTACTGATTCTGTGCCTTAGCAATATTCTCCTTGAGAGTCCTCATAGTATCCTAACTCTCCTGTAATAAGTCTCCAGCACTCAGCACTCTACTATCGCTCAATAGGAAATCTAGAAAACTCGGCGCCTCATACCCATACAATGCCATAAAAGGAGACATCTGAATGGTCATGTGGAAAGTCATGTTATATCAATACTCACACAAATGAATCCACTTGACCCAAGCTTTCTACTACCATACAATGTAGTTCCTGAGGTATCCCTCCACCCATTTGTTCACTATCTCTGTCTGTCCATCAGTTTGCAGGTGGTAACTAGTGCTCAGTGTAAGTTCGGTCCCACAGAGTCTGAACACCTCCTGCCAGAAGTGACTCAAGAACCGACTATCCCTGTCGCTCACTATGCTCTAAGGTAACCCATGCAGTCAAAATACCTCTCGAAAGAAAACCTCTACTACCTTTGTAGCTATGTATGTGGTGGTAATCAAAAAGAAGTGGGCATACTTTGTTAACCAATCCACGACTATATATATGCAATCTCGTCCTTGGGATTTAGGCAATCCCATAATGAAATACATCGACAAGCACTCCCACTTCCTGTCAGGAATTGGAAGTGGCCGCAATAATCCTGTTGGGTATGTGTTATCCTGCCTGTTCTACTGACAAACAAGGCACTCACACACATACTGAAGAGCATCTGCCTTGAGTCCTTTCCATGTGAATCTCTCCCTAATCTATCTATAGGTCTTGAAATATCTGGGATGTCTTGCAGTAGGTACATCATGAAAGGCTCGCATGAGAATGTTCTTTACCGCTGATCTTGGGATCAAATAAACCTTGCTCTTGTAAATGATCAAGTCATTCACAAGAGTGTATCTAGTGTCAACCATCGATCCCTCAACAATGCTGGATGCCCATGTATCCTTGGCATACTCTACCATAATCATATGTCTCCAATCCTCTGAGATGTGGACCATAGTGCTCAAATACGGCCGACGTGAAAGTGCATCAGCTACTACATTCTGGGTGCCCTTAATGAAAGAGATGTCAAAGTCATATGCCTGTAATTTGCTCACCCACTTTTGCTGATGGTCATTGAGATCTCGCTATCCCAAGAAATGTCTCAAACTGTTGTGGTCTATTTTGATGCAAAATGTGCTGCCCACGAGATATTGCCTAAATTTTGACAAGGCATGCATGATAGCAAGCATCTCCTTATCATAAATGCTGTAAAGTCTCTCTGGCCCCCTAAGCTTACAGCTCTCATATACTATGGGGTGCTTGTCCTGCATAAGAACCGCTCCAATGCCCTCCCCTGAAGCATCACATTGAAGCTCGAAAGGCTTCAAAAAATTAGGTAGTGCCAAAACTGGGCACGTAGTCATCAACTCCTTAAACCTCACGAAACACTCTTGTGCTTCAGGTGTCCAACTAAAAGCACCCTTTTTTGTTGAATCCATCGTAGGGGCTGCATGTTGTGAATAACCATTCATGAATATAACCCACACAAACCTAGAAATCCCCATAGCTGTGTAAGGTTTGCCGGAATAGGCCAGTTTATGATAGCACAGATCTTCTTAGGATCCATTTGCACTCCCCTTGCACTGATAATATGACCCAAGTATAACAATTCAGTCATCCCCAAATCACATTTGGACTCCTTGGCATACAAGGACTCCCTCTCCAAGATGCTGAGTACAGTCTCTAGATGAGCCAAATGCTCCTGCCAAGTCCTGCTGTATATAAGAATGTCATAAAAAAAACACATACAAACCTCCTCAACAGTGAATGGAAGACTCTATTCATGGTGGACTAAAAATTTGCTGGTGCATTAGTGAGCCCAAATGGCATCACTACAAACTCATAGTGTCCACAATGGCAACAAAAATCTGTCTTCTCGATGTCCTGCTCACAAACCCTAATCTGATGATAGCCTGACCTTAAGTCTATCTTCGTGAAGTAGTGTGCACCATGGAGCTCATCAATAAGCTCATCGATATGAGGTATTGGATACCTTTTCTTAATGGTTCTCTTATTTAGGGCTCTATAGTCAATGCACATGCATAGGGTGCCATCTTTCTTCTTCACCAGAATAACTGAAGAAGCAAATGGTGATTTGCTAGGCTGAATGTGACCCATAGCCAGTAACTCCTTAATTGTTTTTTTGATCTCATCCTTCAACCACTTAGGATGTTGATAAGGAGTGATCATAATGGGCTTAGCGCCCTCCTCAAGCTCAATAATGTGCTCAATGCCCCTGTCTGGAGGTCTCCCTAGTGGAATATCACTAAATACCTTATCATGCTTGACTCTCAACTGCTGAATGTCAGGATGATACTCAGTCTTCTGTTGTCCCTCTTGCATTGGTGCCAATGTGCACTCGGCAACCCACTCTACCATGTCATGTCTCATGAGCCTCTCCATCTGATGAAAAGAAATAGTTTTGATGTTGCCGTCCCGTATTTCCTTAAGAATGTGTCTTCCCATCAACATCAAAATGGATCTCCATGTCCTTAAGATGAAGAGTGACTACCTCAAGGGAATGAAGCCACTTCATGCCCAAGACCAAATCTATATCCCCCATGTTCACCACATAATAATCAGCCTTGAACTCATAGTTGTTCAAGCATAATGGGAGATCTCTAATCATCCATTCACACCTAAGGGTGTAACCATCAGCCACCTTAACTCTAATGCCCTCGAACTCTTCTGTGGTGAGTCCACGCTTCTCAACAAATCTAGTATCAATAAAATTATGTGTGGCTCCCATTTCAAGAAGGGTGATGACCCTCTGTCCTACCAAAACTCCACAGAGTCTGAATGACCCCTCCTGCTGGATGCTAGATAGGCGTGCCTCCTGAATTTGGAGCTCTGACTCTGCCTCTACCTTAGGCTCTAAAGCCTCAGCCTCTGGCTCCTCAAAACAATCATGATGTTTAGAATCTTCTAATTCTTCATCCTCATAATAGGCCCACATCACCCGATTTGCCTTGCCCTTAGGCCTCAAAGGACAATCGTGATTGGCAACATAGGGACCTTTGTAGTAGAAACAAAGCTTCTTCCTACGTAGATCATTAAGAGCCTCTCTATCCAAAGGTGGTGTTGTTGGGTTAGCCTTTGATTCATTCTTAACACCTGATTTATCTATGTTGAAACCTAGTCTTTCTCTATTCTTGTTGAAGCCCTTATTATCCCTAGATGAAGAAGTACCTCTAGAGTTAAATTTACTTAATGGGTCTGCCATCTCCATACTATGCACCTTATTCATAGCTTCCTGTAATGAAGGAGGATCAAAGCCTTTGATCCAACCTCTCAATGGTTCTATCAATCCCTCCATGAAGACCACTACAAGTCACCTCTCTGAAATGTCAGGAACCATGACTGACAACTTCTGGAAGTCACCAATGTAAGAATCTAGACTGCCACTCTGGCATAACTGTGCCAACTCTCAAAAATAGGATTCTGGATCCTTCCTATCAAAATGCTCTACCAGCCTATCCATAAACTCCTGATAAGATGTGATCTGATCATGATGGAGTGTCACCATCCCATGGTGCCACTAATCGTGAGCTACTCCCTCAAGATGTAGTGTCGCATATTTGATAACATCTCTCTCAGCCATCAAATGCAATGTGAGAAATGTGTCTAGCTTACTAATCCAGGCTTGCGTTATGACCTTGCCACTACCATCAAACATCACTAGTGTGAGCCTGCTCGTAGCCTACTTTAGATCATTATTTTGGTGTCTACGTCTCCAATCATGTCGACCTCGGTTATGCTCTCTCCTCTATGTGAGGAACCGATCAAAAGTAATCCTCTCTCTGACCTTAGGTGATAATAACTCCCACTCCTCATTTGCTACCATAAGTGTGTCAGCAAATAGGGGCTCTCCTACTGCTTCCTCTGCTGGAGCCTCTGGTTCCTCCTGAGCAAATGTAGGCTATGTAGGCCTATTAACTATCATGGAATGGGTCAGCTGTGGTCTCTAATTAATATTTGCACTCCTGCTATCTCCTTGCTCCCCATTCTATCGAATAGGTGTGTTCATCCTCTCTACCATAGTAGTGAGTGCCTATAGCGCTTGATTCATCTGTTGCTAGCTTGTAGCCATAACTTGAAAGAATTCTTGAGTGTCCTGATCATCATTATGCCTGTGACCCCTGTGTGGGCTACCCTCACACCTATCACTCATGGTGATCGACTGCTATTCTAAAACTTGATCACCTTCAAGAAAGCTCTACTGTGTGTGAAATACCTGTGTGGTCCCAACTCTTGTGGCTGCATAAGATTTTTAAACCCTCAGGATGGCATGATTTAGCTCTGATACCACTGTAATATCCCCTGTTTCCCTTGAAATTTGAAATTGAATATTATTGAATTGCTTATCTTTATTCGTGCAAAATATCTTCAAATAGATAAATAAACCATAGTATAATCTCTTATTTATTCACTCAGATGGTTACAATAGATATCCTCTGTCATGCATATAAAAGAATATTAAAATTCGGTCTCAATAACTGGAGTATTCTACAAATTGGGAATAAAATTTGGATCTGGTATGTCTCAGTCGACTGTGTCAAAAACATAGTCACCGACATCGATTATACTGCCACCATCAGTTTCTTGGTGTCATTAACTTACCGACGTTGGTGAGGGGGTCAGCTGATGTCAGTCGCTGTCAGTCTCTACTTATCAATGTCGATCTCTGTGCTTTCTATAGATGCATATGGATTTGTATAGACTTTGTATGGTCACCAATATAGCACAACCTGTATGTTTGACCCTGATCTGAAGAACTATGGGCTAATACAAAAGATCTATATCTAGATAATTATTGAATCAAAACCAAAATAAAGAAATACCTGTGAACCCTTGTGATAGCTTCTATATGAAGTTATCTCTCAAACTTGTAAACCCCTGTGATAACTTCTATATGAAGCTATCTCTCAATTTGGCAATAGATCAACTGATCTCTCATAACCTATGAATCGCACACAATGAAGAGTGGACATTCTTCAATGCAAATGGAATCCTGGAACCCTTGGCTCAGTCTTCACAGAAGAATTCTTAGCAACAATCAATATCAATTCATAATACAAACTCTCTCCCATGAGAAACCCTTATACCCTCAAAAGTGTGCTTGCCAAAATTAGACTTTCTTAAATTAGAAGTAGGGTTTCTTAAATTAGAATTAGGGTTTTAAAATTAGACCAAATAATTAATAATTAATAATTAATTAATATTTAGTTAATTAATATTTAATTAAAATTAGACCAAATAATTAATATTTGATTAAATCAATCAAATATTAATATCTCCCTTAATTCATGTCTGAAAGAGCCTGAACGAAAGCCAAGCCCAGCTCCATCAAGACCCTCTATCCATCCCATCAGCCTACGAGGGTCACATAATAGGCTAATCATCCACTCGAAAAGATTTCAACTAGAAGGGGACATGACATTATTGGGATAGAAAATTGGAAGGAACATTGGTTTGAGAGAGAATATTGGTTTGGGTAGATGGTTGGGAGGTCACAAGTGGGACACTTTGACAAGGGTATAATGGAGATACCTGCTGGGGTACATTGGTTTAGTTAGGGAATGGATTAGGAATATGCATATGTGGATTAGGATGTACTTGAAATTTCATAATTAGTTGCATGATATTATAGTTTGGGTTGGCGATAAAGGTTTGAATTGGAGTATTTTGTGGTTGGGATGGAGGGATATAACTATACTGTGCCTGTTGTGATTGAAAATAGACATGCTACCAACTAATCAAACCTTGTTGTTGAGTGGGAACTTGTGAACCAAGAC
Source organism: Torreya grandis (assembly GCA_037957365.1). Classification (NCBI taxonomy): domain Eukaryota; kingdom Viridiplantae; phylum Streptophyta; class Pinopsida; order Cupressales; family Taxaceae; genus Torreya; species Torreya grandis. Next base: position 1,253,119 of record JARHVA010004486.1, read on the forward strand.
CCTATTTTTGAATTTGTGGCACATTTTAAACTAATGGTTGTCTAGTAGGTAATTAAGAAATATGAGTACCTCCTTGTTACACAGATCCCTATGAAGAAGTGAAAATAGGTTACATATTCAACATCTATTGCTGACCAATATTTATATGTTATTGACTAGCCATTGCTTGGTTTTGAATTGATATATTAGTCTATGATTGAAGAGGTATGTTCATCATTACCTAGCAAGGTTGAAAATTTGTTGCCCCTGATTGAGGTGGTAATGTATTTATCCTCTATTACCTTGATACACTAGATTGTGCCTACTATTTTTGAATACTACTCGTTACTTATTAAGGAGGAGTAGGGTTTGTCACATTCTATCATTGAGGTCTGACATTAGTTTTTATTTGATTACCTAATCCCATAGGTTGTACACTTGAGTAAGCAACTAATTAAAGTTGGGATGTATAAACTCCTATTCCCTAATATGATGATCTACTCATGGGATTAACTATAAGCACATGTTGTTGGCTAGTTTTTTGCGCATTAGTACCACTTTGATTAGGATTGGATGTTGTTTGCACATTGTCTACTACATTAAGTTCACTATTATGTATAGAGGTTGAAGACACTTCTTCAATAATAGGAATGTACATCAAGTTATCTATTGAATTAGTTTATACAAGTGGGTCAAAACTTGGATTCTCTTATCTAGTTAACTCTATCAACACTCCTGTTGAAGAAACTAGGTCAATAAGAGGCTTATTCACCATGTTCATTTGATTGAAATCATGTACTAGATTTAGGTAGGTTTGATATGCTATCTACATTTGGTTAAAGTGATCTTCTATGATGTTTTTGACTTGATTAGATATATTATGGTCTTGATACGTTGTTTGGACTAGAGTCATAGGATTGCTATAAGAAGCCTATTGATTGTAAATGATATTGTGGGGAATTATTACTAGACTTGGTAAATTTTCATGGGCAAAGTCTGCTGGAACTTGGACCCTAACTCTATGGTTCTATCCAAAATCTCATCTTTATTCTCTAATAAATATCGCTCAAATAAAAAAGGATCATACGTGGAAGTTTTATTAGTAGAATATGACTATTTAAGAGCTAACTCATCCATTGTGGGTATTGTAGTTAGGTATTGCATGGTTTGTTTTTGGTCTTATTCTAAATAAGGTGGTGTGTTAACCAGATAGTTAGCTAATGGATCTTGTCTTTATGCACCTAATTGAGTATTATAAGAGGGATAAGAATCCATCTCATAAACAATATTATCCACATAGGGGTCTTACACCATTTCTTCCTGTGTAACTACATTACTAATCTCTGGATTGTACATGAGTCCACTATGAGTGTAGGAATACATGTTGGGATCCATAGTCAATGATTTATGATAAAAGGTCAAAAAGTTATACAAAATCTAAAAGGCAAAAAATCTATAAAAAATGATGTTCCAACTTAGTCTAGATTCATCAAAAGGATCATAAGGTTTATGCAAAGATTTATGAGGAAATAAGCTAATGTGAAGTATCTAACATTTCACTATTCACACAAAGATAAGCAAGTAAATAGAAAGAAAATCAAAATGCCAAAATCTAAGGTCAAAGTTTTTTAAATCAATCTAATCTAGGAATTTAAAAGTTATTAGGTCTTTTAGCCAAATGTAGCATCAAAATATAGGCTCAAACAAGGCATGCGCTAGGACTCTTGGCCAAATGACATCAAAAGCTAGGCTTTGAAAATAGATGAAATGTTTAATCTAATAGATTTGAAACACTTCTAACAAAAACTAGGCATTTTATTCTTGGTCATGAAAAAGGTACTTTAGAAATAGTTTATTTTCTCACAAATACTAGTATAAAACTTGGTTCTTTTGACAAACAAGCTAGACAAAAGTGAATAGTATAACTGTGCTTTAGACAAAAGATCATAAAAATACACTTGGATTGGTCTAAAAATGTAGGAACAAATTTGAATTCTATGTAAGAGGGTCTATGAGACAATATTTGAAATGTTTTGGGCAATGTAATGATGCCAGACTACCCAAAAGATGTGACAAAAAATGTTTATTTCAGAAACTCTCTAAGGCAAAGACAATTTCCCACAATTTTTGACAGTATAACACTACTTTTATTGACTCAAAATGTTGTGGTTTATAGACTCAAAGTGTAATTTTTTAGCACAAATGGATTAAGTCTATCAAGTGATGACAATGATTATGAGTCTTGAATGACCTTCAACCCAATCTAGAAATTAAACCTAAGTTCCCTCAAGTTTAATGCAAATGGTGAACCCTCTTAACACATCAGCCCTATGAAGCTACAAAGGTGAAATTACAAATTTAGATTATAAGTGAAGGACTTAAAACAACTTTGGTAAAGGTCTAGACTCAATTGAGAAGCATAACTATGCCAAAGTGGATGATATGACTCTCAAACTTTTGATGAACTTTGAATAAGGAAAATTGATGATCTCATATAGGCAACACAATGCCTCTTTGTTTAAGGAAAATTAGGACTATGTGCTTGGTTTGAATTTTTTATTTACACCAAGTTTTGACTTCAAATAAGACTTTAATCTAGGACAAGACCAACTAATTAATCACTTTTAGATCCTAAAATGACAAGGTTACTTGGTATTATTGAAATCCATTAATATATGTCATTTTAGAGGATTTTAAGTGTTCATCCAAAAATTAAATGCGTATAATATAGTAGGGTTTTTACACCCCCTTCTCTCAAATGAAAGTACTATGACATGGACCTTGAGGTGCACCTTTCACCAACAATACTTCTATGGTAAGTGGGGATTTGTCTAAGATCTGATAAGTTTCTAAATGTTCTAGGGGAATCAATTGCATAATGACTTTCATGCCAAATAATGCAAAATAAAATCATAAATTTTGGGTCAGTATCACTTGGCTTATTGTAAAAAGGTCTAGTCCTTTTTGCAACCACTACATCCTACTATTCACTTAGTGTAGTGCGATGTCCAAAGTACCAATACATCCCATGCAACCCCAATTAGGAACCAAATTAAGTCAATGATGGGAGGTGAAAACCCAGGTCAAAGCTTCCCTAAATAACTCATGAGAGATGATGAAGTCCCCTTCGTAAGCCAAGTTTGCATAAAAATAAAGAAAACATGAAAGTAGAAACACTTAAGGGTCATTTTCAAGGTCACCCAAAATTCGATGAGTTTTTAGGGAGTGATTTAGATGAATTTATTTCTAATCCTTGGACTAGGCTACGTGAAATAAGAATGGCACTTTTGATTCCAAGGGTTCCCTAAAGGGGACAAATGGAAGAGAATACACACAACATCCCTCTTTTTGCCAAAAAAATTTAATCTAAACAACTAAATGAATACAAAAAGCTTGAAAAGGTGAATTCATTTTTAAGCCCAAATGGAAAATGAGGTGATGTTCATTTCACCCCTTGGTCTTAGTTGAAAACTTTGAAAACATTCACCATGAACATCTAATTTTTTGTTAAGCACCAAAACAAAGTTCCTAATTGATTTTTAAGCATGAAAAAGGTGATCTAAACATGTTTTTAGCAAATGTCAAGCTTGGTCCTAAAAAATAATGTTATAATGTCCTTTATCCTTGAAGCTTTTTTAGGTTTGAAACAATGAACTTTAAAAAAAGAGCTCTTAGGTCTGTGTTTAAAAAAAAACATAGTGACCGATGTCAGCTATTTAACCGATGATGGTTACATTTTATAACTAATGAAAGTTATCTAACTGACATTGGTTATACCAATGTGACTGATGATAGGTATCTAATCGATGTCATTTTTACTAATTGACATTAGTTAAGCTATCCAATCGATGTTGGTCTTACTAGCTGATGTTGGTTACTGTGTAAACCCATAACAAACAAAAAAATGGCAAAACAAAGTTAAAAAATCAATTTTCGAGAGTTTTAATGAACCAAATGAAAATTTTAAAGCTAAAAAATGATATTTTTCATGTGTGGGATGCCTTTAGTCCCATCGAGCGTGCCATATTTGAATATATAAATTTTACTCAAGAGAGGATGGTTAGTATGGTGTTAGTTCTAAAATGAAACTAAAAGGAAAGAAACATACCAACTAGCATAACATCTCTAGGCCTAGACACTAGGGAGAGATTATTTAACAAATATGAATAAAACACATGAATAAAATGCAAAAAAAACTCTCTTTTACCTTCTTGGGATGCTCCAAAATGCTTTTTGTAGTGGCTTACTTAGCTTGTGCTCATGAAGTCCTTAGTAATGGAAGTTTGGCTACTTCCATCTCTCCTTGGCACCTTTGGCTCTGGCTTGGCTTGGCTTGGAATCAATTGGGTATGGTAACACTAATTGAAATGGATTCTTGAAGAAATTTTAGCATAATAACTTTGCACCAAAATAACTTAGAAATGATGTTCATGGCCTCTCTATTTATAGATTTTTGAGATTGATCAGAATCAAACTGAACCATCCATCTCAAGATTGAGATGTGTGGCTAAGGATTGATCTATTTTTTTGATTAAAATTGATAAATAGGCTCATAAATATTTGGGATAGAGGAGCAATTAAGAGTTATGGAGGGCTTTGATGAGGCATGGGAGGCATGAATCCTGATATTTGTGGCATTTATGGCCTAGGGATGTCTTCCTAAGAAATGAGGTCACTTGATGATGTAGATATTGAATATTCATTTCCACAAATAAGTTTTAAACAAGTTTCCATGGAATTATTAATTAGGCTCTAATTTGGTTTAATTATCTCTTAAGCATATTTAAGCACTTTATGCACAAATTACTCAAATTGATCAAAATTTCTTGTTATTGGTCCAAAACTTGACTGGATTAGAATTGGAAGTCACTGTCAGATGTATTGGAACTATATTCTTATTTAGGATATTGTCAATATAAAATAATAAAGGTACATGTCTTATGTAGAAGATTTGATAAGAAAGAGAAATCTAGAGCACCCAAGTGCAAAATTGATATTTTGAATCAAAATGATCTGATCAAATTTAGCTGGCCCATAAATTGTATTATCCCATTTAGTGATACCTTGACCAAAATTGGTACTTGAATATGATAGTTTCATCTATTTTAGAATGTTTTAGTGTTTTTAGGCCAAATTGTACATTTTGGGTAGAAATTGGTCAAAATCCTAAATGGAAGTTATCGGTGGCCAAATTTAGGTGTCTACAGTTAGATGATGCAAAATCAAGTTCATCTACATCTTCAATAATTAGTTTAGCTGTATCACATGGGGGATGTGGATGGAAGCACTTATCATACCAATCAATATCAATGTCACAATTTGTAACATTTACCTTGGTGTTTAAAGTAATAATCACTTCTTTTCCATCCCCTCTATTCTAATTACTTTTCATTATATCTTCACGTGTAGACCTCTTCCCTCTATCATTATCTCTATTGTGGAAAACAATACCCCTTGGTGATTGATTCATATTTAGAGCCCACTCATAGCTAGTAAACACATGAAGGATCCCCTTTTTATCTCTAGCCAACTCATATGACATTTTATTGATAGTAGAGGCTAAACTTTTGATAGTTTCCTCTAAGTTGGTTGTCTTCATAGGCTATGTCTTTTCTATATTGACCAACTTCACATCAACCCACTTGTTCATGGGCTTTCCCATAACCTTTATGTTGTTCTCAATTTGGATGGACATATTGAATGCCAACTATAGGTTAATGGGAGATTTATCCCTCAATTAGTATGCAACCTTATTATCAAAGACATCACAATACTTTATTAAGAATGTTATATCATTGGGCCTAATGTTTTTGGGTAGCTACATCATAATTTTTTTGAACCTTATGTTAAAGTCTTGCACACACTCATTAGGATTATTTTTGATATTCTCAAATTCAGCCAAGAGAAACCTTAGATCAATCCTAGCACCATACTAAATTCTAAATACATTCTGCATCTCTTCCCAAGAATCAATGCATCTAGTGGGAAGGAAATTGAACCATTTTTGAGCATCGTCCCCTAGCATGTGCACAAATAAATTAATGCACACATCCTCATACTCAACTTCAAAATATTCAATGATATTTTGAAAGGTGCTCAAGTATTGATCACCACTCACTGAATTATTTCTTGGAATTTTGGGAGACATCTACTAACTTCATTTGGGACTTTATTAGGATAGCCTTCCATTTCATTGAAATTGATAGGCCTAAATCTAAGAATGCAGAATGCAGGATATGCATTCTCATAATGGTCCCTATGCCTCATGACTTATTTAAATGTAGGTTCAAGAATAAATGGAAAATGGATATGAGGGGGTGAATGAGATGACCTTGGTGGATTAGACTTAGGAGGGGATTCAATAGGTTGGGAAGGAACTAGAAAATAAATGGGACTATGTGTTTCAAAATTAGTAGAAGAGATGTGATAGTATTCAATAATGGGGGGTTAACAAAGATCTCAATATTATCAAAATCTAAACAATCTTTAGTAGCTGAGCTCTAATTTTTAACAGGCTTCTAAACTTGTCTCCCTCTTCTTTGAGGAATACTCAAAAGAGAGATGAGTTTCTTTGATGGGTCACTTATAAAAGATGACCTCAGTCCTTACAAGAAGATACTCAAAACTAAAAGTTAGTATAATATTCATAATAGGCACCAATCTTCCTTGAAACCAGAAAATAAAGTCAGAGTCACCAGTAGAATCAAACTTCTAGAATATAATAGTTGACAAACTATTGTGATACATGCTGAAATTAGACTTATTGAAGCTTAATGAGATAAAGAACAAAGACAGTAAAATTTTCAAGATAATGTTCAAAAGGGATAAAACACCTTTCAACATATAATGTTAATAGTTTTTTGTAATAAATTTAATAAAATTCAAATTTTCAAGCATTAAAACTTCTTAGCACATCCCCAGTGGAGTGCTGCAACATTGACAACCAAGATAGTCAAATTAGTGTAGTAACAAATGAGAACATCATAAGATAAAACACCGACAACTCTCTATAATAATTTTCAAAAACATAAGTGACTAGAATTTTAGTTTAGTCCCCAAAAAAAACACCAAAAGAGTGGTGATTTTGACAAACCAAAGATGATTAGAATAGTGCAAACAGGTAGAGAAATTTTCAAACAAATTACTTATAGTTCTCTACAAGAGTCCCTGGTAACACATGTGATAATAATTATACTTGATAATGGTGCTATAAGAGTGTTGGATCCCAATTTTACACCTCATACATTCATCCTTGCACACTTTAAGGAAAATAACAAGTAATGATGGAAAAACCACTAGTATATCATTATAGCCGGGGAAGGGTTTGGAATCAAGATTAAATCAAACGTAAAAAATGATTGAGAGGCACCTACAAAGGGTATATTTATCTCTCTACTACTTTTGGCTATATTTGAACTAAGGTGAGAGGATCTATGGGGTATCTTTCTCACATGGAGAGATTTTACAATTCAATCTCCATGGGAGTTTTTGGCACTAAGAATAGATATGACCAGGACATAACCAAATTTGCACACTTCACCTGTGAAAGGTTGTCACATGAAATGCGCAAATGACCTAAGTCATATATAATATACTAAAGACATATAAATGGATGAATGCAATCTTCATTCTATAGAATATACAATAATAAGGGCCAAATGGAGAACTACAACACTAGAATTTAATGCACAAACTGCAAACACATTTTAAATATGCAAGATCTGATGCATTTTCAAGGAAAATCACACTTATAATATGTAATAGGGCATTTTATTTATAGGGTAGGATAGAGTAGGATAAGTTAGATGATGAAAAATGAGGGTGGCATGCTAGTGGTTTCTAAATAGTAGGGTATCTAGTAATATTTCATGATGATATTTCTTAGCAAAGATGCATAAAAAATTCAAATGCAAGATAATGGTAAACACTAAATGATCCCTAAAACTCTAGAACATACACTAAAACTAGAATCTCAAATACTTTATCCTACTAAATTCATGAACCCAAGGTGCTCTTAAAAGGCATTCAACAACACATTTCCAAATATAACTACAGAAAGGGATTTATAACCTAGGTATATGCTTAGAGTGACAACCAGTAATGAACATAAACCTAAATATCCAATTATTAGAACTTGTAAAACATATTATTTCATTTCATTAATAGGATACAATAAATAACTTCAAATATTTTCCATTGACTTGAAGAGAAATATTAAAAACATCAACACTTCAAAATATTTCCATGGGGACAAGCATGGTGAGATTTATCTTTTGACAAGGGAGACATAAACATGCTCTCAAATCTTGCTAATTGCTGTACAAATGCAACCACCTTAGCAAAGGAGACAAAGTCTACACACAATAATTGATCCCAAAATTCTTTTTGCAGAACCTAGACTTAGGGAAAATGAACACGTAAAATTGTGACCTATAAAAATAATTAACCAACAATAACCAATAATAAAAAATAACCTTAGATCAGAGGACAAAAAACCTATTTATACATTTTGAATCTAGAAATATGGGTTGTAATTTTCAAAAAATATATAATAAACTTTACCATTCCGTCAAGTTGCTCCCAACTAGAAAATGTTTTTTGGCCATGCCTAGGATTTTGTCTATTTTTAAGAAAAATAATTGTTGCAACTACTCTACAAGGAATGTGAGATTTACGACCACCTAAAGATGCTCTTGACCACTCACTTGCATATTTGGAGGAAGAAAATCATTTGAGGCGACAAATAGACTTTGTCCTTAAGCAAAAATACCTAAAGATGCCCCTTTACACCTACTTGAAAGGTGAATTTCATGGAAAAGGCTAAAAAAACTTTATCACCATGTGTAACTACCTAGAGATGCCAGTGAATGGTTTCTTACAAAAGTGAAACCTCCTAGATAACTACTTTTATTTTTTTCCACATGCCATGGAATAACCTATTCTTGTAATGATGGATCAAGAATGATCTAGTTGTGACATGAAATAGAAAATGATTTATGATCATGATTATAAATATTCACTCTAGAATGACTTATTGACCTTCTTCTATGATTTGACTCATTACCAGACTAGGAAAGAACCATCAAGTTTAAATTTTTTAGACCAAAGCTTGGCACATACCAATATTTGGCATGCCACATCAGATACAATTGGGTATCCATGGGCTTAAAGAGTGACTAAGTTGATTTATTGGCTTCAATCTAGACACTTGTCACTTCTTCATGCAATCTGAGCCCTTTAAAAATCATCTTGGATCACCCTTGATTGAGTAAATACAAGCAATAGATCTTGTGTGAGATGCCTGAGTTATAATTTTTAGCATTTAGCTATGCCACTTGTCATTTCTATGTTTACTCATAGGGTCCTTGACTTTTCAACACTAGATACACAATATCATATTTGGCTAGGATGAGAAAACATGCTTCATCAGATCATGACCTAAGGGTAGGACATGATTGGATATTGCCAATTTTTATCCCTAAAGATGTGCCACTTGGCAGCCCCATGGGCTTCTTATGTTCCTTTTAACTATTTAGATTTGATCATGTACTGTCAGATCATCCTACTTCATACAAATGCATGTTATTAGATCAATAACAAATAGCTACTTCATAGGGTCTAAAATTGATGCCCACGTGACCATCCTAGAACTTTTGAATCTTAATGGCTAGTCCTTGTAACTTAAATTTGACATCTATGTGCCCATCAAAACATGTCCACAAGACTGTCATACCTATAATTTAGAAATTTCTTCAGGTACTTTGTTCTATGGCAATTTGGTTAGTGGGCTCTTTGTCTTCAGTATTCCTATTTACTTATCAAGCTTTTTGTCTTCAGCTTCTCTATCTTTGGCTTTCCTTTATCATCAAAACTTCTATTTTGGGATTTTTTTTATTATAATTATCCTACAACAATTATTTCAGGCATTCTATTGAGATATTTTTTAAAGATAAAATGTTCAAGATAATTTACCTAAAGGATTTTGACTTCACACTTTTCTTGTAAGAATTGAGCTTTATTGGATATTTTATGTGGGCAAGATGCCCAAAATAATTCAACCTTCAAATTTTTGCCTTCATTAGAACAATTATTTCAAACATTTTATCCAAAATAATTTCTTTGAATAAATTGGTCTTTTGCACTTTCATCGAAAGAATTGGACCTTTGCACTCTTGTCAAAAGAACTGAAAATTAGCTCCTTTTGTCATCATTAGGATAATTGTTTTAGACATATTATACAAAATAATTTCCCCATAGACATTAAACTTGGTACTTATCCTGAAGAAATGTAATTCTTTCAAACTTTTTGCACGGGCAAAATGCCTGAAGGAAATAGGACTTCTGCTCTATAACAACTTTACTGAAATTACCTTTTGGCCATTTGAACATACCCTTAAAAAGTTTTGTCAAGGTAACTTTCCCTATAGAATTACCCTTTGGCCTTTTGGAATGGCCCTTTAGATCTCTTGAAAGTTCCCTTTGGACTTTTTGAAGGTGCCCTTCAGGAAATTTTCAAGGATAAAATGTTTGAAAGATTTGATCCTTCTAGGATTTTGTAAAGGCAAAATAACCCTTCTGAAAGTTCCTTTTGGAAAATTTTTAACGAGAAAGGACCCTTCGAGGATTTTACAAAAGGTAAAACAACCCTTTTGAAAGTGACCTTTAAATTTTTTTCTAGGGTAACATCCCTAAAGGAAATGACCCTTCAGGGATTTTACAAAGGCAAAATGACCTTAAAGTGCCCTTCAAATTTTTTGAAATGGCAAGATGCTCTAAGGAAATGATCCTTTAGGGATTTTACAAAGGCAAAATGACCCTTTAGACCTTTTATAGACACTTTGGCTGAAATAAATAAGTACTTATGTTTCTTTCCGGCTTTTTATGTGGTCAAAATGCATAAAGGGTAAACACCCTTCAAACTTTTTGCTGTGGAATTTTTTTTGGAAACAAATAAGACTTTACACCTTTTTTGAATCAAAGGATTTTTTTCAAGATTTTTTTTCAAGAAAAATGCCTAAAGGGCAAGTGCCCTTCAGACTTTTTGCCATGGATAAAAAGTATGAAACAAATAACCCTTTAGATTTTTTTTGAAACACTTAGCTCGATGCAAAATAAGACATTAAGTTCCTTCAGACCTTTTGTAGTAGACCAAATATTTGATGGAAATAAGTCTTTAGTCCTTTTATTTGAGACAAAAGGCCTGAAGACCTATTTTTGTCAGACATTGTATTCATGCAAAAAGCCCAAAAAAGCCTAAAGGAAAGACACATTTACCAAGCAAAGACCAGATTAGGACTTAGCTAATTTTTACATGAACTTGACCTTCTAAAGGAACACTTGGAGATTGAAGTTGGGCTAAGTACATAGTCATTTACACTTGACAAGGGCCCAATTGCTTCAATGCAATTTTGGGCACTAACATGTATTCTTAGGAAGATTCATAGTTTAAAACTCTTGTACTAGGGAGTTAACAAAATCTTTCAACCTAGTTAAAAAATAGGTTTTTAGTTGATTGCACCAATCTAAAGAATCTCCTAATAATGTTTTAGCTAATAGTTTGGTAGTAGTAAAATTATTATGTTTAACCCAATATTTATAAAGATTACCAAATTTTTAAAAATGTAATGTGGGATCAGTATACTCATTATAACTAATGGTAGGTATGATACCTCTGATGTCAATATTGGAAATTTGAGGCACTATATGTTAATTTTGGATATATTTGATCATTTTATTAATGAGGGGTGGTCAAGGAATAAGTTTACCATGAGAATCCTTAAGGGGGTGTAGGAGGCATTTAGATTTTACGCTCCCCATGAAACTTATTAGGGTTGATTTTGAAGGTATATGAGATGGTTTTGCATTTTCATCATTTGATTTACATTTTTGGTTTGAAAAGTATTCATTTGATTGAGTGTTTTTCATAAATGTTGATGATTTTGTGCAATATTTTGACTAGTGTGTGTAGCATGTGAAGTACTGGTATTGGTATTAGTGGCTTAGGTTACACTATGAGTGGTAGCATGCACCACACTAGTGGCATGAGAAGTATTGGTAGAAAAGGAAGCACTAGTAGCATGATTAACATTTTTTGAAAAGGATGCACTAGGGGAATGGTTGGAATTTGAAGAAAAAGAAGAACTAGTATCATGATTAATAGTGGTAGCAAATGATACACTAGTGGCATGATTAAGGAGGAGGGTCATTAGAAAAGATCCACTAGAGTTCGAACCTACGATGTTAATAGAAATAATTGACATGGAGGTTGAATAGGTCACATAATAAGAAGTCATGGTATGAGAAGGAGACAAAATAGAAGGAAAGGATTGAGAAGCAAAGAAACTATCTCCCCCAAATTCATGAGAGAAGGTAAGGGAAGGTGAGAGAGGTTATTATACTTGTGAACCTATCATAAGATTATAAATGGTTGAAGGGTCATTTCCTTTATGTTAAAGAAATTCATTAATGATGAATAAAATATTAGATGGGTGCTCTAATTGACACTCATATTAAAAGGTGAATGAGGGATTATAGACTGAGGATGATTGAGGAGGATTCCCATAGTTGGTATTGTGATTGGTAATGTGAACATTAATTTCATCTAAAGTGGAAGCCACAAGTTATTTCTTGAAAAAATTATTAGGATGGGTAAGACTCATCATGTTTATTGGATTCAAATCTATATTATCCTCAAACAAGAAATTCATGATGATAAAAGGAGGTTAAAGGATTTATGGAAAGAAAGATTTAGAAATAGTATATAAAATTGAATAGGTTGACTATGTTCTATAAAACATGAAACATACTAGAGAAAAAGAGGACAAAATCATACTAGTCAATCGTGTACTCTTCAAAATGGATAAAGACAAAAGATAACAAGACAAAACCAAATAAGTTGACTATGTACTACTTAGAAAGGGGACTGAATAGGAAGATAAAGAGATAGAGTTGAATAGGTTAACTATGTACTACAAGTAGATAGTCTTAATAGTCAGTAAGATACTATGTCAATAGGGATGATAGTGTTCTAAAAATAGAGAAAGATTTTTCAAGATAAATTTTAAGCAAATGAAATTAATCACACAAGTAATTGGAACACATAACACAAACCTTGCACCAACACTAACTAATGAAAGTTTTTAAATACCAAATACAATGATCAAAGAGCAAGTAATAACTTGAAAGTAAATGCTAACTAACTATTCATTTCTAAGTGTTATTAAATTATAATAAAGTTTAAAATTAATGTGATTAAAATTAGGTTGTAAGAAGTAACTAGAAAGTAATCTAAGGATGATTGCAGGAAATTTAGGTTAAAAGAGATCTATATTGGTGATAGTACTAGATTGGTATTGGGGTCTACCCCCTCACTTCACAATCCCACAGTGATAAGGGTGTCAGGTGATTTGCCAATATATACCATTAACCATGTGTTTAAAATTAGAAAGAAAACCATGTTGGCTTCCCCCTTGGTGATGAAATCCAAGTAGGTAGGCCTTAGGAAGACAAATGTTTAATGTTTTTTGTGTGTAAAGTGATTTGTAAGTGTGTGCAAAAGATAAAAATAGTGTGACTAAATTGATAATTTGAAAAACCACCTACTAAAATATGTTTATTACTCTAAGCATGAAAATAAATGAAATCAAAGGTGAATTAATTACTAGTAAAATGAGTTTAATTTCTTGATTATGAAGAGTGAAAAATTGGTTTAGGTGATACTATATGTAAATAATGTAGAATAGAGTTGACTAGGTCACTACTATTCTGAGAAAGCAAGATCTAGAAGAATAGATTTGAATAGGTTGACTATGTATTTTAGATAGAAAATAAGATATATAATTGTGTCAAAATAGTTGACATAGTTGGTTGTAGGTCTATAGTTTTATAGAATACAAACTTGTGAAAAATAATACTGAAAGAAGAAAATTGAAATAATAGAGAAGGTAAGAGTGAACCTTGGTGGTATTAAAGATGTTTAGCTTGAAAAAATTTATGCTATGATGATCAAATAATGATTCAAAAATTTTACTTATAGATTTGACTGGCTCAATAGAGTTTCCAAAACTTATGTTCTAAAAAATAAGTTGCAAATAGAGTCGACTGGCTCGATTATGTTTGTAGACATGTATTTTAAAAAAGGATAATTATGAATAAAGTCGACTAGTTTGACTATGATTGCAATCCTATGACTAAATAAGAAAACTATGTTGAGCTGATCGATCCATTCACCTGTATTTGGATAAGACCTATATAGATGAAATAAAGTCATTTTTGGGAGATTGTGTGTTAAATCTACACATAGATTGTTAGAACTATACTAACAGGTTCGATACAATACTATAAAAATAAAAATATATAAAATAAAAGTGTGAAATAAAATCTACAAGGGTTTGGTTCATGTCAGGTTCAATATAATGTATACAAAGGGAAATTCAATTGATCTATTAATCAATCCTATCTCAAGGAAAATAAATCATACTTACACTTCTGATTGTTGATACATTAGATATTTGAAAATGACCAATATGGATCTACTAGACCTAACCAAGGTATCTCTTACTATAATAACATCAAGTATGAGGGTTTTAAAGCCTCTAATCAAGAAAAACTATGCAATAATCCTAGTTAGGTCCTATGTTTTCATATTCACAAAGCAACCTATGTTTTCATATTCACAAAGTAAATGACAAGTAAAGTAAAACTAATCTAGTGCTCACCAAAGTTTGTCACATAAAGTGGGGGTAATAAACATAAAAATTTAACATGTATATAATATCTATACTCAATTCAATGTATAAGAAATCCTAATGCATGGGAGATAAGTACAAATGCAAATATATCTACTCTTATAAAGGGGGAGCAAAATTAGGAATACTTACCTTTGAAGATGAACCCACTGAGCTTCAATCTCTCCCTTGGCCAAGGTTATTTGAAAAAGGTTATTTTGGTATGTAAGGATAACAAGGATAAGTCAGCTCTAGGCTACATGAATTATCTATGCATCCAAAATACTCCTCTATAAGACAAGAGCTATATCTCCAAATAAAGTATTAAAACCATAGGCTGTGCTCCTCAAGTAGAATGGTGGATAGGTAGATGCAAAATATAATATTCTTCTTCTTCTCTTCCTCATAAATGATAAAAATATATGTGTATATATAGCTTAATCTAACCTTAAAATTTTCTAAAAATTTAACCAAAAAGGTTTTCCCAATTGACTCTATATCATTAATTGATAGAAATAAGTTAGGTTTTAGTTTAGGTCATCCAAAGCTGACCTAAACCCATAATGCGCTTTTAAAAATTTGAATATAGGGTCAGACTAGGCTGAAAATGTAATCTAGACTATCAAAAAGAGTTTTTAGCTTAATAAGGGGCTAATTAAGGCATTTAATTGATAAGAGGAGTGTGCAAGATAAAAGGCGAGGCTTAGGGAAGTGTATAAGATAAGGTTGTGTAGATAGAACATGGTGGAATAGGGGACAAAAATATTTTGAAGCACCAATGGTATGCCCACCCTTTTCATGGTACACCCTTTAAGGCATGCATCAGAGAGATTGAGACTTAACAGGTTCCTACAAGAGAAAGAATCAGGAACTTATAAAGTTTGAAAATATTATGTTTATATAGGAACCATTATAAGAATATTATAGCTACATTATAAAGTGAGAACAAGAATCTAGTGATATAGCTATAAGAGGTATACAAACATGTTTTTCATTGCATAAAAATCCCTAAAATGTTCACTAAGATTGTAGACTAATAGAGAATGAAGTGACCAAACATATAAGAATAGTTTTTGTAAGTTTATTTGCATTAAGTCATTGATAAACATCTTGATTGAGATCAATTTTGGGAAAGTATTAACAAGATTTTCAAG
This sequence comes from Torreya grandis, assembly GCA_037957365.1. Lineage (NCBI taxonomy): Eukaryota > Viridiplantae > Streptophyta > Pinopsida > Cupressales > Taxaceae > Torreya > Torreya grandis. The sequence continues at coordinate 1,268,978 of JARHVA010004486.1, forward strand.
TTCAAATAGTATAGTAGTGTGACTAGAGAACTTAGAAGACATATTGAAAGATACATTGATAGGTCTACATAAATGAGAATTGGCCATAAATAGAGTGAACAAGTAGTCTACTTGCATCAAGTGGTATCAGAGCTTAGAAAAAGCTATTGGAAAGTGTGAAATAAAATATGGATAAAATTTTGAAGGTTTAAGAAGTTAAAAATCCCATTAAGGTTTGAAATTAGAGTTAGAGTACATCCAAGGTGAAAAAGAATTGGACACAATTCAAAAAACTAAGGTGAAAAAGACTTGGGTGAGATTGAGAGACATTATCAAAAGACCAAGGAGGCTTTGGGTGAGGCATGAGAGATAGAGAAAAAGAAATGGAAGGAATGCCAAGAATAAATAACCAAATGAAGGAAGAGGAAGTGAGTGAGTTGAGGATAATGATATAAGAGATGCATCACATGATATATCTCATGTAAGATAAATAAATCAAAGTGTTGGTATTCAAAATAGAGAAGAAAGTTAAGTGGCCAATCAAATAGATAGTGAAGAGAAGGAATAGGCAAAAGAGGATAATTGACTTAAGAAGAGAAGAGAGGTTGATGAAAGAAAAAAAAGATTTTATTTTTGAACTAGAGGAAGGACCTATGTTGGGATACGATGAAATATAATAGAAAGATCAAATGATAAGCCTCATTGAAGGCTTAAATAAGAATAAACTTGAAGAGGAAAATAATCCTCAAGATTTTAATTATAAAAATTTATTTGAATGTGTGAATACAAGTATGGAGGTTGATGAAGATAAGGCCCAATTTGAGGTCTTAACACATGAAAAGAATAAATAATAGTAGTTTTAAATGAACCATACAAAATTGGTTTAAAATGTACAACATAAAGATTAAAGGAATAAGACAATCCTCAATCAAGAGGATGGGAAATTTATTAATAGTTGATAACAAGACCAAGTACATACTTATAAGAAGGAATAAGGACATGAACCTATTATGGAGCTTCCAATAAAAATATACTCCATTATCCAATGGAGAAGCAAGATGGTAAAATACAAGAGTTCAAGATAGATCAAGAAGAAGATGAAAGCATTCTAATTCCTTATGAATAAGGCCATCTAAAGGAGATAACAGAACTTGGAGGAGGAATACTTGAAATAAGAGGTGTGTATATAAAGGACATAAAGTTTAATACTTAATAATTCATTTGTTTATGTTAGTATATAATAGTTAGAATCACAGATAGTCACCTTAGAGCATGATATAAGTATTGGAATAACATTTAAAGAAGAATACAAATTCTATCCAAAAATAGAGGAAGAGAATGTTGAGAAACTTATAGAGCTTGAAGAGGGTTATAAGCTAAATGGATAAATGTGGTGGCAAGAGGAACTTGATGAGACTCAAAAGTATCTATATTTTAAATCTAATGCTTTGTGGAGTTGTGTATGTATATGCTCATTTATTGAAAAGGTGGAAAACATAGAACAAGAAGCTCTTGAGAGAATTCAAACAAGGAAGGTGTAAGTGGGCATCCTCATTTTAGAGTATAAATACATAAATATGAAGATGGAAAATAATATTTAATAAGAAGAAAAGAATAATAAAGTCAGAGATATAGAAGAGATTAGAGAGAACCTGTATATATAAATAAATTTGAAGAAAAGGAAAAAATACTCAACTATATTTGAGTAGGAACTCAAATCTTTCCCACCCAAGGAGTATGTTATAGGAACATCATCAAGACAATGCACATTTAAAAAAAAAATGTTTGAAATATTGTAATGATCATGTAACGGATCTTTTAAGGATCATATGAGGTTTTTCAATGCTCAATAATATTTTTGAACTTGTTTACTTTTCCTGCTAAAACTATAATTTGAAAATTTGAATTAGTTTTGGGTGGTTTTGAAGGTCCTTAGTTTATTTTAGAGGTCATTAACCTTGTGTGAAGAGTCTTATAAGTCTATGAACATGTAATAAATGATCTTATATATTCAAGTCATATAATTTTATCTCAACACCTCTCTAGAATATGGTTCAACATAAGATGACTCTAATCTTAGTATATTGTTAAAGGGTGAGAGATTGTTGGTCTTGAAACAAGACCAAACCAAGTATAGTTATGTTTTTCCAAGGTGATAAGACTCAATCCACATGAGGATGAGTGTAATATCCCCTTTAGGACTGAATTAGAAAGATTTGGGGTTTTCAACAAAATCTAAAAATAACACCGAAAACCTAACACAACTTATGCAAATTCTAAATTTTATAATCTCAAACCCTAGTCATAAATTATTGAATTCTAGAAATGAAAATCTAAGATAGAAATATTAATATTTCTAATAAAATATTCATTAAAATTATAAAATTATTATATCCAACAATAAAACCCTCAATTTTTTTAATATGCAAATATAGGCTATAAAATTCATAAATAAATACTAGAAAATTGTTTGATGAATAAAAATACCAAATATAAAAAATTCACCCCCAAAAAATGAAAATTAGCCTCCCAAGGTGGGTCAACACCCTTGAAAAATATCTCTAGGAGGGTTTCTACCCTACAAAGGATTTCAATGTGATTCCTCACCCTTAGCAAGTGCCTTCAACAATTTTGATCCACCATATAACCCCTTTCAACTATCATTTTCCACTAATGCTTCTCTAAGAATCCACATATCTACCAAATATGATATGTGAGTGAGGCCACCCAATTGGAGATTGGGGTTTTTATCCCCAAATTTTGATTATCAAAGAAGGGTTTCATCTTCCAAGGTAGAAAGTTAAGAAATCATACTCAAACTCATAAATTTTATTCAAAAACATGGTAACTTCTCAAATGATCATCATTATCCTTCTTATACTCTTTTTTTTCATCAAACCCTTTCCAAAAGGGGGTGTTCCACTTGGAAGGAGAGTTAAATTAATTTTAAAAAGATCATGCCTTATCTTTAGTAAGGGTCAAGTTAACTCATGCTCCAAAATTACCCTTTTAAGTCATAATCAAAAAAAGAAAAGGGGTAACCAACATAAAGCCCCTTAGACATATCATTGTATTAAGTATTTAGGAATACTTATTATTTTAAGTAATAATATTATTCTAATCTTGAAAAGGGGACATTATAGTCTGCCATTCCTAAATTTTCTCATCCTTAAGAAAATACGAGCTCACCCAAATACCTATCTATGTAATACCTATATCTCAATTCATCCTCATGGACTTGCAACCCCAAATACCTATTTTATGAACATAGGCTCGAGCTCTAATGGGTCCCATATTTTCACTATGGGAGGAAAACAAACTCAACTAATCCACTCATATCTATCATGTGTCATGATCATTATACCCCCATCGACATATGAAAATTATGTACTCTTTGATTTATAAGGGTCTCTTTATCAACACTCATATATACTATTCCTAGCCTTACATAGAAAAAACATGTCAATGAAAAAAATGATCTTCATAATACTCCTTCATACGTTTCTCCATGCCTTATAGGTATGTTGTTCAAATATCCTCCTACGCTTACATCTTATTTATACTTTCCATTCATGTGATGGAATTCCAAATGTCCATTCTTACTACCCTGAACATGGTTGTAGTTATACTATTGTATTTTCTCTCTTATAATTAGCATTATAATGATTAGGAAATCCTCCATGATAGCTACAAACCACCCCTTGTTATCTTAAGTGAAACATCTTTCCACCTTGAGATTGAAAACACTCTCATGTTTGTAATTTTTTTAAGGGGCTAGTTATCCTACAAACAATGTCAAAAGGCATATGATGGTATCCAACATACTCAAATTGCATCACCACATTTATAAGTGTTATTGATTTATGAGATGGAAATAACCCTATAGTGACTGATAACTCAACAACCTCTACAAATAGAAAAATACTTAGGTATGCGAATAAGATTACTTGAAAATCTACATATCAAATGATGGGTTGGCTATAAATGTGAATGAAAATAACTCTATATCTCAAAATCATATTTTTTTTAAAATTATCCTATTTGAGTTCTCCTATGCACTATGCAACTAAAAATACCCCTATGGTTGTCATACAAGTGTAGATGTGGCTGGTGTTGTCACTGACAACATTAACTTTTTTTGTATAGCTACTAGCATACATGATGATCTTCTCTAAACTAAACCACATGAATAATCTAGGGGTGTGCCACAACCTTTCTTGGACTGAGATTTCAACAATTATCTACCTATATATTGATTTCCACTCAACCTTTGAGAGATAGAAGTCAATTTTCAATAAAGGTCTTGAGTATTAATTCATTATCATTAAGTTAGAGTGCTTGTCATACTTCTTAGGGGTCCTCATGGACCTCCCTTTAGTCCAAATTCATGTGTTAAATAATTCATTATAAAAATTAACATTTAACACTTTTGAAACTTACCCTTCTTGTATCTCCCTAGAGCACCTGAATCCCAAACTTTCATGTATAACCAATTAGGAATTGGAATGAAAGAATCCATGTGGTCTTGCCACTTAAAATGATCTTTATTCTATCATGATTTTCATCATGCTTCCCATGATAACTGCAACTTTGACATGATGTACAAAAAAATAAAAATTAACATATGGTCATTCTTTGTAATATGTCTCCCATGATGACAACACACCCCCAATGACGTAGTAAGAAGCAATAAAGTCACAACACTTTCATAACTTTCACTTTCCTCAATTTGTTTACATTTTCTTGCTTGATGAAGGTTGGTTGGGATATCTTCAACACCTCCCACCTTGGGATTCAGAATTACCTCATATCTAATTCCTTTCAAACAAGAAGTCATGGTTTTACATGGCTACAACCATATTCATTCCTATTTTCTCCACCCTTCCTTAAGTACACATGATCACTCTTTGTTATCTTCTAATACATTGTCCTTAAGAGCCTTATCTTCATCTTTAATTATACAAAAGTTAGTAAATAAATAATAAATTGACGTTAGGATGCCCATTTTATCCTCCTTTGTAGTGAATTTAGGTACCCCTTGCTGAGCTAAAATTCTCAACTCTTTGTTTTCTATATTGGTTCTTTTAGAACTTCCTTTAAGTGCCTTAGTATATTTTATCTTCACCATCTTTTACATATCCTTTGAAAGGCATTAATATATGTAAAACTTTGTTTCAACCTTATTTTCAATACACTTCTTCAATTTAGGTGCCCTTGGCATGCTTCCATGCTTTTTCCCTTTATCTTATTTTCTCATATCATACTTGCCTCTAAATTCAAAGGGTTTTGTCTTATTGGCTGAAAATTTCTTTGTTAGCTCAATTATCTCCTTGACTTTAAGAAAATTAAATTTTATTACCCTTGCATACTCTTATTAAATATTTTTATTTTATAACATGTTCTTTGTAGTGTCCACATCATAAATTAAACTAAAGTTACACCATCTTGATTGTAGTATTATGGGTAGATGTGTATCCTTCATGCCTTAGCCATTATCAAAAATTGGTATCTCATGAGAAATCATTTTTTTTCTTCCTAGAGTTATCTTGACATGATACTTGTATGATTATAAAGCATTATATGGTGTACAAACAGTCACATCAAACAATAAAATAACTTTTTATAGAGGATTTATTATCAAAATGTCTAGTTTAATCAACCTTTATTTTTCATCTAACTTGTGAAAATCATCCTTCTCCTTACATGTGTGAAAGAGGTCACTATGCATTGATTTCATTATGTTAGAATTCATCAAATGTGTCCATATATCACCTTGATCCCATATGTCAATGCAATTTGGAATTTGAATCAAAGTATAAATATGCACTTTATTTCAAGTTGCATCCTTGACCCTATTATCCTTTTTATCATATTGTTCATGATAATAAGAAATCTAAAATGTTATGGTGTAACATAACAAATCTGAAGTATGACTTTCATTTTCATACCTTGGGCTATAATCAAATAACTTATCCTTCTCCTTAAATTCTTTTATGTTTTTTCTGCTTGCATAGTTATCAATTTTGCCTCTTTCACTATTCTTAGCCAAACTTCACACCTCTTTTAGGTCCTTATCATGTCTTCCATGTTAGATTACAAAGTATCTAGGTTCATTCCAACCCTAAGATCTATTTTTGATGTGGATGGTAGAACATTAAGTTATACATCATATATGTGATTTATGCCCTTATTTTCTATTGAACTCTTAGGGAAAGTATCCAATTGCACTTCCTCTTGGGCTGAAACATTTCTCCCACTATGTTTTTTTGTGGTGGATGCCCCCATGATCTGTTCACTAAATTTTTTAGTTTGCATTCTCTTATTTTATGATTCGTTCCTTGGAATTATTATGAGGGTTTGAATTTCCCTCTTCCCAATTTTCTTTTTCTTTTCTCATTACAATTTTGGAATTATTCTCCTCTTCCTTTCACAACCTTCTTATGTAAGCACATAACACTCTTTTAGTCCAGTTAATCATTTTGTGTAACTTCAAGAACTTATCAAAGGAGATTAGAGACCAAAGCTGATCAACCATCACTTGATACTCATAAAGAATTTTGGTGGCCTCAAAATTTTATCTTTATTTATTTATTTATTTGTATTTTTATCCCTACCTTTTGAATTAGATCTATGTGTTCCTCCTTATGTAAAACCTTAGGTTGCTAATCCATTGTAGACAATTCAAACCTCACAACTAGAAAAAAGGCTCTAATACCATTGTAATGTCTTCTTTAAGGCTGCATTAGAAAGATTTGGGTTTTCCAACAAACCTTATAAATAACACTTTAAACCCTAACACAACTTATGTAAATCTTGAATTTTAAAATCTCAAACCCTAGCCATGACTTACTAAATTTTGGAAATGACCATCTAGTACTGTATACAACCTAAATTGGTCAAGAAACCACACATATCATGTATTTTCACATTCCTTTCATAGGAGACTTTGACTGGAGAATATGAGCTTTATTCACATTTAGTCATGTCTTTCATTTTACTCATCTTGGTCTTCTTTCAGGCTTGAGTCACCCTTTTGGCATATTCTCAATCATCTCAAGACTTTCAAACAGTCATTCCACCTCATCCAAGTTAGATTTTATTTTCTCTTTCCACCCCCATAGTCATTAACCTATAGGACAGGAGTGCTGGGATTGGACTATAGTGCTAGAACCCAGGGTGTCTAGTTTCCAGTGCTCCCATCCAAGGTCACTTTGAGCCCCAAGGATCAGTTTATTCTACTAGATGATTCTTGACACATTTCTTAACTTCATTCTTAAGTTTCCCAATGTTATCCAAATGTAAATAAATATTTCAAATTTTAAATAAAGAGTCTCCTATATAAAAGACTTCACAATGAATTTTATATCTAGCACTTGCTACTTTGGTACATTAGACATAATAAAAGTCAGCCAATAATATAGCTCAACATTCTGCATCACACATAGACTTGCATGTTTGATCAAGGAAGGACTTAGGTGAAATTCATTCTTGCATCTATCATGCACATTGATTATCCATGTTCCCTAAGGAAGAACAATATTTAATCTAAGACCCTAACTTGAGGGTTAATCTAGGCAGTGATCAGGATAGTAGGGGTTCTAGATCATGTGATCATTCTTCCCCTAACCCAATTTTATACCCTTTTACTTTTTATGCATTTATTTTTTGCATGTTTGTAGATGAACACAAGGTTTTGGAGATTAAAATGGACATACAATGAGCTTTATTGACTTCCAAACTCTGAAATTTGATACATTTGCTCACACTGACTTGGTGAACAAACCTTAAAAGTTTAGATCCTTAGGATAAAATTAGTAGAGGTGGACTAAACCACTTGTGCCACTCCTATCCACTTTTGATGCTCCTATCCAACCATAGAATGAAGGGCAGATCTAGATTCTAGATAGTCTCCCAGTCTTGCATCCCAATTTTTAGCTTTTGAATCATCTATTTTAGCCCATTTTTAGATAAGTCTATTTCTCTCCCCCATGTAAATTAGTTGATAAAAATCTATATTTTTCCCTATTAAACTAGATTTTCTCCCTTAATCTAGACCCCTTATTATTTAGGAACTACACACTACATTCCCTAACATAATAAAACATTTGGTGAACCTGACTTACTTTGAAAAAATATAAAACCCTAGGTAACCTTGGGTTTTTTCCTTCATACTTTATGCAAAAAATTAAATTTCAAAATTATGATTTTTGTATAATTTTTTGTGCATTTATCCTATTCACAATTATTTTTAGAATTTAAAATTGTTTCATAATTTTCAAAAATTCTAAAACCCTTACCCAAAACCCTAGATTTCCAAACTAGGTCCTCAAGCCCAAAGCCTTCCTTCCTTACAAATTTTAGAAAAACATTTTGGAGTTTTTGCAAATTGTTTACTTTGTCAAAGATAATTTCAAAATTTCAATATTACTAGTTTTCTTGTGCAAAAATTTAAATTTCAAATTTCTAATTTTTGTATAATTTTTTGTGCATTTATCCTATTCAAAATGATTTTTAGAATTTAAAATTATTTCATTATTTTTAAAAATTCTAAAACCCTAGCCCAAAATCCTAGATTTCCAAACTAGGTTCTCAAACCCCAAGTTTTCCTCCCTTACAATTTTTAGAAAAATACTTTGGAATTTTTGCAAATTGTTTGGATAGTCAAAAGCATTTTCAAAATCTCTATGTTCATAGTTATTTTTGAATTTATTTAATTAATAGTAATTTTCAATATTCTCTTTGGTGAAAGAAATAAAATGGCTACTAAGGCACTTCTTCTCTCTCATCCCATAGATCAATTTTTAAAATTTTCTCATACAACATCAAACCAACATCCATATATATACAACCAATTTTTCAAATACATATACACTGTATCAAGTATAATCAATCATAAATAAGCATCATGCCCTCACTCTTAGTCTTATTCTCTCCTCCAGTACTAGTCCCATAGTCTAGCCTATCACTCGATGTCCCTGCACCTCCTCAAACTCTTAAATGCCTCTTATGATGACTATCTTGCTCTAGTAACCAACCATGATCCTCACACAAGTATGCATACCACCTATACAAATTCATGTACTCATCCATGATATACATACTCACCAATCCATAATCAGGTGGAGGCATCTTATGACTATCCTACTCAACCCTTAGTTCATCCCTCTCTCTCGCTACCCTAATGTATGTAGCTATAGCTATAATAGCCCTATCAAATAAATGAGCTTAAAAATTGGATATAACTATCACTCACTTAGTCAAACCCTCCTCCACAACATCATTACGAGAATGATATGTGAGTTTGTGAAGTGTAGACTCAATTATGGTCTCTTAAAACCCATCATCTCCACCTCCTACCCTAGCCTGTGCTTCATCCTGAGCACCTTTCACTCCACTTGCATGCAAAAGATACAACACTACATTATCCATACACTTTAAAAACAAACTAAAATAAACACAAACTTATACATAATTTAAATATAACCAAACCTTACCTCCCATCATCTAGATCATAGCAGGATCCTCATACTCAGAGGCATCCCCTCCACCAACAAGATATAATAGAGCCCATCAATGCCTCTTTGACCATGTGGTATATGCTTCTATACATCCAACATCATCTACATCAGGAATATCTATACATGCATCTTGTAAATCTAAAGGTAATGGTGCTAACTTAACCTCAATAGGTCTCCCATGAGCTCCTACCCTCATTGGTGCCCATGTACTCTTCACCCACACCCATGCTATAGGGGGCACATCCTGTGGTACCCCAAATTATCTAGTCATGTACTCATATTGAAAGCACTCCTACACTCAAACCTAGTGGTCATGTAGCCAATAAATGACCCTCATATACTGCAACTGTACTCCATCCTCAGGCTACCCAAGGAATCCTCTATAGGGCTTTTATATGATATCTTGAGCCACTAATTTGTCTAAAACTCATCTATAGTGATTTATTCAAGGAGACTAGATAGCTAATGTACTCATCCACCACTCCCTTATGGCTATGGGGGTGCCTACCTCTCCCTTGACAATCTTAACAGCCATAAAACCACTATATGCTCATAAGCCCAACAATGTAATAAAGAAGATGCACTCATGCCACCATTGAATACCTCCTGAGTAAACTAATAAAAATCCCTGTATAAGTGGGAAATTATAGTCCTACCCCATGAGAACACAATGCCATACACCTCTATACTGTGCATGATCCTATGCATCCTATATGCAATCGACACTCCACTCCCATTTACAATAAAAAATGAAGCCAACAACACGGCCAACCACTTCCACATGCATGAAACACTCCACTACACAATAACCGATAATAATACATCACTATCACTACCTCTCCTATGTATTCCTGAGGGCACACTAGCAAAATATAGGGATGCATAGTCAATAACATCTGTACCTATGTCATCTTGTAATGTCACTCGATGCCCACTAATTGGTAAGTACAAAATATGGTACACATCCTCCAAAATAATCATAATCTCCCCATTAAGAAGCCAAAAAGTACATTTATCTATATTTCACCTCTCACATAAGGTAGTAATTAGATACCTATCCCACTATATAGGGCCTAGGTCACACACATGAACCAACCTTGCTCTATCAATTACAACCCTCTCATCAGTTGATAAAGGCAACAACTATAGTGTCTCCATAACTTGACCTCTATAGAACTATCTCATCCATACCTCACCCTATAAAAACACCAAAAAATAACATATACATTGGTTAACCATGCCAAATCAACAACCAAGAAAAAACATAGCAACTAAACTAAATAATAACTCAAAAAGTCTAGCCTCTAGGAGAAAAACACTGGGTACAGGACAACAACATTGGATAGGAACACTACAACTTGGAGAATAGCACTACAGCCTAGAAAATAACATTGGAGAAGGGATAGGAGCACTGTAACTAGTTAAAAATTTCCTAGGCTACTTAAAACACCTCAAAAATAGGGTTTTAAATAGGTAAAAATCACATGGTTTAGCTACTTATCAAGGTAACCTCCCCTCCATCTACCACCTAGGCTACCAACTACTCAAAATAGGTCACAGTAGGTGCTCATCTCCTTGGAATATTTCCTACTCAAGAGCTCTAAATCTTAACCTAGTCAATGCACAAATGAATCAAGAATCAATCTAATTCTCCTATATCAAACAACTTTCTCATTCAAAGTAAAATACCATTTTTCCTATAAATTCAACCTTGTAGCTCCGTTTTACAAGCTATTTTATTCCATGAAATCATAAGAATGATACCTTTGATATCACATGAGCATCATTACCTTAATACATCATCTATCTATTATGACACACACATTTATATACCAATTTTTACCCAAACATCCATTTTGGTGCTAACCAATCAAAGCCTGGGTCAACTATCAAACAATTTAGCTTAACCAATTAACAACTCATTCAACTTTCAAAACAACGTAGTCTAATCAATAAAGTAACTTCTCAATCAATTCAAACTATACCGACCTTACTTTTATCATTATGCCACTAGTAATCACTTTTGGCTTAACTTCCTCTATCACAAATCTCATCCCTCTCCCCAAAAGGGGGGCATTATTTCTACTATTCATATTCCTACACTTATCCAACATACTATCCACTCTCATAGGGGGATACACCATGGTTTTTACACCTCCAACAATCATATTATTAGATTTATCTCAGATTGATCAAAATATATAGTGATTCAGACTACATGGGTCACTCAACATGGTTTTTACACCTCTAGTATTTAGATTATCAGATTCAACATAGATTAGTCAGATATATAGTGATTTAGATTAAATGGGTCATTCAAAATTATTGAGGACATTCAGAGGGACATACCTTTAGTTTATAGATACATCGATTAGTAAGATATACATTGGTTCAAATTATATGGATTCATAGTGAATTTTATATAGATTCAGACCAAATACTAGATTTGGGGGTAGGTACATTATTAAAGGTCTCACACATACAGCTTCATACAACATGACACAGTTACAAAACCAGATAGAAGAATATATGCATAATGTAGAGCACATTGTTTTGATGTCTAGTTTTTCATGAGACATAGTATGATAGCTCATATCACATGTGGTTATATATATTTTTAGACTGTATAGATGCATCAGTCATATACCAAATTTGGGGGCATGGCATAAATGTTCATGTTCTTCATCATCTAGGATTATATAGATTAGAATGTCAAGACATACCATTTTTCTTCTTGCACATTTACTAGAATTTCAAATTATACCCAGGTTGTCACTAGGTTAGACCATATGATCATCTATAGCAGTTGGTCCATAGCATTACCTAGACCCAAATTACATGAGTTTGTTCATAATAGAGGGTAGATATTGGTTTTGGGCCTTCAAGTACTTCTTAGTTCTAGTTAAAATTATTTAGAGTAGGGGCATGATATACTTTGATCTTCATAGTATATAGATTCTATGCACACATTCCAAATTATATGAGTTTATGTGGAATAGAGGGCAAATATTAGTTTTGGGCCTTTGAGCATTTCTCATTTCTAGCTAGATTCAACATAGGGGGTAAGCATTGCCCTTCTTCTCCATGATTACATGGATTTCATATTCAGATTCAGTACAAGGGGCATCTATTTTAGGGATTCCTTCTTTCTTCAAACACTATTAAGCTCTTTATCCACTTCCCTAGCTAGGAAGTTGGACCTTTTTTCATCACACTTATCTCCATGTAGGTAGGTTCATGTATGCATTTTATTTTCTTTATTTTATTCTAGTACTTCACTTCATTTCATCACTAGAATAAAATGGGGCAAATTTATACACCCTAAATTAGTCATGCAACCACACATATCATGTCTTTTCATAGGAGACTTCGAATAGATAATATGAGCTTTGTTCACATTTAGTCATGTATTTCATTAAAGTCATCTTGAGTCACTTTTTTTGCATATTCCTAGTCATCCCAAGCCTTTCAAATAGTCATTCCACCTTAGCCAGGTTAGATTTTCTATGCTCTTTCCATCCCCCTAATCCCTATCCTATAGGATAGTAAAGACAAATTATGAAGAATACTTCAATAATTATTATTGAATAAAGGTTGAATAAATATAATGGAAAAATAGTTAACATAAATGTAATTTAGTAACCATTATGTAAATGATAGAGCATCTGAGTGGAACTTAAACTATCCTCCAAATAATGTTATGTTAACTGATTATAAATCTAATAACTAATCTACCATAACAAATTATTAAACTATTACGCTAAAAATGTAAGTATGCCAACATTTCCCATTTATTACATTATTTCTACAAACATAATTTTTCCTAATAGTGTTCCCCCCTTTATTACAAACACTATAAAAATATTTACATTCTCTGTGTAGCCTACTCACTTTTCGAGGTGGCATGCCATCTTTGTGGATTCAAGGTCTTGGTGTCATCTTGGTTTTTCCTTATAGGATTACCAAAAAATTTGAAGTGATAGGAAAACTTCTCTCTGCTAACACCTTCGGCGGTTTCTTAGATTATGAAGACTACCACAAACCCATATGGTTTTCTATTGTAGGTTAACCATGAACTTAGAGGGTTACAAGAAGTTTCTACTACACTTCGGTGGTTTCTTAGATTACCACAAACCCTTTTCCAAGAACTAAGCACTACTTTAGTGATCTGGCTCCCCAAAACATTCTTTTTTAGGAGGTACCAAACTAGAAAATAATGCTCAATAATTTATTGAAAAATAAACTACAAAACATAAAATAAACACACCAATATTTGTCACCATAGCAATGGTGTGACTCATGAGAGGAAGCCAATTATCCTCCAGCATCTGTGTATCTTCCAAACTCTAATTAAGTGCTGCTACATGTTTCAAAACATGAGAGTTGAAGTGAAAGCTACTTCATCACTTGAATCTTCACTTTCATCAGTATCTGGTGGATGTTCTTCTTGAGAAATATTGTCTTCACTATGCTTAAGTTTCCCTTTGATAACATCTTTTTCTCAAACATAATAGTCCCATGCTGTATGACCTTTCTTCTTGTAGTATTGACATTTTATTTTTGTTTTGTCTGTATTGAATTTTTTATGAGAATTTTGAGAATATAGTGCATTCTCAAGTTGAAAAATATATTCATCTTCTATAGGTATCCTTTTGTCTTCTGCTAGTAGTGTTGCAATCATATCATTGAGAGATTGTGATGGTATTTGGCTAAGAGTAAATAAAATATTACTATATTTGGATGGTAAACTATTTAATAGAATAGCTTTTACATCTTGATCTTTAGACATTGGTTTTTACCTCAATAGGTTACCTAATAAGAGATCTTAGATTTTTTACATGGATGGACATAGTAATTCCATCATCCATTTTGAATCTATATAATTACAATTTCAGTGAAAATTAGGCATTTACTACTTTTTCACCAAAAAGGTGTTGAGTGTATTCCAAATTTCATTGGATGATTTTTCTAAATTCACATGATATAACTTAGAATCATAAAATGCAAGGCTAATAATAGTTTTTGCTTTGTCATCTCTTGTTTTCCACTCCAATGATTTAATTACATCAATGGGTTGTTTCTCATCTCCATTTATGATTCCCCATAAAAATTTATGTGATAATTGCATTTGTATTTCAACCTTCCATGTATGAAAATTTAAACTAGAATATCTCTCTATGAGAATTTGAATTTCTATCTTGAAACAAAAAGATGTAGATCTGTAAGGCTAATAAGGCTAGTTTTTAAATTCTATATTAAGGTATACCTTTTATGATGTTTTTTCTATCTTAAGATTGTAATGGGATCCACCTTATTGGGAGTAGTAGATATAGGATTTTTTTTCCTTTAGAGGAAAAACTATGGGAGCCTTCTTCATAGTCTTTTTCTTGGGCTTAGTGGCTTTATGGGTCTTCTTGAGCATGGTGACAACACCAACCCTTATATGTTGTCTCTCTTTCACATGACTTGATTAATCCCTTCAATTGCTGAGAAATTTCAATTGATGTCTATTCACCTACTTATTATTTGTTACACACCAGGACTGTATATCACCATCGATCAAGCTTTGGTAGTTTTGGTGCAAAGTTCACTCAGTCTTCAACCCTTTATCCAACTGGATCTTCATGCTTTAGGCTTGGCATCAACGAAATATTCTATCGATCAGACTTCTGAAAGATCTACTATGTCTATAGGCTCTGATAGCATGTAAAGACAAATTATGTAGAATACTTTAATAATTATTATTAAATAGAGGTTGAATAAATACAATGGAAAAATAGTTAACATAACTATAATTGGTAACCATTATGTAACTGGTAGAGCATTATGTTTTTTGATTACAAATCTAATAATTAATCTATCATTACAAATTATCAAACTATTATGCTAACAATGTAATTATGCCAATAGACAAGAGCACTGGGCTTGGACTATAGTGCTAGAACCTAAGGTGTCTAATTTCTAGTGCTCCTGTCTAAGGCTATTTTGATCCATAAAGGTCAGTTTTTTCTACTAGATAAGTCTTAGACCCTTTCTTAAATTTGTTCTTAAGTTTCTCAATGTTGTCCAAATGCAAATAAAGCTCTAAAATTAGAAATAAATAGTCTCTTATATAAATGAATTCACAAGGAATTTTATATCTAGCACTTACTACTTTGGCACATTAGACATAATAAAAATTAGTCAATAGTATAGCTCAACATTATGCATCACACATAGACTTGCATTTTTGATCAAGAAAGGGCCTAGGCAAAAGTCATTCTTGCATCTATCATTCATGTTGATGATGCACATCCCCTAAAGAAGAACTACATTTAATTTGAGACCCTAGTTTGAGGGATAATGTAGGTAGTGATAAAGACAATAGGGGTTCTAGATCATGTGATCATTCTTCCCCTAACCCTTTTTTTCCCTTTTTGATTTTGATACATTTTTTGTTTACATGTTTGTAGATGAATACAAGGTTTTAGAGATTAAAATGGAATTATAGCGAGCTATGTTAACTTTCAACCTTTGAAATTTCATATATAGGCTCACACTGAGCTAGTGAACAAAACCTAGAAAACTCAAATATTTAGGACAATAGTGGTAGAAATGGACTATAGCACCGGTTTCACTCTTGTTCACTTTTGGTGCTCTTATCCAATCACATAACAAAAGATAAATCCATATTCTAGATAGTGTCCCAGTCTTGCATCTCAATTTTTAACTCCTGAATCATCCATTTCAACCCATTTTTAGATAAGTTTATTTCTCTTCCCCATGTAAATTACTTGATAAAAATCTATATTTTACCCTATTAAACTAGATTCTTCCTCTTAATCTAGACCTCTTATTATTTAGGAACTACACACTAGATTCCCAAAAATAATAAAACAAGTACACATATATCAATATTTATAATTAAATATTCATCAAAATTAGATAATTATTACAACCCATAATAAAACCCTCAAATTTGATTTTTAACATGCAAACATAGGCTAGAAAATTAACAAATAAATACCATCAAATTGTTTGATGAATCATAATATAGAATATAAAAAATTCATCCCAAAAACATGCAAATTAGCCTCCCAAGGTGGGTCACCACCCTTGGAAAATTGCTTCAAATGGTTTGCTTCCCTACAAGGGTTGTCAAAATGATTCATCATCATCATCAATAAGTGCCTTAAATAGCTTTTATTCACTATAGAACCCCTACCAACTATTATTATCCATTAATGATGCCCCAAGAATCCCAAAATTTTCCTAAATATGACCTCTAAATGAGGCCACCCAACTGAGGATGAGGGTTTTCATCCCCAAATTTTGATTATCAAAGAAGGGTTTCATCTTCCAAAGTAGAAAGTTGAGAAAGCATGCTCAAACTCATAAATTTTATTTAAAAACATGGTAACTTCTCAAATGATCATAATTCCCTTCATTATACTCTTATTTTTAAATCAAAACCTTCCCCAAAGAGGGTACTCCAATTGGAGGGAGAGTTAAAGTAGTTTTAAGAAGATCATGTCTTATCTTCATTAAGGTTTAAGTTAACCCATGCTCCAAAAGCCCCTTTTTAAGTCATAATCAAAAATAGAGAAGGGGTGGCTGATATGAAGTCCTTTAGTCATATTATTATTATTTTAAGTATTAGGAATAATTTTTATTGTAAATAATCATATTCTTCTAATATTGAAAATGGGACATTGAAATGATTTATGATAACTCTAAAAACAAAAATAAAGGTCTGAAGTAGCATGTTAGAGGGAAGAAGTTACAGGTCTCTGTGTAAAAGTAAGGTATGGTAGGGGTCTAATTATAATTTTCAATTATAAATAAAGATAAAAATACCTATTTTGATCTTTAGCCTATATGAAAATACTATGCATATGTAATTTCATGGTTTTAATTTGTTGTTTGATGACATCTCATATTGATATGATGATTTATAAACTTTAAAGACTGATAAACAATTTTTTGAATAATACAATATATAAAAGAGATGTTTTTATACATTGTTGGTGAATATTAGGGTTAATAAATAGTTTATTTAATAAAAGGATGTATTTAGACATTGATCATGGGAAAAGGAAACCCTGAAAATTAATAGATCTTAACCTAAAGTGCTATCTGTTATGAGTTTTAAGGATTATGTTGAAAGTTAAGGAAAGAAAGTGAGTATCTTCAAATTATTTTGATTGACCAAGATAAGGAAAGGGTTTTAATAGTTGTTATAAGTTTATGAGAGCCAGTCACACCAAAATAGAACCATTTTAAAGATTTGAATCTCAATAGTTTCTATTGTGTATGTTCTTAGTCCTACAAATAAAATCTTGTTTGTGATAGTTAAGAATAATAGTGAATGTATTTAGCAATTTTAGATTGATCATAAATAACTAATAATTGGAAGAGTAAGGGAAGAGTTTAAATATAATATTCAAATTAAAAATAAAAAATTAAAATCATCATTAGTTGAATTATCCTATTTAGTGTGCTCTCAGGTCTGCAAAACCCTAAATGCACATTTGGAGAACAAAAACACTTCTAATTTGAAAAATAACAATACAAAATTGACCAAAACTTATATTATGGTATATGGTTTTATATGAGATGTGTTAGAAAAAATTTTAGTGGTTTAATAAATATGTGAATAAATATATTTTCTTTTAGTGTTTGCAAGCCTATACATAACCAGAAAATAGGATTTTTTGAGAACACAAAATCTTATAAGTCAATGACTAATCAATAAAATGTCATGAAATTTTGTATATAGTTGAAATGTGACTTATCCCATGTAAAATGGATACTTTTAAGCTTTGAAATCATTTATAAACTTGTATTTTTAAGATTGAGTTTATATAGGTCATAAAAAAGTCAAGGAAACACAAGGTTAGAAGCATGGAAACACATTTAGCTCCTAAATAGTTGATCTAAATTCTTCAAAAATTGATATGAAGATACTAGAAATGTGTCTTAAGATGACATAATACTTTTTATGAGTTCAAATAATTCATTAAAGAAGATATATGTGTCTGTGTGTAAATAGACCTTATTTTAGATCTAAAAGAAAAGCAAGATGGTGTAAGTATGATCTTCATACAAAATTGAGCCTTGAAAGGTTAAATGGATAACTATTATACTAAAATAAAATTTCTTAAATTATTCTAGGAATTATCTTAGTTAAAATATCATTTTATAGCCTTCATATTTTTATAATAGACATATATGGAAAGGCTATAAACCATAAGAGAAAGACTACTCTTCATGAGTATATATATAATGCGCAACAACCCCTCAAGTTGTACTTAGAATAATGCAATATTTTTTTATGTATCTCAACTCTACACAATGCATTTAATTCTATAAGCTAGATCAAACACTTACAATCTTCGTAAAATCTACTAACACACATTTAGCCATCAAAAGTATATTTGAACCTCGTTTATTGATTTATTTCACAACCAATATCTATGAAAAGCTAGTAAATCTATCAAATAGGTATTATATAAGTCATAAGGATTTCATTTATGTTAAATGCAAAATTATCATTTTTATAACCTAATATCCTTCCACCTTAAGTTTGGCCCTCATCATAGCTCAAAGAACTATAAGTAAATCAAAGTAAGGGTTTGCCCAAAATATTTATAATTTATAAATATTTTGTTCACTCTTTACCAAAATAAAGAGAAGTATTGGCAAACAATTTTACTACACTTTTATACTAATAATAACCTATATTCATGCATATAAATATATGCACTTTTCATTATATAAATGTATTTCATATATATACTATTTAGTTTCTCTTAACCGAAATATACTAAGCATTATATATTTCTTTTAAACTTGGCATTCTATTAAAAATCAACATTTTACCTTTATACACTTAACATTTAAATTAAATATTCAATGTTTTCCATTTAATACTTTGTACTTCATTTATATAAATTAGCATCTTAATATATTGACCTGGCATTTTAAAAAGACTTCAACATTGCAAGAATTAAGAATCAACAACTTATTTTGACAGTTCAGTGTTTTAATAAAGTGACTTCAACACTTTAAAATATATATGTAGTAATATAATCAAATATATACACAACCAATCAATATGAAATGCTTTGCATTTTTTATGCACTCAATGTTTAACTATGAATTCAATATTTAAACTTAGTGCTTCATCTTTTTAAAACTTAATTATCCTTTTACAAACTCATCACTGTATTTTGTGGCTTGATGTCCCATATTAGAGACTCAACACTATGTAATATAAACATAGTGGTTTATAACATATACATGGTGGTTTACAACATATACTTAGAAATATGATTCAATGTTTCAAAAACTAAATGTTATCAATTATAAACTGCTATTTTTTTCAATTAATAAACTAAGCTTTTAATTTAAATGACTCAGTCATTAATTAGTGTCTTGGTATCTCAATATAGTGACTTGGCATTTAAAATAAAGACTCAACACTTTAATAATGGTGACTTGGCATTTAAATAAAACACAGACTTATTTACTGGAATGCTTACCTACAATTATTATTTTGACGAGACTCAGCCTATAATACAAGGCGTTGATTAATCTTCGTATGATGCAGTTTTACTTTTATATGTTGTCTATGTAAATAGAATGCTACCAATATAATTTACACCATAATTTTATAAATTCTAATGGACCACTAATTTTTGTAAGGGTAGAACTCTATACACAACACTTTTTAACTCATTAATTATATGACTCAATAATTACATAAGACTAAATGATTTAAAGGTGATTCAACCCTTTTAAATTTATGGTTTGGAATTTTTAATATATAAACTTAGCTCTTCCATATAAATAATGTGGATATATATATATATATATATATATATATATATATATATATATATATATATATATATATATATATATATATATATATATATATATATATATATATATATATATATATATATATATATATATAATGTTTTACTATATATACTGGGCATTTTATAAATTAACTTTAGTGTTAAAATAAGACTTGACACTTCACTATGTTGACTCAACATTTTACTATTTTGAGACAACGTTTCATTTTTTTAACACATCATTATAATTATACTTGGAATTTCAAATATATACTTGGCATTTCATTTAAAATTTATTCTAATATAATCAATTTAAAATGAAACACTAATTCTTCTCTTTTCACAACACAAAAATTTAAATTACAAAACCAACCTCCTTAAATATTTGCTTGAAGAATGATGACACCATTGTTTGCTTTCTCCAATTTTCCTTTGCCTCTTCTATTTCTGTATTCCATTCTCTTTTATTCTCTTCATATCTCTATGTGTGTCTTATTTAAATTTCATCAGGCTTAATTTATAAAATTATTCACCTCCTCCTTTGTTGTGCCCTTGTCTGCATGCAGTTTCTCCTTTCCTTCACTCCCATACATGTCATTTTAATTTCCTACTAGATTTACTAATGGTTGTTATCTTATTATGCAAAGTCATAGTCCACCTTACTTTAACTTCCTTACTATAAATCATCATGCCAAAATTTCCAAGTTAAGTCAAGTTAAGGCTAAGTTGACAAATAAAATAAAGATAATTAATTACTAACTTTTATTTAATTTCATGCATGCATCTCCTTCTAAGTTTAGATTGCCTTCACTTAAGGTTAGTAAATTAAGATAATCTAGATTCCATGAAAGAAATCATTACAAAGATAATTATTAATTTAACTAATATATATATATATATATATATATATATATATATATATATATATATATTAAGTCATTAATTTCTTCTTATTTCAAGATAATCGTATCTATATAACAATTAAATATCTATTTCTTGATTTATTCTAAAAAATAAAGATAATTAAATTAAAGGAATCTAATGCAATCTAAACTAAATATACATAAAAATATGATCACAAACATGATTTTCCTAATCATGTACTAACATTTAAAATATGCTATGCATACAATATTTTAAAATCCACTGTACGCGTGTGTAGGGTTATTAACAATTTCTCTGTCATCGCCTAATCATCCCATCTAGCCCATCCTCTCTGATGATGATCTCCCTCATCAAGATGTCAGGGTAAGATCTATCCTAAAACCACCTCAAAACAAGTAGGTAGTTAGTCTGAGTCATCATATATATCAACCAATGATGAAAACTAACAAATACATATCCATAATATATAAAATAATTAAAATATAACTATCATATTATGTATACTAATCAATAATATTACTATCCTATACATATATATATATCATAAAGCTCAAGTCAAAGTAATGATAACAAGCTAATAACCCTATTAATCCATAGATTAAATGTTATAAATTATAAGATGAAATCAGGATTTGATATCTCCCCCCTAAAATTGGTCATCACCCTGATGACACTTATTTAAGCAATAGTTATTAATAACAAATCAAGTTTTACAAAATAAAAACATAGTATAAATTATTAAATTATAAAAATAAATGAATAACTCATCTAGTTATCCTAATTATCACTATTATTAGAGTATTGGTCTCATAAGACCCTACTCTATGACATTTCCTATTACGTAAACAAGTTTTGTAAATGTCACTTATGCTAATTAGTTATATCATGACAACCATAGGGTACAAAATTGATAAAAATAGCTTATAATAACTTGGTAAAAGTTTCACCGACTTCCCCAAAACACATGAGATCATCTTGAAAGCCAAAAAAATGACTACGAAGAGTTCCACAAAACCTTCCAGCCTCCATGCACATCTATCTAACCTAGATAATGTATTTCTCATTTTGAACAAAAGTGTTTAGAAAACCTAGCAAGGATAATGTGTATATGTTAATACTATCACTAATTCACATAGCCTTGGATAATTATAACAAGTCAATAATATTACTACTCAATCAGAGCTCCTGATAAGTATGATGATGAATAGGAATTGGAAATAATGTATAAAAAATTATAGAATACTTGTCCTTAGTATACATGCATATGGCCATATGACTGAATTGACAAGTTCTTCTTATTAAATATTTTCTTTGACAATTCCATCTATTATATCCAACTCAGTAACAATCAATTGAATGTGAGGCTAAGTTAGATACTATCCTATCACTTAGAACTTATGATCTTAATTCACCACTCTTCCCTTAGGTCTCCATGATCTGACAATATATTCAATGTGTATAGGGTTCAATAAAACACAAATCTATATTAATAGATCATAGAAAACAATACTATATTCTAAATGATTTTATATGTACTAACATACATACAAGATTAATCATACAATCATCTTGAGATTGTATTAAGTTGACACTAGCTAAAGATAACTAGTTTTATATTCTACAACTTAACCTATAGTGTTATATTCATAGTTAAGAGAAAATAATTTCAAAATTAGCATAACATACAAAGGCCAACGATCATACTATCCTTACAACCTTATAAGCATGACAATGTCTCGTTGCTTGTATGACTAGCACACAACAAGTTAAAAAGTTTATCTTAATATTTTTAGACTACCAAGATGTTTTGTATATCTTATACCTTAATTTTTCCCAAAGTAAGGTACATATAAACTCTTCAAAACAACATGCTTCTAAAATATAATAATATTAGTTTAAATAAAATAATTTAATAACATAATAATTATAATAAACTAGAATTAATTTAAATTCAATTTAAGCCACTCTTTGTGGTCAAGTACACAAAAATAGTGACTTTAAAAAGTTAAAAATAAAAAATAGAGAGTTAAAATATCAAAAACAAATCTCCTGCATACTCTCATATGGTAAAAGGAAACATTTCAATCCACATTGCCAATTACTATTCACTTACTAAACTTGTAAGTGTAGTATTATAACCTACCTCCACAACCAAAAGGATAATTTTTACTTCAAAGATGAATCAATCTATCTAATCCTCAAACTTATCTCAATAAGAATTATAAAACACCATCCCATGAACTCAAGGGAATAAGATCAAAATAATAATTTAGAAACAAATTTCCATTTAAGGAAGA
>JARHVA010004486.1:1297500-1307500 GCA_037957365.1 Torreya grandis
TATTAAATAACATGATCATGTTATTGACATAAGGCATACAAATTATTTATATTATGGCTCAAAAATTATCGAGCCATAACATGATCACATTAATACATAACATGATTGCATAATTGTAAAACCAATAAAGTGATTGCATTAGTATTGTTTTCCACATTAAAGCATGTGAACATGTACATAGAGTGAATCTTGGTTAATATATATTGTGATCATTTTATTATAAAAGAAAAAATATGATTGTGTTAATGTTATTTTGCACATAAAAGCATGTGGACATGCACATGAAGGCAATCTTGGATAGAAGCTTATATTTAATACTCTAAATGTTGAGTATAAGTTTAATTTGTTTCCTTATATTTTAAATTTATTTTATTAAATATAATAAATTAGGGTCACTCTACATTTGATAGAGTTGGTCCCACAGTTGCACACCTTATGATGTAGAAAATATTTTTTTAAAATTTTATCTGGGTCAGTACTTAGGCATTTTTAGGGTCTAAGTGTTGAACCTAGGGATTTCAAGGCAATTAAATTTTTTACTTTAATTATTTCTAGATTCATATAATAGCCTAGATAAAGTCATTGGGTAACATCAAATAAATTTATTAGATACATAAAAGGAACACATAATTTTGGGATAAAATAACACATCATAACATACATAATATTAGTTGAATATTTGAATTTAGACTATGTGGGTGTTTTCAAAGATAAGAAATCTACTTTAATGTTCCTTATGAATCTAAGAAAAACACTAATCACTTGGACATCAAAAAAGTAGCTAGTAGGATCAATTTATTTTCAAAAATCAAAATATATGGCATCTTTAGAGGTAACCAAGGAAATATTATGGATCATAAGGATATTTAAATTTTTTTAGGATTATGGATCAGAATATCATGAGTTTAATACCCCATTCCCATTTACAACAACAAATGATACTAACATCATGACCAACCACTTTTGTAGGCATGGAACCCTTGACTACATAATAATAAATTTATATCACTACCTCTCCTATGTATGCCTAAGGGTACACCAAAAAAATATAGGGATGTATGATCAATAGCATCACACCCATGTCATCCTACAATGTCACCTGACACCCACTAATCAATAAGTGCATAATATGGTACACATCCTCCAAAATAATCATAATCTCCCTAGCAAGAAACCAAAAATACACGTATCTACATTCTAACTCTCACATAAGGCAATAATCAGATACCTATCCCATTGTATAGGGCCTAGGTCACACACATGATCCAACCCTACTCTATCCATCATAACCCTCTCATTAGCTAATAAAGGTAACAATCATAGTGTCTCCATAACCTGACCTCTATAGAAATCTCTCATTCATACCTTGCCCTATGATAACACCAAAATATAACATATACATCAGTTAACCATGACAAATCAAAAACCAAGAAAAAACACAACTAAACTAAGCAACAACTCAAAAAATCTAGCCTCCAAGATATCAATGCTAGGTATAGGATAACAATGTTGGACAGGAGTGTTACAACCTAGACAATAGTGATAGAGAAGGGATACGAGTGTTGATACTAGTTAAAAATTTCCTAGGCTACTTAAAACACCTCAAAAACATCAAAAACAAGTTTCTAAATAGACAAAAATCACACATTTTAGCTACTTACTAGGGTAACCTCCCCACTAGCCTCCACATGGGCTGCCAACTACTCAAAATGGGTCACGGTAGGTGTTTGTATCCTCAAAATATTTACTACTCCAAAGCTCCAAATCTCAACCTAGTCAATGAAAAAATGAATTGAGAATCAATCTAACTCTTATATATCAAACAACTTTATCATTCAAAGCAAAATACCATTTTCCTATAAATTTAACCCCATAGCTCTATTTTACAAGCCATTTTGTTCCAAAAAATTATATCAATGATACCTTAGATATCACATGAGCCTTATTACCTTACTACATCATCTGCCTATTATGACACACACATTTATATACAAATTTTTACCTAGACATCCACTTTGGTTCTAACCAATCAAAGCCTCGATCAACTATCAAATAATTCAACCTAACCAATCAACAACTCATTGAAATTTCAAAAGAACTCAGTCTAATCAATCAAATAACTTCTCAATCAATTAAAACTATACCACTAGTCATCACTTTTATCTCAACCTCTTCTATCATAGATCTCATCCCTCTCCTCAAAAGGGGGCATAATTCCTACTATTCCTATTCCTACACTTATCCATCATGCCTATCCATTTTCATAGGTGGATATACCATGGTTATTATACCTCTAATGGTCAGATTATCAGATTCAACTCAGATCAATCAAAATATATAGTGATTCAGACTACATGGGTCACTCAGCATGGCTTTTACACATCTAATATTCAGATTGTCAGATTCAACATAGATTAGTTAGATATATAATGACTCAAATTACATGGGTCATTCAACATTACTCAAGATATTTAGATGGACATACCTTCAGTCTATAGATACACATATTAGTCAGATATATAGTGATTCAGATTATATGGATTCATAGTAACTTTTATACAAAATTTAGACTAGATTCCAGATTTGGGGGCATTTACATTATTATAAGTCTCACACATACAACTTCATACATCATGACATAGTTATAGGACTAGATAAAAGATTATATGCATAGTACATAACACATTTTTTTGATCTCTAATTTTTCACATGAGACATGACATGATAGCTCATATCATATATGGTTACACATATTTTTAGACTATATAGATGCATTACTCACATACCATATTTTGGGGAATGGAATAGATGTTCATATTATTCTTCATATAGGAGTGTAAAAATTATAATGGCAAGATATGCCATTTTTATTCTTGCACATTTACCAAAGTTTTAGATTATACCCAATTGTACCTAGGTTGTCACTAGGTTGGACCATATTATTGTGTAGGACAAAGGGTAAACATTAGTTTTGGGCCTCTAAGCACTTCTCATTTATTTTTTAGATTATTCAGAGTAGGGGCATGATATACTTTACTCTTCACAGTATACAAATTCTATGCATCCATTCTAGATTACATGAATTTATGTGGAACAGAGGGAAAACATCAGTTTTGGGCTTCCTAGTATTTCTCATTTCTAGCTAGATTCAACATATGGGTCAAGCATTTCCTTCCTTCTCTATGATTACATAGATTTTGTATTCAGATTTAGTTTAGGGGTATCTATTTTAGGAATTCTTTCTTTCTTTAGACACTGTTCAACTCTCCATCCACTTTCCTACCCAAGAAGTTTGACCCTTTTTCAACACACTTATCTCCGTGTAGGTAGGTTTAGGAATGCATTTTATTTTCTTTATTTTACTCTAGTAATTCATTTCATTACATCAATAGATTAAAAAAGGGGCAATTGTATACACCCTAAATTGGTCAAGCAACCACACATATCATGTCTTTCCATAGTCCTTTCACAGGAGACTCTAACTAGAGAATATGGGTTTTGTTCACATTTAGTCATGTCTTTCATTTAAGTCATCTTGGTCTTGTTTCAAGCTTGAGTCACCTTTTTTGCATATTTTAAATTATCCCGAGCCTTTCAAATGGTCATTCTACCTCAACCAGATCAAAGTTTCTCTAGTGTTTTCATTCCCCTAGTCCCTATCCTAT
This sequence comes from Torreya grandis, assembly GCA_037957365.1. NCBI lineage: Eukaryota > Viridiplantae > Streptophyta > Pinopsida > Cupressales > Taxaceae > Torreya > Torreya grandis. The sequence continues at coordinate 1,301,166 of JARHVA010004486.1, forward strand.
AGAATAGGAGCATTGGGATTGGACTACAATGCTGGAACACAAGGTGTCTAGTTTCTAGTGCTCCTGTCCAAGGTCACTTTGAGCCCTAATAGTCAATTTATTTCACTAGATGAGTCTTAGCCCCTTTCTTAACTTCATTCTTAAGTTTCCAAATGTTGGACAAATACAAATAAAGCTCTCAAATTCAAAATAAATATTCTCCTATATAAAGGACTTCATAAGGCATTTTATATCTAGAACTTACTAATTTGGCACATTAGATATAATAAAAATCAGTCAATAGTATAGCTCAACATTCTTCATCACACATAGACTTTCATGCTTGATCAAGGAAGGGCCTAGGTGAAAGTCATTATTGTATCTATCATGTGCATTTATTATACACATCCCCTAAGGGAGAACTACATTTGATTTGGGACCTTATCTTGAGGGTTAATGTAGGTGACAATTAGGATAGTAGGGGTTCTAGATCATGTTATCGTTCTTCCCCTAACCTAGTTTCCCCCACTTTTATTTTGATGTATTTATTGTTTACATGTGTGTAGATGAATATAGGGATTTAGAGATTAAAATGGACTTAAAACAAGCTCTGTTGACTTCTAGCCTCTGAAATATGATACACAGGATCACACTGGCCTGATGAACAAAACCCAAAAATCTTAGATCCTCACAACAATAGTGGTAGAGGTTGACTATAACACTGGTGCCACTCCTATCCACTTTTGGTGCTCCTATGCAATCATATAATGAATGCCAGATCCAGATTATAGATAGTGTCCTAGTCTTGCATCTCAATTTCTATCTCTTAAATCATTTGTTTCAACCCAATTTCAAATAAGTTTATTTCTCTTTCCCATGTAAACTACTTGATAAAAATCTATATTTTACCCTATTAAACTAGATTCTTCCCCTTAATCTAAACCCTTTATTATTTAGGAACTGCACACTAGATTCCCAAAAATAATAAAATAAGTACAAATATATCAATATTTACAATCAAATATTCATCAAAATTAGATAATTATTACAACACACAATAGAACCCTCAAATTTGATTTTTAACATGCAAATATAGGCTAGAAAATTAACAAATAAATACCATCAAATTTTTTGATGAATCACAATAAAAAATATCAAAATTTCATCCTGAAAATATGCAAATTAGCCTCCTAAGGTGGGTCACCACCCTTGGAAAAGTTCTTCAAATGGTTTTATTCCTTACAAGGGTTGTCAAAATGATTCACAACCATCAATAAGTGCCTTAAATAGCTTTGATCCACTATAGAACCCCTACCTACTATTATTATCCACTAATGATGCCCTAGGAATCCTAAAATTTTCCCAAATATGACCTCTAAATGAGGCCACCCAGCTGAAGATGAGGGTTTTCATTCCCAAAATTTTATGATCAAATAAGGGTTTTGTCTTCCAACATAGAAAGTTATGAAAGTATGCTTAAATTCATAAATTTTATTTAAAAACATGGTAACTTGTCAAATGATCATCATTCCCCTCATTATACTCTCATTTTTCATCAAACCCTTCCCAAAAGAGGGTAATCCAATTAGAAGGAGAGTTAAATTAGTTTTAAGAAGATAATGTCTTATCTTCATTAAGGTTTAAGTTAACCCATGCTCCAAAAGCCCCTTCTTAAGTCATAATAAAAAATAGAAAAGGGGTGGCCGACATGAAGTCCCTTAGTAATATTATTACTTTGAGTATTTAGGAATAATTTTTATTGTAAATAATATAATTAATATAATATTGAAAATTGGATATTACAAGGATTTAGGATAACTCTAAATACAAAAATAAAGGCTTGAAGTAGCATGTTAGAGGGAAGAAGTTTCAGGTCTTTGTGTAAAATTAAGGTATGGTAGGGGTCTAATTATAATTTTCAAATATAAATAAAGATAAAAAGACCCATTTTGATCTTTAACCTATATCCAGATACTATGCATATGTAATTTCATGGTTTTATTTTGTTTTTTGATGACATCTCATGTTGATATGATGATCTATAAGCTTTAAAGACTAATAAATAATGTTTTAAATAGTACAATCTATGAAAGAGATGTTTCTATACATTGATGGTGAATATTAGGGTTAATAAATAGTTGATTTATTAAAATGATGTATTTAGACATTGATCATGGGAAAATAAAACCCTAAAAATTAATAGATCTTATTCCTAAAGTGTTATTTGTTATGAGTTTTAAGGATTGTGTTGAAAGTCAAGGAAAGAAAGTGAGCATTTTTACATTATTTTTATTGAAAAAGATAAGGAAATGGTTGTGATAGTTATTATAAGTTTATGAGAGTCTATCACACTATAAGAGAACCATTTTAAAGATTTGAATCTCAATATTTTCTATTGTATATGTTCTTAGTCTTATAAAAAAATCTTGTTTATGATAGTCAAGAACAATAGTGAATGTATTTAGCAATTTTGGATTGATCATAAATAAATAAGAATTAGAAGAGTAAAGGAAGGTATTAAATATCATATTATAATTATAAATAAATAATTAAAATCATTATTAGTTGAATTATCCTATTTAGTGTGCTCTCGAGTCTGCAAAACCCTAAACTAGCATTTAGAGAACAAAAACACTTCTAATTTGAAATATAACAATAAAAAATTGACCAAACCTTATATTATGGTATATGGGGTTGTATGATATGTGTTATAAAACATTTTAGTGGTTTAATAAATATGTGAAGAAATATATTTTCATTTTAGTGTTTATAGGCATGTATATAACCAGAAAATAGGGTTTTTTGGGAATAAAAAAACTTATAATTCAATTAATAATCAAAAAAATGTCATGAAAGTTTGTATATAGTTTATTTATGCTTATCCCATGTAAAAATTATAAGTTTTGAGCTTGTGAATCATTTATAAACTTGTATTTTGAAGATTGAGTTTATATAGGTCATAAAAAAGTCAAGGAAACACAAGTTTGGAAGCATGGAAACACAATTAGCTCCTAAATAGTTGATCTAAATACTTAAAAAATTGATATCAAGATATTATAAATGTGTTTTAAGAGGACCTAATCCTTTTTAGGAGTTTGAAGAATTCATTAAAGAAGATATGTGTCTATGTTTAAACAGACCCTATTTTAGATCTAAAAGAAGGGCAAGATGACATAAGTATGATCTTCCCATACAAAAATGAGTCTTGAAAGGTTAAATGGATAAATATTATACTAAAATAAATATTCTTGAATGATCTTAGGAATTATCTCAGTTAAAATATCATTTTATACCCTTCATATTTTTATAATGGATGTATATCAAAAAGCTATAAACCATAAGAGAAAGACTACTCTTAATGAGTATAAATATAATGCACAACAACCCCTCAATTTGTACTTAGAATAACATAGTATTTTTTTTATGTATCTCAACTCTACACAATGCATTTAGTTCTATAAGCTATATCAATCACATACAATCTTTGTAAAATCTACTAACATGCATTTAGCCATCAAAAGTATGTTCGGACCTCATTTATTGATTTATTTCACAACCAATATATATGACAAGCTAGTAAATCTACCAAATAGGTATTATGCAAGTCATAAGGATTTCATTTATGTTCAATATAAAATTAACATTTTTATAACCTAAGATCCTTCCACCTTAAGTTTGGCCCTCATCATAGCTCAAAGAACTATAAGTAAATCAAGGTAAGGGTCTGCCCGAAATATTTATAATTTATAAATATTTTGGTCAATCTTTACCAAAATAAAGAGGAGTACTAGAAAACATTTTTTTTACCCTTTTATACTAATAAGAACCTATATTATTGTGTATAAATATATGCACTTTTCATTATATAAATGTATTTCATATATATACTATTTATTTTCTCTTAACCAGAATATACTAAGCATTATATATTTATTTTAAACTTAGATTTCTATTAAAACTCAATGTTTTACTTTTATATACTTAACATTCAAAGTAAATATTCAACATTTTCCATTTAATACTCTACGTTTCATTAATATAAATTAACATCTCAATATATTGACCTGACATTTAAAAAAGACTTCGACATTGCAAGAATTAAGACTCAACGAATTATTTTGATAGCTCAGTATTGTAATAAAGTGACTTCATCACTTTAAAATATATATGCTATGATTTAATCAAATATATACATATCCAATCAACATGCAATGCTTTGTATTTTTTATGCACTCAATGTCTAACTATGAACTCAATGTTTCAATATTTAAACTTAGCTTTTAAATAGTTAAACTCAGCACTATATTTTGTGGCTTGATGTCCCATATTAGAGACTCAACACTATGTAATATAAACATAATGATTTATAACATATACATGATGGTTTACAACATATACTTAGAAATACGGTTCAAAATTTGAAAAACTAAATGTTATCCATTATAAACTTCAATTTTTTTCAATTAATATACTAAGCTTTTAATTTAAATGACTCAGCCTTTAATTAGTGTCTCAACATCTCAATATAGTGACTTGGTATATAATATAAAGACTCAACACTTTAATAATGATGACTTGGCATTTAAATAGAACACATACCTATTTAATGGAAAACTTACCTACAATTGCTATTTTGCCATGACTCAACCTATAATACAAGGCACTAATTAATATTGGTATGATGCATATATACTTTTATACATTATCTACGTAAATAGAATGCTACCAATAGAAGAACTACCATAATTTTCTCAATTCTAATGGATCACTAATTTTTGTAAGGGTAAAAATCTATACACAACACTTTATTTTTAACTTATTAATTATATGACTCAATAATTTACATAAGACTAAATGATTTAAAAGTGACTTGACCCTTTTAAATTTATGGCTTGGTATTTTTAATATATAAACTTAGCTCTTCCATATAAATAATGTGACATATTCAAATATATATAAGACTCAATGTTTCACTATGTTGACTCAAAATTTTAATATTTTGAGACAACTTTTCATTTTTTTACACATAATTATAATTATACTTGGCATTTCAAATATATACTTGGCATTTCATTTAAAATGCAGTCTCATATAATCAATTTAAAATGTAGGACTGATTCTTCTCTTTTCACAACACATAAATTTAAATTACAAAACCAACCTCCTTAAATATTTACCTAAAGAATGATGACACCTTTGCTTGATTTCTCAAATTTGCCTCTACCTCTTCTATTTCCTTATTCCATTCTCTTTTATTCTCTCCATATCTCTATGTGTGTCTTACTTAAATTTCATCAGGATTAATTTATAAAATTATTCACCTCCTTTTTTGTTGTGCCCTTCTCTGCATGCAATTTCTCCTTCCTTCTACTCCCATACATGTCATTTCAATCTCCTACTAGATTTTCTAACGACTGTTATCTTATTATGCAAAGTCATAGTCCACATTAATTTAACTTCATTAATATAAATCATCATGCCAAAAGTTCCAAGTTAAGTCAGGGCTATGTTGACAAATAAAATAAAGATAATTAATTACTAAATTTTATTTAATTTTATACATGCATCTCCTTCTAAGTTTAGATTGCCTTCACTTAATGTTAATAAATTAAGAAAATCCAGATTCCATGAAAGCAATCATTACAAGGATAATTAAATTATTAATTTAACTAATAAATATTAAGTCATTGATTGTTTCTTATTACAAAATAACCATATCTACCATAACTCATATCTATATAGCAATTAAATATCTATTTCTTTATTTAATCTCAAAAATAAAGATAATTAAATTAAAAGAATCTAATTTAATCTAAACTAAATCCACATAAAAATATGAACACAAACATGATTTCCCTAACCATGTACTAACATTTGAAATATGCTATGTATAAAATATTTTAAAATCTATTGTGCATCTATGCAAGGTCCTAGTAATTTCTCTGTCATTACCTAATCATCCCATCTAGCACATCCTCTCTGATGATGCTCTTCCTCATCAAGCTCTGAGGGGAAGATCTATCCTACATCCATTTCACCTAAGATACAAAATTTATGTTAAATAAAAAATTAACATTGTTATAACCTAAGATACTTCCACCTTAAGTTTGGTCCTCATCATAGCCCAAAGAACTATAAGTAAATCAAGGTAATGGTCTGCTCAAAATATTTATAATTTATGAATATTTTACTCACTCTTTACCAAAATAAAGAGAAGTATTAGCGGACAACTTTATTACCCTTTCATACTAATAGTAACCTATATTCCTGTATATAAATATATTCTCTTTTCATTATATAAATGTATTTCATATATATACTATTTATTTTATCTTAATCAAAATATACTAAGCATT
>JARHVA010004486.1:1312500-1395000 GCA_037957365.1 Torreya grandis
TTAATATCAATCTATCCACAAAATTTTACATGAAATTAATAACTATGACATAAAGCTTATAGAGGCAAACATGCTCAAATATGGCATAAGTGTCACTGAAGCTTTAAACAACATTAAAATTTAAGGCTAATGATAAATTTTTTAAATCCAGATAAGAAGTAAAAGACATGTAATATATGAGATTATGAGTCTCATAATATACTAAGGAATAATATGTAATGATATATGTATTGATTTTATGAGTAAAAAACCCCTAGCTAAAGAGTTTATATCTAAATAAATAAATTTCAAACCAATCATGAATATTTGAATTCTTATATTCCACCTTCTAGAGGTTTCCCTCCAATACCAAATAATGATGTTATTTTTCACATTCCTTATACTATTATGCCTCCATATATATTTTTTATCTAGATTAATATGCATATACCTTCTCAAGCAACTATTAATTCTTATTTTGTGTTTCTTCAAGTTATTGAACCATTTATAATTGTTCATTAACCCACACATTTTTTCTTAGTCTTCCTTAAACATAGAAGGTGCGAATTGCAACTTATTTTTTTTTATCTAATTTAGTATACACTCTTAAATAGATGTTGGTTTAATAGGATATTTAAACCATTGAAGTGGTGAAATAACATATTTAAATACTTTCACAATGATGTAAAAAACAAGTCATATGATTTATTCACTTGATACATTATTTAATTATTTCATTTTCTACTTTTTTATATATCAATTTCCTCATTAATTCATAGCTCCAATGTTTTAATTACTCAATAGCAATAAGATGATTCTTCTCATCATTTCAAATATTTCTTTGTTTCATGTCTATAATTTGTGTATAATGATAAAGTATTGGCTTTGATTGAGTCCATGCCCTATGATATTTATTTTTACTCTAATTAAATTCCTCATTTTATAATTTAATAGATAATTTTTCATTAAACATTAGCACTAAGGTCACATTTTTTCAATTTGATCAGGTTAAACAATGACCTCTAAACAATGTCAGTGATTGTGTGATTTAATTCAAGAAAATAATCTTCCAAATATGTCTCCCAAACTACCTAAGATACAATTTAAAAACATATTATCTTAAAGTTTGCATCAAACCATTAAATACTATGTGGTTTTATACTCATATCAATCTCTCCATGAAATTTGATATCCAGTTAATAACTATGAGATCAAGCTTATAGAATTAAACATGATCAAATATGGGAATAATGTCCCTACCTTTATTGGAGATAAATATCAAGGTAAAAAAAAATTAAAACAAGATATGAGATTACTTAATACAAATATGTTAAACATAAGAAGAGGATATCATGGTGGAAGGATGCCCTCCTTGATCATTCTCTTATGGAATTGATAGTTATAATTCAAAAGATCTCAATAGTGAAAATTTGGAAACACTAGCATTTATTTGTGTGGATTTTCTAGGTAATTTGAATAAAATCAACTCATATATAACCTTTTTGAAGGTTAAATTTGTTTTAGAATCATTTGATATGAGAGAGGAGGTTATGAATATGGTCACGCAAATGCTTGTGGAAATGTTAGCTCTATGTGAGCAAGCTACGGCCAAAGATTTTATAAAGAATACTACCTTTAAATCTAATGAGGTTTTCATGGCTCAGAATCCAATAAATTCTAAGTTAGAAGTTAAAGGCTTATTATTTAGGGTTATATTTTTGAATTATAAAACACAAGATGCTATTGAACTCTCCATTCCTATCTTGTATAATTTAGGGGAAGGAGGTGAATAGATGATGGTCAAAATGAAAATAAAATGTAAGAAGGATTTATAACCAATTAATTTGACCCTTAGATAATTAAAGGATAATGGTTTCAAAGGGTATTATTTGTAACTTATCTTTGGGTTATTTAGTGTATTTTTTTTTATGCTGTTGTTATAATGTTAGGATGCTTTTTAAAATTTTTAGCAAGCTTTACTATCTTATTTATTTAATATAAAGGTAGGATCCCCTTTTAAAACCCATATTATCATTAATAAAAAATAAAAATAAAATCTAAGGCTAATCATACAAATTTCTGTCTAGATTAGAAACACAAGACACTTAATATCTGATCTTACGATTCTTATTACATAAGGAGTTTCTTGATTTTTTCATTCTGAGTGATATGCAACAAACCTTCCTTTCACCATTACTACTAAACTACACTTGAACTAGTAAATTTATTCTTTACCAAGTGAAATATGTCACCTTATATGAAATTTGTTGGAATCATTTCTTGTGATTATTTTATTTTATTGTTTTTTTGGGGAATACAATAGTGTGTAATGGGTGCTAGAAAATAGTGAAAGATAAATATGGCATTAGATTCACAATTTTAATATATTAAAATATAATTTTTTTGTATGATTGTTTCCTTGCTACATCAGATTGAGGGAAATGATGGCACCCTCTAAACTCTCAATTTTTTGTCATTCTCTACAGAGGTTTGCCTAGCTGTCTAAGTGGAAAGCACTTGATCTCATGTGAAGCTAAAATATCATTGAATTATACATGCTTATAAACAATCCCATCAAAATCAATGTCACATATTTGCATGTTAAAAAAGTGGTGACAAACATCAAAAGGCCTTTTGGAAGACTTTTGCATGTGCATATTGTAAGCATAAAATATCATTTTTGTTTGTATCGTTGGGTCTTGTCTTATTGATCAATCACATTAGAAATATTTACTTGGTACTCGAAGCCAAAAAGTAAATTTTTATTAGGGGTGTTGATAGTAAGTCTCTTTATCTTCTGTTTGAAGGGAATAGTTTTTGTATGTTTGTTGTCTTAGTTCATGACATTCCACTTATTTTTAAGAAACTTTTAAAGATATGTTTAAGATAAACAATATGGTATTTTTTTTATAATACATGTCATTTTAGGGAATAGAATCTACAAAAGTTGTAGATAAAATAATATACTAAGATATTTTTGGAGTTGTTAAATGTGTTTTTATCCTTATCTTATGGATAAGAACAAGTTTACAATTCATAATGTTTTATTAATAATTTATTTATTTATTTTTATCCCATTGTTTAAATGGTTTTAGGAGATTTTAGTTTTATCTTTTAAGTGTGATCTACATTGATAGATAATGTCTCTGTCATCACCTAATCATCCCATCTAGCCCATCCTCTCTGATGATGTTCTCCCTTATCAAGATGTCAGAGTAAGATCTATCCTACATACACCTCACAACAAGTAGGTAGTTAGTCTGAGTCATCATATATATCAACCAATGATAAAAAATAACAAATACATATCCATAATATATAGAATAATTAAAATACAACTATCATATTATGTATACTAATCAACAATATTACTATTCTATACCTATATATATCATCAAGCTCAAGTCAAAGTAATGATAATAAGCTAATAACCCTATTAATCTATAGATTAAATATTATAAATTATAGGATGAAATTCTGATGTGACATCTCCCCCCTAAAATTGGTCATCACCCCGACGACACTTATTTAAACAATAGTTCTTAATAACAAACTGAGTTTTACAAAATAAAAATATAGTATAAATTATTAAATTAAAATAAATAAATGAAGAACTCATATAGTTATCCTAATTATCACTATTATTAGAGTATTGGTCTCACAAGACCCTACTCTGTGACATTTCCTATTATGCAAACAAGTTTTGTGAATGTCACTTATGCTAATTAGTTATATCATGACAACCATGGGGTATAAAATCAACAAAAATAGCTTATAATAACTTGGTAAAAATTTCACTGAATTCACGAAAACACATGAGATCATCTCAAAAGCAAAAAATAAATGACTACGAAGAGTTCTACAAAACCTTCCAGCCTTCATACACATCTATCTAACCTAGATAGTGTATTTCTCATTTTGAAGAAAAGTGTTTAGCAAACCTAGTAATGATAATGTGTATATGTTAATACTATCAATACTTCACATAACCTTGGATAAGTATGACATGTCAATAATATCACTACTCAATCAAATCTCCTGATAAGTATGATGATGAATAGGAATTGGAAATAATGTATACAAAATTATAGAATACTTATCTTTAGTATACATGTGTATGGCCATGCAACTAAATTGATAAGTTTTGCTTATTAAATATTGTCTTTTAAAAGTACATCTATCATATCAAACTCAGTAACAATCAATTCAATGCGAGGCTAAGTAGGATACTATCCTATCACTTAGAATTTATGATATTAATTCACCACTCTTCCCTTAGGTCTCCATGATTTGATGATATCCTCAATGTGTATAGGGTTCAATGAGACATAAATCTACATTAATAGATCATAGAAATCAATAATATATTCTAAATGATTCTATATGTACTAACATATAAACAAGAAAAATCATACAATCATCTTGAGATTATATTAAGTTGACACTAGCTAAAGATAACTAGTTTTATATTCTGCAACTTAACCTATAGTGTTATATTCATAGTTAAGATAAAATAATGTCAAAATTATCATAACATACAAAGGCTAAAGATCATACTATCCTTACAACCTTATAATCATGACAATGTCTTGTTGCTTGTATGATTAGCACACAATAAGTTAAAAAGTTTATCTTAGTCTTTTTAGACTATCAAGATGTTCTGTACATCTTATACCTTACTTTTTCCCAAATTAAGGTACATATAAAATTTTTCAAAATAACATGCTTCTAAAAGAGAATAATATTATTTTAAACAAAATAATTTAATAACATAATATTTATAATAAACTAGAATTAATTTAAATTTAATGTTAGCCACTCCTCGTGGTCAAGTACACAAAAATAGTGACTTTAAAAAGTTAAAAATTAAAATTAGAGAGCTAAAATATCAAAAAAAAATCTCCTACATACTCTTATATGGTAAAAGGAAACATTTCAATCCATATTGCCAATCACTATTCACTTACTAAACTTGTAAGTGTAGTATTATAACCTACCTCCACAACCAAAAGGAAAATTCTAACTTCAATGATGCATCAATATATCTAATCCTAAAACTTCTCTCAATAATAAGTAGAAAACACTATCCCACGAACTCAAGGGAATAAGATCAAAATAATAATTTAGAAACAAATTTCCATTTAAGGAAGAAATTGAATCAACATTATCTAAATATATATCTCTTTGGTAGTTAAAATGATGTAAGAAGAGAGTTAGAGAATAAAAACTCACATCTAAGATAACTAAGAGAGATGATACTTATTCTCAAGTCAATATAACTATAATAATTCTAATCCACATAAAGAACTCCTAACATAAAGGAATATCAACTAAGACATCTACATTCAACTATAAGAAAATTACCATTCCTAGGATTTTTATAAACAAGACACAAACTTCAGCATAAACACCTAAGTGGGAAGTACTCCATGCCTTTTAAAACACTCACAATACACAAACACAACATTTGGTGAGGGTGACTCGATTACCAATAAATATTTAATCATACTCGAGGTGTTCAATCTAAAGATCAAAAATATGGTAAGGAACATTTTTTTCATAACTCATGAACTATGCTATGCACTTACTAACCCAAGACCTTATAAAACCATCACCAATAAGAAACTCAATAAACTAACCCTTTAACAACTCTAAGGGGGTACAAATTATTTTAGGGTATACACTCAATGTACCATACATACATTCACAATCCTCTTTTTTGATAAACATAAAGATAAAAAAATGTTAATGTATTCATTATGTCCTATAGTTTGAGCCACAACTTTGATATGACATGTAACAACCCCTCAAGTTGTACTTATAATAATGCAACAATGTTTTTTATATATCTCAACTCTATACAATGCATTTAATTATACAAGCTAGCTCAAATACATACAATCTTTGTAAAAGATACTAACACACATTTAGCCATAAAAAGTATGTTTGAATCTCATTTATTGATTTATTTCACAACCAATATCTCTGACAAGCTAGTAAATCAACCAAATAGGTATTATGTAAGTCATGAGGATTTTATTTATGTTAAATACAAAATTAACATTGTTATAACCTAAGATCTTTCCACCTTAAGTTTGGCCCTCATCATATCCCAATGAACTATAATTAAATCAAGGTAAGGGTTTGCTCAAAATATTTATAATTTATAAATATTTTACTCACTCTTTACCAAAATAAAGAGAAGTATTAGTGGACAACTTTATTACCTTTTCATACTAATAATAACCTATATTCCCATATATAAATATACTCTCTTTTCATTATATAAATGTATTTCATATATATACTATTTATTTTATCTTAATCAGAATATACTAAGCATTATATATTTCTTTTAAACTCAGTATTCTATTAAAACTAAATGTTTTAGTTTTATATACTTAGCATTCAAATTAAATATTCAATGATTTCCATTTAATACTCTACATTTCATTTATATAAATTGACATCTATTTTAGTGATTTCTTCTTTGGCTCAATTAAAAATTCAATTAGAGATAATCCAACCCTAGGGTGCTTGATTTGTTTCACAAGGTAGCATCCCCTTAATAAAGTCATTATTTCATATAATAAATTATATCTCTTAAGATGTCAATTACCTTTAAAATAGTTAATTTTAATAAATAGGGTTTTTGTCTTGGTAATGGCATTGATTAGCCATGAAATTAATTCTAATCAATTGTTATTGTGTTTGTCAGATTTGATTATCCCTACTCATTCTCATTCTCATGAATGACCTAACTAAGAGTTTACCTAAAGGTGAATGTTATGCCAAAAGGAATATACACATGTTTTATTTTCATTTCTATATTATATTTAACAAATAGTTAGATTAATTATAACTAAAATATTGATATTAATTGTATATACCCATGTCCACTTCAATTGTTTATTAAAATTACAAACCCAAAATTCAAAATCACTCTTGGTTATTACCTAAAACTTTGGTAGAAGCCACATATCGGATTCAAATATGTGACATGTCTTTGAACTTTTCATGTGTGTTTGTTTAGGAAACTGATTGAAATAAATCTAGTGATGATGTGCATGAATTTTGGAGGTGTTCTATCATGATGTCACTAAATGCAAATCTATTTTGCCCCAAAATTAGAGTATGACTAATCAAATATTAATCAAGATGGTTGAGCACAATCCCATATATCTATTGGAGAGGAGATTCAAGGAGAAGACCAAAGATCAAGAATCAATGACCAGTATATAGAAACACTCCCAAATATATCAAACAAATGACCAATCAAAAATGAATGACAAATCAAAAACTAAATCCCAATCTCATCAACCAATTTCACATTTAAATTTAACTACTAGATATTATTTATTAGACAATCATATAAAATTATAACATTTCCTTGACACATTTACAACTCATCTTAAAAATTTTCATTGTAATTTGGAGTGTAAATGTGTCCCAAATATTTGATGAGAATACAATTTATTCTACAATCTGACTAGTCATCACCACTCACTGTCACTGTTAGTTAACTTTTGCTCAGTGGATTTAAAATAAGAAGTGAAGTGAGAATTTAAAAGTTATATGACCATATAAAATAAGTTTAAAAATATATTATGATGTATTTTTATGTTTGGTAGGGTTATAAATGGGGCATGGAAAATGAGTGCAAGATTGTGCCATTTATTTATCTTAAATTATTTCATCATTGATATAGCCTATAAATTTTGATTTGATATCATATTCCAGGTGGGCCATGTTATACATCATACCTAAATTCATAGAGGAGGAGGGATTTACATGACTTACATCACCCATTGTAAAATGATTCATAGCTTGTAAGGTGGTGACATATTTAATTTGATTGAAAAAGGATACCATGTCTAATATGTGGCTCAAATCAATGATGTAATGTTGTTACTACAAGGATAAAATATTGAGGTCTCAGAGTCTATATTTTTTCATCCATTCATCCATATTAATAATATATTTAAACATTAAAAAAATATTAAAATCCTTCAGGACCAAAAGTAGGCCACCATATAGTTAGATGTCAAACCTATTAGCCCGTACATGGGGTCTGATGTCAGAGTTGATAATGTCCAAAACCAATAAGATGAGTACAAGTTTACCCCTATTAGGCCAATGGTAGGGTTTTATATCAATAAATCAATCAACGAGTGATCTCTTTTTGGTTTCTCCCTACCCCTATTTATCCCATAAGGAATACTAATATTTATGGATGTAGATGGATGTATAACCTATTGATCAGAGTACCCAGAATGATCTATATTATCTAGAAAGTTACCACATAGATATATAAGGCGATGGTAGGTCCTATAAAAATATATAGGTATATAGATAGGTCCTAGATAGATATGTAAGTAGATGGATGGTAATGTATGATCTCAATATGTGTGGGGTTTGGGTCTTAGATAGTTACATATATAGGTTTAGGGTTTAGGGTTTACTATGGGATTAAAAATGTAATTGATGTTAAAGGATTTAAATCTATGAATTTATGTTGTATCCACATTTTATGTTTATTTTTCTCATTGTCAAGTGACATAGACTACCTTGAATTAATGCTATTAAATTTAAACTTAACTTTCACCATATGAAAACTAATTTTTTCCATCAGTTGAGGAATTAAACAAGCCAAACTAAGATCCATTGACCTATGCATGTGCATTTATGTTGAAAATGAGTATGCATCCATGTAATCAAACCCAATACTCAATGATACCATCATTTTATCTATCTTTCTGGGGTCAATATGCTCAATTGTATCCACCTCAGGCATGGTCATTGCATTTTTGAGCCATCAAAATGATCTAAAGTGTTTTATAGTATTATAAGTGGCTATACAATAATGTTAAACATAGAAATAAATTTATCAAATATCATTATAGGTACAACTATTTAATCATAACATGAAATAATTTAAAGTGACTTCAATGGGAGATGACACTACCAACACAAAATTTATAATCTCTTCTTCCTAACATATGAAATCAATGGTGGAAATATAGACATCATGTGGTTCATGTTGAACCCTATCTATTCACTCACCATATTTAATGATGGATGTGCATTATCTTGTCATGCATTGTGTTTACCAAAAGGAGGAATTAGCATTTGATTTTTGTGTTTTTTGTAAGTGTTTTATTTTCATTTATGGAGAAACATGAATGAATAGATTTATATCTAAATTATGAACATAACCCTAATTATAATAATATATTTTAAAGGAATCATATTTAAATAAATTACAAGGATAAATTGGTATGAAAATAAATTTTCCTCAAGGAAAATTTTAGTGGTGAAACTTTGTTAATTCATGAATATTCCAGTTTTATAAATCTATATTTGGTGATTTTTTGAGATATAAAAGAGCCTAGAGTCACCTAAATTTTATAGATGCATGTTAATTTTTAGGTTCATATTATCATCTATTTAAAATAATTTCATTCATATAAATATTTTCATCAATACCTTAAAAATCAATCTAGCTACATTCGCTTCACATCACACATGTAGACGTTCATTTGCATATGTTGATGGCTATCTACATATGTTGGTGACCATATACATATATGCATATTTTGATGACCATATGCATATACTGATGGCTATCTACATATGTTGATGGTCATCTACATATTTACATATACCAATGTTTATCTATATAACTGCATATGTTGATGGCCATCTGCATATCTACATATGTTGACAACCATCTACATATGCTAACAATCACCAGCATATATAGAAATAAATATGCATATGTCAGTGGTTGTCTACAAATCTGCATATGTTAATGGCCGTTTGCATATCTACATGTGTTGATGACCGTCCGCATATGCAGGTGGCCATCTCCATATGCCGATGACCATCTACATATTTCAATGGCCATATACAACTAAAAATGACATAAAAAACACTCAAAACATAAATATTATTATATATTTGGATCCCTATCAAAAAATTATACAATTTCAAAAAACAAAATCATTGTAATCCAAGTTTGTATGCAAAAGTTATGGCCTTTAGAAGTTAGTAGTTGATAGTGCACTTACCGATGGCCATCTGCATGATGCCAATGGCCATTGACATCATGTAGATGGTAATTTGAATCATGTGGATATTCGTTAGCATCATGTGGATGTCCATCGACAAGTACACTATCAACTAGCCAATGTCCTAAGGTCATAATATTTGCATACATACTCAGATTGCGATGATTTTTTTAAATTGCATAATTTTTTGAGAGGTATAAAAATATGCTATAATATTTACATTTAAAGAAGTTTTTTATTCATAAAATCTTGATTTTCCCGATCCATCACTTGATTTGCCTGCACAATTAATCACCTTCTAAACTGATTCACCATCATTGTGAATCTAATTTCCTGGGAACCTTCAAGGATTTTTTAATATATCCCACTAAAATTAACCCTAATTTTTTTTCTAGATCTAAGATGGAGTTAATATACCTTAATCATAATTTCACTAATCAAGTTAACATAATGCATAGGTAAACATAATATATGATCATGTGAAAGGAGTGAAAAAAATGTAGTAGGGATCTGGAGGAGATCCTATGAAGTAGAGGATATATCTTGAAAATTTATACATCTGTCAAGATTGACATTTAACAACACAATTTTGCATATGTGGTCCATACCATACAATTAGATCTAGTATCTAGGTAAGAGTATGCATAATTTATATTATTAATAGAAAATATTTTTTAATTAAAAAAATAACATTTCATTGTATTTTATTTCTAAATTGATAGAATTTAACTGTTATAGATGTCCCTTGATTGAAACAAAGGGAGTTGGAGTTTTGGCATAGAGATTTGGCAAAGGTATTTCTTTCCACAAATAATTCAAGCTATCACAGACTAGACAATTACATGGCTATTTAGATCTCAATTGGTCTACCCCACATTTATGTTACACAATTTTTTCTTGACATAAAAATACATTGTTATAGATCATGAAAGTTTACAAAGATTTGGACGTGAATTGGATGATGATGGTGAGAAGTAATTGCAAGTTAGTGGTCATGGGTTTCAAGTGAAGTATAACCACTGATATACACTTTTATGATTTGAAAAATCCCTCTTACCTATATATATATATATATTTATATTATGCAATTTCATTATGTAGTCACTTGACTACATTATGTAGTCACTTAATTGTACTATATAATGCAGTCGGGTGACTACATGATGATACTGCACAACTAATTTATGTAATGTAATCATGGCATCATGTAGTCATCTTGCTACATCATGCATCCATATGATTGCATCATGCAGTCATTTGATTGCAAGATACAATTGCTCAACTATATCATTGAGTCATCCATTAGCATGTTATATTCAAGTGGTTATATCCATCATCGTGTAGTCAAGTGACCACATCAAATAGTCAAGTGTCTTCATTGTTTAGTTAGATGACTACATTCAGCAAGTCCTACCACATAATTTTCCTAAACTATTATATGCCTTCCAACCTGACTCACCACCATTGAGAAATTGTTTCACCTAGTGACCTCCATGTTTTTTTAATATAGAGCACTAGAAATTTCCCTAACAAGAATAATACATTGTCTCATATTATATTAAAAAAACATGGAGGTCACTAGGTGAAACAATTTATCAATGGTGGTGAGTCAGGTTGGAAGGCATATAATAGTTTAGGAAAATTATGTGGTAGGACTTGCTGAATGTAGTCATCTAACTAAACAATGAAGACACTTGACTATTTGATGTGGTCACTTGACTACACGATGATGGATATAACCACTTGAATATAACATGCTAATGGATGACTCAATGGTATAGTTGAGCAATTGTATCTTGCAATCAGATGACTGCATGATGCAATCATATGGATGCATGATGTAGCCAGATGACTACATGATGCCATGATTACATTACATAAAGTAGTTGTGTAGTATCATCATGTAGTCACCCGACTGCATTATATAGTACAATTAAGTGACTACATAATGTAGTCAAGTGACTACATAATGAAATTGCATAATACAAATGAGTGATTATAGATTATAATCATGCAACTTCATTGTTTAATCATTCATATACATGTTTTAGTTGATTGCATACTTTAACTAGTTCTCTCCAATCACTAGTGAATGAAATCAAATGACTAGATTATGAAGTTGCTTGACTATATTATGTAGTTATATGAATGCACAATATAGTTGAATGCCTACATAATTCATCTAAGTAATATGAAAGATCACTTAGGTTGTATTTATATACATGTCAACATTTGATTATGAGATGAAACTTTAGAAAATTAGGTTTTGTGAAACTTTAGAAAAGTAGTGTTTATCAGTAGCACACATCTTATGGTAGTCATAACAATCAATATGATGTGAACATCATAAAAATATCTATAATGAATCACAACCTTATTCCTTTCAATATAAACAACTTTGACATAATCATTTCATTCATTTAATGAGGTGCACAATTTTAAGTAATAAATATCCTATGTATGCTAACTCTTTATAATTATATCAAAACTTTCTCACCTTTATAATCTAAAGTTTAGTGGCCATTGTTGCCACTAACACCCTACAATGCCATTACTCCTGTGCTTTTAAAAAGTTGAAGATTTATTTTTTCTAATTTGTACAACTTTTCAACTTTTTTTGAATTGATGGGATATATCTAAATACAAAATAAGAATCCTTCAAACATAAATAATAGAGATTACCACAATTATAGAAACACTCAAGAAAATCCTTGAAAACCTAATTATGGAGGAAACATTTTAGACCTTGACTATCAATATAGGATGGAACCATGTTTTTTTGTAGAGCTAAATGCATTGGCCAAAGCTACATAAGATGAACTAGCAGTTACCCCAATGGTGCAAGGAACGTCAGGAGGGATTTGTCTTTATTTTTTATTTTTTTATTAAGTGCTTAGGAGTGTGAAACAAGTGAGGAGTAGTAAAGAGTGAAACAAATTTTGTGAAATGCATTTTTTATGTGTTTATTATAAAAAATTACAATTTTTACAAATGTTGTGGAATAGGTATTACACTAAATCTTGCTTCCTCTACTCTTATATATTTACATATATATTATCCTTTAGTATTATATAATGACCTTAAATATTACATGTGATAAGATAGTATATACTTTATCAAAAATAAGATGATCAAACTTAATACCATATAATTCTTGACCTCTCAATAATACATGTAATATCAATGGTTGATAAATGCAACATAAAGTAACAATCTCAATTTTGATTCTAAAAAAGTAGGAACAAAATTAACATCTATAATTTATTTCAAAGTAAATGCTATCAGAATAAATTAGTAAGGAACCGTCATTATTTCCATATTTTGTCTGATTGTGGGCAGAGTGCATGTGTATTAAATAATTAGATTATGCTAACAAAAGAGGATAAACACTTTCAAGGAATAAACCCTATATATGCCAAGTTTTAACCAATGATATATGAAGGGAAATTTTGATAAAGTGAAAGACCTAAAAGGAAATAGAGCATTATAACACAAACAAGTGAAACACTTTCAAAGGAATAAATCCTATACATGTCAACCAATGATATATGGTGCAAAATTATAAGAAAGTAGAAGACCTAATAAAAAATAAAAAGATGATGTAGATGATCAAGTTCAAAATTATATTGGATCCAAATAAAAAAAAAATATCACCTTTTGCACCAATAGTTTTTCAAAGGCATAAGCAAAAACAAATAAAATAGAAGAGTGATAAATCTACTCATTTGAACAACATATATTCTTTAAACATGGAAGAGCCGATCTAAATGTTTTAATCCTTCAGTGGTCCTCCTAGAATCTTCATCAAATATTTAGCATCAAATGTCCTATAATGATTCTTAATTTCATGCCATGCCTTATATGCAAAGAGTCAACCTGATCCTCATATTTTTCATATTGGAAAGCCACTGTGTGTCCTGTCACAAATGTTGCATAAAAAAATGGTAGAAGATATGATAAAAAAATGTTTATAAACATCAGAGGTCAATAAGAAATGGTTATGTCTACTCAGCTATTAGATATGGAGTTTGTTCTAATTAAAAAATTCCAATCAAAGAGCATATTTATAGATAAGGGATTAAATATTAAGAATACAAGTAGAGAATATTAGGTCTATTGAGATACTATTTACACCATTTAAATTAGAAAATGCTAGTGTGTTAAAATGTGCTTATTACTAGTAATAATTATCATAAGTATATCCATACAAAAACATATTTAAGGAATAAAAACCCACATAAGACTTATTATTGTAAGCATTATCAAAAACCCATCCCAATCATTAAAATAAAAGAAGTAAATTTTTATAGGACTGTTCTTAACAATAGAAGAGAAGATCATTCTTACCAACATAGAAAAGGGTCAAAAAACCTGTGCAACTACAAACCAAAGAGAGTATCTAGAGACTTGCAATAACCTGTTAAAAAAGGATTAGAAAGCTTTCATGGTGGAAGTCACTACTAATATGTTTGAACTAGTCCATCCACCATTGATTTTGTAATGATGTATTACATTTATTAAATCAGTATGTAACCAATTTTAGTTAAGTACACAGATAAAATTCTCATTACATGTAAAATGAAATTATTTAATTTTGGTTATCTTGGTTGTCAAACAAATTTTTCACATTTAATATTGAATTTGGATATCAACAATAAATTCTATGTTCTCAAATTCTATCTTTCAAATCCATGGTTCCTTAAGATACCCCAAACTATCAACCTAAGATGGTATTATTTTAAGTCCTGATGTAAATATTTTGAATACCCTTAATATCTATAATGATTTTTATTTTATCATCTGCATCAACTTTTACCATCTAATTTGGACATATATAATGATTATTACAAGTTTGTCTTGATAACAATCACGTTATTTTGGTCTTTGTATTTGCTCATATAACTACAATTCCATTGTTAATGACTAATCACAACCACGCGCAAAACATAATAAATAAATAAGAGGATAAATCATAAAAAAAGATGAGATATTAAATGTGCATACCATAGCAAACAAAATTAGACTATAACTCCCAAGTGGAAATCACTCTAGTACAATGAACAAACCTACCTTCATCTTGATTATAAATGCGAGATGTTTGCATAGGTTATCTAAAATCAATTCAATTCTTGATAAAATAGGGTGACTTATTAAAATAATGCTTTTAGAAATTAAAATCACTACACACTACTATTATTAGAATATCAATATCTAAGTATTAAAATGGGTTATATTAACAACAACGAAAATAATACATAAAAAATTTGTCGCATTACAAAGTATCTAAAATTTCATCATTTAATCAACCACAAAGACTATTTTATGTAATTTAGTGCTAAATTAATAGTGTAGGTGGTTGTTATAGAAGAATTTATATGCAATTTCCTCATTGTTATTCAATCATTCACTAAAACATAATCATCATTTTAATCACAATTCTTTTGACATTGTTGTTTGTCTTGACATAAATGCTTTTGTTCTATATCTAACTATGTGATCAATTCATTAGAGTTTATAGGAAATATTTAAGAACATAACCCAACCCTATTTCATATCACTCTATGACACTTTGTAAATAGAAGCCTTAAGGTATCCCCTTTCATTATCAAATCCATTAAATATTTCATTGGGATATATAATTAAATTACTAATATAATATATCATGGATGCCATAGTTTGAATAACTAATTTTAAACAATGCTATTATTGCTCTCCATAATAACAAGTAGAATTAACATAAGTATATAGCTTCTAACAATAAGACCAATCTATAATCTTATTTCATAGAGCTTCACCAAAACATAATATTGAATTTTATAATTTTTATGAATGCTATATTTTAAATGAGAGGTCTAACATCATCTTAACATGCAACAATCATCACAAAATTCTAGCCATGATTTGAATGTGAACAAAAAATCTAAAAGAAACTTCCCCTCCACAAGGTTGGCAACTCTGGGGCAAGACCAACAACTTGAAGGAAACTCCTTGAGATGAAAAGAAGATTAGGTTGGATAAGATATCAAATGGGTGAGGAAAGAATCACTCACCCTCGTAAGGGTATATTAAAAAATGGTAATCTAAATACATGCAATAAGTGCATGCTAGAGATTATAAATCATAAAAAAATTTCTATTTTTTTAAAAAAATATCTAAATATGTTTATCTGTCTTGGTAGACATATTTTTACTCCAAATAAAAGAAGTAAAGGACCATGCAGACATACCCTCCCCATATAAAAATAAATATAATTTTTTTTAGGAAAATACCTTTACACAAATTATGCTAAGGACCTTGTGAATGAGAGAAAATTTTGAGGTAAATAATAAAAAATCAATCTATAAAATACATGAACCCAAGAGTAACCAAATATACACTAATAAAATGGGATACATTTTTAAGAGTATGACCTAGGTTCTAGTCCCCCCAAAACCCCCACATTGCAATAAGGTAACCCTTAACTCTAGTGGACATATGGTAATGTTGTTGTGTTATGTTCATGTGGTACATTCAAGGATGGCATGTTTATATATATTAATAATGTGGTTCAATATTATATCCCACACCTTATTAAAGGCAATATTTAACAAAGCAAAATAAAAAACATGAACTCAAATATATAAATAGTTAAAAATAAAGAAGTTAAAGCAGAGCTGTTTATGTCTGAAATAAGATCTTTAAGATTGACACATTAGGCTTCCCGGCATGACTCTAAGAGAAAAGGGAAGATGAGAAAATAAATTTAGTTATAAAATGTAATGCATCCTCTATTTCATGTTATAATCTGACTCTAATTAGATAATACAATCTAGGATGGTGGCATTTACAAAAGAAAGGGAACAATGCTATATCAGAGAGGAGCTCACTAGTTTCTAGTACATTTTAATATAGTTTCTCCTACATTTAAATATAGCTATTTTTTATACTTTTGCTAAGAGTTATTGGTGTAGGATATTAATTATTCCATTTACTTATTAAATTGATAATTCCTACACTTGTATCTTTAACTTACTTAGGTGTGTTAAGTGGGTGAGAGGGTGAGTTCCACCTAGAGTTCCATCTGGAGTTCTACTAAGTACCACTATGAGTTCTCCTATGAGTTCTACAGTGAGTTACACTCAGTTCCACCATGAGTTCTCTAATGAGTTAATTCCCCCTACTCCCTTATATTTCTCTTCACCAAGCCATTGTAACTAACTATAATTAACTAGAGTAATGTACATATTAGTAAGCAAGGCATTTTAATACATTAGGCAATTATTTGACATCTTCTTATGCATTTATGAATATAATTAGGGTCATTGATTTATAGAATACTTGTGTGCTCACTTTGCCAAAAGATCACCTACTGTCCTATTCTGACATGGTATTAGAGCTTTAGGTTTTTGGTAATGAGAATCAGTTTCTATTTGATTTATGTTTTCGTATTCTTTTGAATTTATTAAAAGGAATTCGCATATTGTTTAGATTAGTATTTGTCTACTTCTACATTGGTAGTTTGAAGGGTTTATTACAAATTAGAGATTGCAAGACTTACAGATCTTTGTTATATTCTACTTCTATTTTGTAATTTCATTTATATACATCCTTTTGGTAGAGCGTACACCCAAATTGGAAGGAATACTGCATGACCTACCTCTATGAAACTAGATGTGCATCATACTTTAGAATTTTGCTTTCATCCTAATCTTCAGCTGCCTCTTCATCATAGAAAAAAGAGTCTTTGGGATGAGCCTTTGAAAAGCTAACATGATAATCAAATTTTTCACCTTTAATCTTGAGATTTCAGCCTATATCTCTAGCATATTAATTGACTAGAATTGATAGTGGATCTCTCCCTCAATTGGTGAATATCTTTGATTTCTAGACCTGTTAGAGTTTCACATGGTAGTACACAACTTTTTTTTAGTAATTTCTAGACTTGTTCATGAATCGTGGTGGCACTTGGGAATTTACAGAAGTGGGTGACGCACATCTCTCCACAATGTATGAAGACAAAGGTTGGATTTAACATTGTGCATGCATAAGTGGTGCCTTAATAATATCCAAGCTAAAAGACAAATATTTGCCATTTAATCTTTTTAGAAAAAATGTTATTTTTTAACATTTTCAAATAGCTATTTTTTATTTAGGAAGTATTAAAAATTAAAACCTATTTTAATTTTATTTAAAATAGTTTTATTTTTAACAATTAACACAATTTCTATAAGTGTTTTTTATATAAGTGTATGTAAAAGTGTATGGGCAAGGATATTTTTGTCTTTTAATATTTGGAAGAGGTCAATCTCTTTGTTTTGGTTCCAGTGAGTGGTTGGAAGGACCCCTTATAATTTATTTGGATAGAGGTTTTAAATTTCAAAGTACAATTTAATCAAGTAGGCCATTAATGACTGAAAAAATATTTTATTATAAATTTTGATTGGTAACTTAGAATTGAGTACCACTTTTTTCAAAAGTGCATAGTTTTTCCCCTCTTTCCATTGGTCTACTTTGTTTTTAAAAATGTATTAAAGTTATGAAGTGCCATATTCAAGGGGGTTATGGGCTATACTACTTTCTGCATCATACTTTATGTATTGATTGATCTCATCTATATGGACTCATTTTTAGCCTAGTTTTAAGTCTATCTCTAGAGAGTGCACCATTTTTTTCACTTACTCCAGCACTAATTGCTCATTTGGATGCATTCTTGGCTGTGCTCGATGTCTCTTTCATGAGCATGCTTTAGGAGTTCATTACAAAGTATTTTGTGCATTTGTCAACTATTTTGGTCTCTTCTCTTGGTCATATAGACCTCATTTGAGAGATTCTAAATGAGGAGAGTTGTTTCATCTCCAATGATCCTTCTTGGGAAGGACAATTATGTTTCTTGGCGTGCTTATATGGAACATTTGCTCACACGTAAAAATCATATTCCATTTCTATATGAATAAATTTTTGAACCCACTGATCTTGTTTTGTTTAATAAGTGGGCTAATACTTGTGACAAAGTTTTTTACACTCTGTTACTACATGTTTCCATGGATCTTCATTGCCATGTAGAATATACATAATGTCCATGCACTGTTTAGAGTATACTACAGAGTCTCTTTAGTGATCCTGCTAAGATTTATGTCACACGACCTCTTCCACTTTCTATTATTTCTTTAGAGACTATTGTACTCTCTCCTCATGATTTTATTTATTGTGATGATACATCCATAGTGGATAGTTATCTTCCTTGTGTCAAGCCCCCACTAGAAAATGAGATTCTACCAGATCTTAGTTCTTCCATTGCAGATTCTACTTCCATTCCTATGCATATTATTGCTCTTTTAGAGCCTTCATATACTTACATTTTTTAGGACTTTACTTATTTTAGCATCGATGATTCATCTCTTCCTGTAGACATTCTTTCTTTAGTTGGTGAGTCATGCTTCACTCTTCACATAGACATTCCTTTAGTGAATGTTCCATGGCTATTTTCTTCTCAGGTTGTTCACTCTCTTTCATTGTATGCTTCTACATTGTCATCTTTTATAGTTAGTCCTATGTTACTTGATCAAACTTTGGCACATTCAAGAATTAGCAGAGAGACATCTCAACATTTTCTAGAGATCTACATCATGATTCCTATCTATACTCCACTTGAGTGGGAATTCAATGGTTTGATAGCTTGTGGTTTTTTTCTTTCAAAAGATATTGCATTTGTTACAGAGGGACCTACTACAACATTCACCATGTGACATTTTGTGCATACATTCTCTCTTTTCTTTGTGGAGGCACACATCCTTCATATTTAGTAGGATATTGGGATCATCACTATGTACTTGGGTACCTCATCAGGGCTCATTGCTGTGACATCCTACCTAAGCTATGCTTAAGGGGGGTGTTAGAGTGGGATTTCTAGTCCTTAATTCTTTTCTTTGTCTCTCTTTTAGGGGGAGAGTTTTTTTTTTCCACTGGGGTTTCTCCTTTTATTCCACTTTTGAGAGTTACATTGTACATGGGTACCTCATCAGACTTTGTTGCCGGGATCCATCTTTTCTTTTTGGCCCACCTAAGCTATGCTTAAGGGGGGCTGTTGGTGTAGGATATTAATTATTTCATTTATGTATTAAATGAATAATTATTACACTTGTATCTTTAGGTTACTTAGGTGTGATAAGAGATTAAGTGGGTGAGTTTCATTTAGAGTTCCATTTGGAGTTCTACTGAGTACCATATGAGTTCTACTGAGTACCACATGAGTTCTCCTATGAGTTCCACAATGAGTTATACTCAATTCTACCATGAGTTCTCTAGTGAGTTAACTCCCCTTACTATTTTATATTCCTCTTCACCATGCTATTGCAATTAACTAAAATTAATGAGCAGCGCAGAAAAGGCATTTTAATACATCAGGGAATTATTGCACATCTTCTTATTCATTTCTGAATACAATTAGGGTCATTGATTTGCAAAATACTTCTGTGCTCACTTTCCCAACACCTACTGGCCTATTCTGACAAGAGCCACATCTTTGAAGGAAGCCTATGTTATTCAATCTCCAAACAGCCCAATCAATATAAAATGGCCTAACAACAAATGATCAGATAGTGGTTGGAGTGAGGGTAAAAAATATTAGGATGTTATGACCTAAGAGAATGCACCTCGCAAAAAAAACATGTAAATCCCCTCCAATATACAGTACACAAGGGGACAAACTGAGCGATAACGACGTGCACAATGATAAAGAGTGGCAGTACATCCAATCAGGCATAAAATTTCAGATCCAACGGGTCATAAACATTTCCAACAACATAACAACAAAAGATCAAAAATTACAGATGCTATATACTAAAACATAAACATCTCCACATTACCTAGATGCGAAGCAACAATTCAAAAGATTTTAAAACAATTATGGTGAAAAAGAAAGGACGAAAAAAAGATTCCATCTGATGTTAGAAAACCATAGCAAGAACTGAAAACTGCATTGCAGAATTATATCGCAAGCACTTCTGAATTTGAACCAATGGCGCCTAAAACTACAGATTGTATTATTTCCCGTCCATGAGCTTTCAAGAATTATGGTGAAACGAATTACCAAAAACACACAAGAAAAAATCCTAAATATGACAATAACTATTCCGAATCATAATGATTCTGACATCATCTAACAAAAATCAAAACATTCGAACAAAGAACAGAAAAAACGGCAACAAAAAATCTTGCCAAACCCTAACGATCAGACCACGTGCAAATTGAACGGGTGAGTTCCCAATTCTCAAAATCCAAAATGTATCGTTCTTATAATACAAATCCAGCATTGCGACCATGATACAGATCCATCCAACCGATTTACAGCCAATTAAAAGCCTGGATCTCATGCATGCCTTATACAGACGAGAAACATAAAATAAAAATATATAATGTAAAACAGCGTACCTTTGTTGAGCGCAGGTGCACTCACCAAGACGATCTGCAGAATATTACAAGTGAGTCACTGGATCACACGTATACATTCTTGAAAGGATTTCCATCAAAATCTTTGCCACCTATGACATAAAGTTGCCTGTTAAAAACGGCGGTGACACAGTTAAAGAAAGCCTGGTACAAGATTTTTGCGTATGCGGAATGTAAGCGGAGAAGATCCGATTTACTCCGTCGTCTTATCGACCTAGCAGATAAGAAATCTTGCCGCGGCCAATCTTCTACGAGTACAATCTGCACACCCAGAAGTCTTTTCATCGTCTTTGTAAATGAACACCTTTTACACACTATTAATAGAAAGCGGTTGCTTGTTTAACAAACTTTTGATTTTTTCCTTTTTCTTTTGCTTAATCTAGACGCTACCCATATTAAAACACATTTTTGTTAAGAAGAAATGGATAGTTTATCCTCACTCTCCATAGTGCTCTCCAAGTTTACAAGTTGTTAAATGTGTTGTCGTCCTTATTTTACGGAGATGCAAGTTTACGACGGTTAATGGATTATAAACAACATAAAGTTTTTCTTTTTCTTTTTCATCATTTTCAAGATTATCAAAGGTTGATATTATTATCATCATCATCATCATCTTTCTTTGGGTTGGGTCATCCACATTGATAGTTAAGGGGTTAGTAGGAGAGTGCAATCTTGTGATAGATTATATTTAAAGAATAATTTCAAATTTAATATTTATTTATATAGTTTTTTTTTTAAAAAAGAGTATGAGGAAAATTTTTAATATCTTGAATATTTGGTAGAATGTGAAACTTATTTGAGATATTTATTAGAGTTTGGAGTTAAGTTTTATACTTGAAAATATTTTTGAAGTTTAATACATTGGTATAACTAAAGAAGGGGCATTTATCACCAGTAGATGTAAAATTATCTCCACAATTTAGATTAACAAAATATGTTCCTAAAGTTGATATGACTCCTACCACGTTGAAATATACAATTGTTTAGAGCAATAAGTTATAATTGTACAAACATTCTTGATTAAATATTAGGGTTGTATAAATGCTCTTGGAAGGATATCAGGGGTGCATAAACACTCTTGACAAGATGTCAAAATAATATAAATGATCTTGGTTAATGTTTTCTAGTGTCAAAGTGATTCATCATAGCTATTCTCTTCACCCTAATCCTTTACTTGCTTCCCTAGTTTTACACATTTTAAGTCTTATCTTATTGTAATGAATCAAATGTACATGACATAAAGTGTTAAGATAAAACAAATTGCAAGGGCCTTTATTAGGGCTTGGTTGGATATTGAGGAATAAATTGATCTCAATGAGTTAGACCCATTATAATTAAAAACAAAGTCAATAAACATAAATTAAAGAACATAAATAACTGCTATATCAATAAAAAACATTCCACAGTATAATGTTATGTAGAAAATAAGAATTTATTATATGTCGATTGATTTCGATATTAGAATATTCATTTTTAATTAAGGAAAGAGATATAGTCATCCCAAGACATCTTTGAGGAGGAAGAGTAGTAGCAGTGAATCTAATGAATAGATTGATGAAACCCCATACAAAATATAAATGGGAGAGAAAAATTTGGAGAAGAGGAATAATCCTAATAATAGACAAAACATGGCATATAAAAATGGTGTTTTAGGCTTTCCAACTATTCAAAAAAAGATTTAAAAATGCCAAGCATGCATCTTGGCTAAACATGAAAGATATACATTTAAAAAATTAGACTGGAAACCTAAAAGTAAATTCTAGTTGATTCACTCTTACTTTTGTTCTCTACCAATTATTTATATTGGTTGACATAAGATTTTCATGTTGTTCATTGATCACTATAGAAGAATGACATGGATATATTTTATGAGGAAAAATTTAGAAGCTTTCAAAACTTTTGATTTTTTTAGGTATGGTTAAAATTGAAGTAAAATTGCATATTCTGATATTGATCATTGATAATGGTGGTGAATTCACATCAAAGGTGTTTGAATCATATCTGAGTAAAAATGGATCAAGCATCATCTCATAGTCCCTTATAATTCTAAAAAAATGGAATAGTTGAGAGGATTATTTTTCTTGATGAATATGGTTCAAGCAATGTTGTATTTCAAATGAGTATGTGTGATATTTTGGGTAGAATAAACTAAAATATTAGTCTAACTCTACAATATGCCACCATAAAACACTTCAAATGAATACTCTATAATAATTTTGGTGCGGCCATTTTCCTTAAATTTAACATGTTTATATTTTTAAATGTGCATGCTATGCATTAATTCCTGAGAAGAAAATGAACTATTTGGATCATACATGTTAAAAAACCATTCATTTTGGATATTCAGAATACTCAAATGCCTAGAGGCTATTTGATGAAAAAATAAGAAGTTTCTCATTTCAAGGAACATTATTTTATATGAAACCACAAAGGACACAACCAACATTGGTCAACAAATGAGTCAACTTGAGATATTTTCAAAATTAAATATTTTCAAGGTGAACGATATGCAACATCCAAATAATTAAGTTTGTGGGTGAGGGGAGGGGGAGGGGGTGGTAAGTGGAGATGAAATTGATTTCATGTAATTGGGAATCAATTGAACTTGTTAATCTCCTGTAACTAAGAAAGAAACTCTTCTTGTAGAATAAATGAAAACTTCATCAAAAGATGAATACATCCCATAAAATCAATTAAAATTATATTAAGATGAAAAAACTATGGTGACCATAAAAGCAAAAAATTATTCCAAAATGGGCCATAGAGATATTGAAAGATGTTAGACTTGAGGAAGATGGAAAACTAGTTACTCAAAGATCAACTTGAAAGGAAAAAATCATCATAGAAGAGATAATGGATAAGCTATATTTTTCTTACCATGGAAGACCCTCCAGAAGAATAAATAAACATTATTTTTAATTCAAAGCCAACTTCCTTCAAACAAGTTAAAACTATTGACACATGGAGAAAAATAATGAAAATTGAATATGATTCTTTGGTAAAGAAAGGACATGTCTTGGTGAAGTTGAGATTGACATCCTTCTTAATGACTAATAGTAGGCTACCTTTTGGGATGAACTTGAAGATTTATATTCAAGTTTAGATGACAGACCTGTACCTTCAACTAAGCAAGTCTAATAAGTAGATAACCAAAATGTACATATTTAAAAAATGGTCCTAATGAGTCATCGGAGGTCATAATTGAAACTTTGGTCATATTGGAGGACTTGTTTGAGAAATTGGGAGCAAGATATGTTCCTCTCCAAGGAGACTATGATTTGATTGTGCTCGAGGAACATAGTGAAGGAGCAAAAAAATGTAGGAGTTATGTAAAATCTGATTTCCCAATATCTATATCAATAATAAGATGCCCCATCAAGTACCTAAATCAATTGGAACATAACAAGGAAGAACCATCACATGTTGTGCTTAATTTAGACTACAAAATTGAGCCATGAAATGAGAAGGTTGCATGTGCTCCTATAGTCCATTTAGGAACAAGCCTTGAAAAAGTGTACCAACATGTCTATATTGGAGACATGTTTATCCCATTTCATCCTCTTGAGAGCATGCCAAAAGAGTCAATAATCAAGAATCTTAGCCCACCTATCATGAGCTCTCTAAATGAAGTTATTTTTCATCTTGGTTGATCACAAGTGAATGATGTTAATTTTTTTTATTTGACATAGGAGGGAGGTGCTTATAAGTTGATACCTTGTATATATTAGAGTATATTTGAAGACTTTATCTAAGTGCCTATGTGCACATTCATTTAGTATTTTTGCTATTTTTTATTTCATCTAAGTACCTACATGCATTTCCTTTGCTTTATTCTTGTTGTCCTTGTTTCTTAAAGAGGAGTTATCTAGAGGTTGGTAGCCAATTTTTAGCTTCAGATCAAAATGTTAAACAATATAAGAGACTCCATGCCTAATGGATTAGCTGAGAAAAATGTTTTGGGTTCTCATTCATCTCAATCATGCTTCCCTGTGAGTCACCAAAGATGTTGGCCAATTTTAGCCCACATAAAAAACTTGTTCCTGGATAGATCAGCTGAGTAGTTTTGTGATTGACCAAATGATCAAATAACTTGAGCAAGTGAAGAAGATAGACTAGATTTTCATCAAACATCATAAAAAAATAGACTAGTCAAATCAATCGTGTATTTTATAAAATATTCATAAAAAGACTCTTAGGCCAAAAGATTACATGAACATAAGGTTCTTCATGCCTAAATAATGCTCTATAATATTTGTATCTTGATGACCTTGCTTTCTCAAGATATAGGTCTTTAAATTTGAACTTGAAAATTAGGATGTATGCATAGATGTCAAATTTTGGCCTCATGAAATGGCCCTTTGAACTCAAATTTATTGAGTTTTAACGCAAAATTAACAAGTGTCTAAATCATGAAAGATCAAATCCAGATCTAATGTCATGTAGATGAGCTCAAGCTAGTGCGTCTAGGAAGATCAATGGAGGATGTAAATCATGCATCAAAGATCCAATGGTGAGCCCAAAGTTAACAAGTTGGTGAATCTCCAAGACAAGTGTGCAATTGGTAAGTATCAGGACCATGGTAATTATCAAGTAAATAAATGGTACACGTTCACTCATATAAAGCAAATCTAAGAACAATCTCAAAGTTAAAAGGTCAGTGATTCCTGAAGACATGCAAGAAGATTCTAAGTGTCTTAAGTGCATCAAAATGGTATAATATATATGGATCATGTTCATTCATACTAAATAAGAATGATGGTTCACTTACGATTAAAGGGTCAATATTCTTGACGATGAACATGAGACCACCACATGGTGAAAGAATAGGAACTAACCAAGACTAATTATAGGCCCAAAAAATGAATGGGGAGTTGAATTATCACAATATGAGAAGCCCAGATTGAGATTGATGGTCGATATCAAAATTTAAACCCAAGAGACTTTTGGGGGAGCTCAACGAAGCAATTTTCAACCTAGGTGAGCAAATGCATAAGATCCAAGTTTGAAGATGATCCAAGTGGAATCGGGATGAGTTTTTTAGGGATATAACATATTAATTAAATCTATATGGATGACGCTTAAGTATTTTAGACCTAATATAGATAAAAGGGTGGCAACTTATTTTTGAAGTGAGATAAAAACCCTAGTGGGCTTCATTTTCTAATATGATAGCTATAGGAAAACTAATAAACGAGATTGGTTTTCAATATATAGTAATACCTATGCTCAGTTTTTGAAGTAGGTGAAGATATGTGATTATGGAAAAATATCTCATCTATCGAATCAGACATGGAGATGGATTTTTCAGGATAAAATATATGAGGATTTTGTCCTCATAATGAAATCAAGTGGAATGTGGCATGGAAGATCAAAATAAAGAGATTTAGTGGTTAGAGAAAAAGTTGGATCATTCAATAGTGTTTAGAACCATAAAGATATTTTATCCAAAAGACTTATTCATGACTTATCATGCAAAATAAACCCTTGTCTTATAGTTTATTTCTCAACCAACGAGAAGAACTTCAAGACTAGTTGAAGAAAATGCAGGTTAACTTGTTAATGAAGGGCTAGTTTGAATTGGCTTAAGTGTGGTAGAACATTCATTAAAAGGTGGAATCTCATTTATTGTTCTTGGTTAATGTGATCCCTCTTATCTCTTCTCCCCTTCTCTATATTACTCATTATTTCCACATTGTAAGCTCTCTCTCTTGCTTGTGGATTTGAGATTCTCATAAGGACTCTTTGATTTTGAAGAGTAGGGGACTCTCTAAGATATTGTAAGATATTCTCATTTTGATTAGGCTAAACCCTATCATGAATTTGTAATAACTACCTTTTGATCTAATAAAAGAATTTCTTACCTATCTCTTGCCTTAGATCTATGTTTAGTGAGTTGTGCACGATGGAATAGTGAATGAAAATCTTCCTCATTCATTGTCCTCTTTTTTGACCTACTTTAGGGTGTTTTCAAGCTATCGAAAGTATGGATTAGTGTTCTTCTTGAACCTAGTCCATGAAATACTTATGCAATGAGGTAGATTGCGAGGTTGTATGAGCTAGCATTGTCTTCTACAGATCTATTGTGTGTTCAAGCTTATAGGAGTTTACCATTTTTATTTGGTGTATCACCTTTTATCCTTCTTAGGATCATTTGTCCTCTTTTTTGACCTAATTTAGGGTGTTTTCAAGCTATTGAAAGTATGGATTAGTGTTCTTCCTGAACCTAGTCCATGAAATACTTATGTAATGAGGTAGATTGTGATGTTGTATGAGCTAGCATTGTCTTCTATAGATCTATTGTGTGTTCAAGCTTATAGGAGTTTACCATTTTTATTTAGTGTATCACCTTTTATCCTTCTAACCCTTTTCTCAGTAATATCAATAGTTTATGTGATCCATCATAAGGAAGTTAACCTTATCCAAAGGTTCAACCCCACCATAGGTGACCCGTAGCCTAGGGTTGTTCCCATAGTGTAGCTCAATTGGAGAGAGACTAAAGAACCCTCTCCAAGGGTGAAAATTTATTCTACAATAGGATGTTGACTCTGAATCAACAATAATGTTTATTTATTCTTCTGGAGGGCCTTCTAAAGTAAAAAATATAGCTTATCCTTTATCTCTTCTATGATTTTTTCCCTTTCAGGTTGATCTTTGAGTACCTAGTTGTCCAACATCCTCAAGTCTAACATCTTTCAATATCTCTATGGCCTATTTTTGAATAATGTTTTGTATTTATGGGAACCTTAGTTTTTTCATCTTAATCTACTTGATTTTATGGGATGTATTCATATTTCGATGAATTTTCCATTTATTCCACATGAAGAATTTCTTTCTCAATTATAGGAGACAAACAAGTTCAATTGATTTCTATTTGCATGGAATAAATTTTCATATTACTCAACTTGAAAGTATTTAATTTTGATAATATATCAAGTTGACTCATTTGTCAACCAATTTTGGCTGTGTCGTTTGTGCTTTCATAGAAAAAAATCTCCCTTGAAATTAAAAAAACTTCTTATTTTTTCATCAAATAGCCTCAAGGCATTTGAGTATTCTGAATATCTAAAATGAATGGATTTTTAACACCTATGATCTAAATAGTTCATTTTCTTCTTAGGAATTAATATGTAGCATGTGGATTCAAAAACATAAACATGTTAAATTTAAGGGAAAAAAATCACATTTTCATTATCATTTTCTCATTTGAAGTGCTTTATTGTGACATATTATAGAGGTAGACTATTATTTGAGTTTTTTCAATACAAAAAATCACACATGCTCCTTTTAAATACAACATTTCTTGAACCATATTCATCAAGAAAAAAATCCTTTAAACTATTCAATTTTTTGTAGAATTGTAAGGGACTATGAGATGATGCATGATCCAATTTTTTATCATATATGATTCAAACACCTTTGATGTGAATTCACCACCATTATTAGTGATCAATATCTAAATTTACAATTGTGCTTTAATTTAAATAATAGCTAAAAAAATCAAAAGTTTTGAAAGCTTCTAAATTTTTCTTCATAAAATATATCCATGTCATTCTTCCATAGTGATCAAATGAACAACATGAAAAACTTATGACCACCAATAAAAAAAATGGTAGAGAATAAAATTAAGAGTGAAGCAATTAAAATTTATTTTTAGCTTTCTAGTCTGATTTTTTAAATGGATATATTTCATGTTTAGTCAAAATTCATGCTTAGCATTTTTTAATCTTTTTCTAAAGATTTGAATAGCCTAAAACACCATTTTTATATGCCATGTTTTATCCATTCTTAGGGATATTCCTCGTCTCCAAATTTGTCTCTCCCATTTATATATTGCATGGGGTTTCATCAATCTATTCATTAGATTCATTGCTAGTAGTCTCCCTCCTTAAAGATGGTCTCCCTCCTTAAAGATGGCTTGGGATGATTGTATCTCTTACCTTAGTTAAAAATGATTATTCTAATATCAAAATACATTGACACACAATAAATTCTTATTTCCTATATAACATTGTACTTTGGTGTGATTTTTTATTGATATAATAGTTAATTTATGTTTTTTAATTTTTTTTAATGATTTTTTTAAAAATTATAATGGATTTGACTCATAGAGAGCTAGTAATTCATCAATTTCTAACCAAGCCCTAGTGAAGGCCCATACAATTTGTTTTATCTTAGAAATTTATGTCATGTACATTTGATTCATTACAATAATATAAGACTTACAATGTGTAAAACTAGGACAACGAGTAAGAGATTAAGGTAAAGAGAATATGTATGATGAATCATTTTGACACTAGGAAACATTAACCAAGATCATTTATATGGTTTTGACATCTTGTCAAGAGTGTTTTTTGTGTACTTGATAGCCTATCGGGAGCATTGATATAGCCCTAATATTTAATCAAGAATATTTGTACAATTATAGTTTCTTGTTCTAAGGAATTGTTGATTTCAACATGGTAGGTGTCATATTAATTTTAAAAACATATTTTTTGAGTCCAAATTGTGGAAATAATTTTTCATTGATTGGTGATAAATGCCCTTTCCTTAATTACACTAATGTGTCAAATATAAAACATACATTCAAGCATAAAAATAAACTCCAAACTCTACTAAATATTTAAAATATATTTCAAATTCTACCAAAAATGTTCAAGATATCAAAAAATTTACTCATACTAATCAAATAAAAAGAAAAATCTATATAAATAAATATCAAATTTGAAATTATTCTTTAAATATAATATATCACAAGATTACACTCTCTTACTAACTTTTTATCTATCGTTATAGCTGACGCAACACAAAAATAAATAGATAAATAAATTTGAAAAACCAACCAACCAACCAATCAATATCCTATTATTAAAATTAAAATAAAAAATAAAAATAAAAATTAACAACAAAACTAAACTTAACTTTTATGTTATTTATAAATCATTAAATGTTGTAAAATTGCGCATCTCCGTATGATAAGGATGACAACGCATTTAACAACTGGAAAAATGTCCTAGTGGAGGGTGAGGATAAACTATCCGTTATTTCTTAATAAAAAATAAAAATCAAAAATCAAAAGCTTGTTCAACAAGCAACCGCTTTCTATTAATAGTGTGTAGAAGTATTCATACACAAAGAAGATTAAAAGACTTCAAAGGTATTCATTCGCAAAGAAGGTGAAAAGACTTCTGGGTGTGCAGATTGTACACGTAGAAGATCGGCCACGGCAAGATTTCTTATCTGCTAGCTCGATAAGACGACGGAACAAATCTGATCTTCTCCGCTTACAATCCGCATACGCAAAAATCTTGTAATATTCTGCCGCGGTGCTCAACATTTACGACTGACTTGTAATATTCTGCAGATCGTGTTTGTGAGTGCCCCTGACCCTTGTTTTACATTATATATTTTTACTTTATGTTTCTCATCTTAATAAAGCTTCCATGAGATCCAGGCTTTTAATTGACTCGAAATTGGTTGAATCTGTATCATGGTCTCCATTCTGGATTTGTATTATAAGATCGATACATTTTGAATTTTGAGATTTGGCGATCCACAAGTTCATCAATCTGCACGTGGTCTGATCGTTAGGGTTTGGCAAGATTTTTTGTTGCCCTTTTTTCTGCTCTTTGATCGAATGTTTTGATTTTTGTCAGATGATGTGAGTAGCATTATGATTCGGAATAATTATTGTCAAATTTAGGAGTTTTTCTTGTGTTTTTTTGGTACTTCATTTATGTTTTCTTGTTTCACTGTAATTCTTGAAAGCTCATGGACGGGAAATAATACAATCTGTAGTTTTAGGCGCCATTGGTTCAAATTGAGAGGTGCTTGCGATGTAATTCTGTAATGCAGTTTTGAGTTCTTGCTTTATTTTTTTCTAATATCAGACGGAATCTGGTTGTCTTTCTTTCTTTCTTTAGACTGTGTTTACCATAGTTGTTTTAAAATCTTTTGAATTGTTGCTCCACATCTAGATAATGTGGAAATGCTATCTTGAAGCCTTGGCCAAGAGGCACTCAGCCCCAAAAAATAGAAGTAACTTTAGAGCCTAGATCTTGAATCATCCAGACTTTTCTATTGGACCTAACAAATAACACGAATAACAGAAATCGATCTCCCAGCACCGACCTAAAAAAAAGCATCGAGACCCAAACAACCATCTCCACAGAAAATTCTAGCAGCTCCATCGTAGACGAACCAGAAGCTTGCCTATTCACCAATGTCGAGGAGTCCAAAGCATCAACCATTTTGAATGCATAAAATATCGAACCCAAAACCAGATTGGATTGGTAACATGGAATATCCTCTTCAAAACCATTAACGGAAGAAGGGAAAACAATGTCTTCAACAGACAACTTTCTGACCTCATTTTGAGCATTGAACTAAGGGAAACCGCTCCCAACCTCAGCGACCAGCTTCAAGGGTAAAGGTATCCCGGACACCATTGAAGGAGTAAGGCATGGAAGGGCTTTAAACTCCAGCAAAACTAAATAAAACAAGCCGATGCGCTCCTCCTGAACACTAACGACGGCCGGTTCATTACCCCTAAACAAAACCCCATTCTGCTATGGGAAAAGCTCCCTCAGATCTGACTTTACCAACCTCTATCTTTCTATTTTCGGACTTATTGGAGGTTCATGGACTACAAGTTTCTATATTGATTGTAACCTCAAGTCTTCACACTATTGAACTCCCTTTCATACTCCTCAGCTTCGGTAGGTAGAAAAACCTATGGAGGATTTTATTCACTATTACCTCCAACTAAGGATCAATGGCATTATAATCATTTGAGTCCTCTTCATATTCCATCATGGTCTTGCTTTGATAGTCTAACACTGTCCTCATGGTGTGTTGGTCACTATCTATTTCTTCCACATTAGTTGGAACATGATGTGCATTGGTTATCCTTGCAACAAAGTCCACGAAATAGCCTATGCTATAATAGAATGATGTCTTGAGCCACACAGAGGTATCTGCATTTTCCAATTAGATACAGGGAAGACTATAGTGTGGCATGATAGGAAATTATACCCATCCCATGCATGCATTTTAAAAATAGCTTGGGATGTGCCACTCATATCTAAAAGCATTTATGATGTTATTGAACTAACTTTCCGTTTTGGCCTTGTAGAATTTATTATAGACACTGGTGCATAGGTGTGCATGATATATTTTGGCCAACAACTTGACTTTCAAGAGGAAATACCATATCCTATTACCATAACCATCCAAGATTCCAATCTCATTTAGCACAAAAAATAATAGAATGGTTCTCCTTTTGAAATCCTCCCCTGTTTGGTATGACTTTTATGTGCCCTCAATGATGGATTCATAACTATAATTAGATATGTTGAAGAGGGTGACATACACCATTTGGTATGCAATAGAGAGATTTATTATTGATCTAAGTCCATCTATTAGTTGTTTCTATTTTCATGCTTATTAGGTGCACAAAAACCCTTTTTGCACAATCAAGCATTTTATAACTAAAGGAAAAGTGAAAATTTTGGATTTTGCTTATTGTAGTTACATAGAAGAGCATCATTCTCTATCTTAGCTAAGTTGGCAAGCACTCGCTTAATTTATTTTCTAGAGCAAGGGAGTTCAATGGACTTGTTGATGTATTTTACCGAGATAAATATAACTAATTCTTGTGAATTCACAACAATAGGAAGTGCACCAAGCTATCTAGCGTGAAAAAAATATAGAAGATTGAATAGCTATAACACTCCCACATTTTTTGAGCACTTCCTCAACAAATATATTGAACAAGACGTCACCATCAGGATTTTTCTATAGTGTCAACCATTTAGTAATTTCACAGGTTGGTCTCAATGAATCAACTTCCATTGAAATGCCCAAAGATCCTTTCACCATCCAAAGTGTATAGTTGGGACATGCTAGTCTCATGGACAACAAATTCTAATCCATAGATAGTGCTGAGGCCTCCCTAAGAGCACAATTTATATACCAAGGGGACTCATCCAAAATCTGAAGACTTCAATTTATTACAGGTCACTAGAAACTGAATATCTTTAAAGATCAGCTGCCACAACTCCTCCTTTCAGCTGCTTTCTAGCCTACCCCTCTTCTCCATAACTTCCATAATAATTTATTATGCTATTACATTCTTTTTTTCCTCTTGAGATTTTTCTTGTTTCTGATCCCATCTGCTTGCCCTTGAGATCTCCTTCACATCCTCCACTATTTGCTCGATCTCCTCCAAACACTCCATCGGTAATATACAAATTACCTCAAATATTATCCACTCCACTAAAGAGGCAATTTTCATGCTTACTTCAAGTTCATCATTTCTTACTGCCAATATAATATTTGACTAAGTTTATGTATGTTACTGTGGATTATTTTATCTCAAAATTATGTGTTCTTTTTACATACCTAAGAACTATATTTGATGTTACCCATTGACTTGCTATAGGTTGTTGCATGAATTTAGAAAGAAGGTAAATAGAAAATTAAATATATATTGTATCTGTTGTTACATAAATTATAGTTCCAATGAGTTTTAAGCATTTTACAATAAAATTCAAAAGAATTTAAGTTCATGATAAAGAGGTGCTCAACAATCTCATCAAACCATACTCATATGGAATGTTTTGATTCATACATCAATTTGACCAACTTATAACACTTATGTTCTTGTCCATCTATTGTAAAACCTTTTCACTAAGTGTGTGTGTTTTTTTTAGATAACTATTTATAAATGTATTTTTCATATATCTATATAATAATATGTTCATCCATTTTTTCCTTCTAAAACCATCAATGTTTGAATAGTTATATATTTCATTATTTATGCAAATGTCTCATTGTATTATATCCTTTATGTTTTAGGATAACACTTTACAACAAGATTTGTAATGTGATTTTAAAGTGGTCCACCTAATTTGTATTTATTTTAAAATACCTTCTTAAAATCAATTAGTTTATAATTGATTGGAGGATTAATTAACTCTCATGTTCTTGTTTTGACCAAAGCACCATATTTAATTTTCATTATGTTTTTCCATGTGTCAATTAGTTTAATTTGTTTGAAGAAAATTGGATCTAAATCAAAAATAATGTTTATTTGTTTTTCTAGAGGGTCTTCCAATGTTTAAAAAAAAAAAACTTATGCTTTATCTTTTCTACAATATTTTTCCCTTTCAAGTTGATCTTTAAATATGTAGTTTTCCAACTTCCTCGAGTCTAACATCTTTCAATATCTCTATGGCATATTTTTTAATAATGTTTTATGTTTATGGACATGTTAGTTTATTCAAATTAATCTCCTTGATTTTATTGGATGTATTCATCTTTCAAAGAAGTTTCTATTTATTCCACATTAAAATTTTGTTTCTCAATTTTAGGAAAACAAGTTCAAATAATTCCCAATTGCATGTTCTCCCCTCTGCTTGCCCCCTCACACCCCCTCAAACTTGACTATTTTGAATTTACATATAACTCAACTTTAAAAATATTTAATTTTGAAAATATATCAAGTTGACACATTTTTTGACCAACGTTGGTTGTGTCCTTTGTGCTTCATAGAAAACAATGTCCCTTTAAATGAAAAATTTATTATTTTTCATCAAATAGCCTCTAGGAATTTGAGTATTCTGAATATTCAAAGTGAATAGATTTTTAACACCTATGATTGAAATAGTTCAATTTCTTCTCAGGAACCAATGCATACCATGTGGATTGAAAAACATACACATGTTAAAATTTAAGGAAAATAGCCACACCAAAATTCTTATGTAGTCTTCAATTGAAGTGTTTTATTATGACACATTGTAGAGGTAGACTATTATTTGAGTTTCTTCTACCCAAAAAATCACACGTTCTCCTTTAAAATACAACATTGCTTGAACTATATTCATGAAGAAAATAAAATCCTCTCAACTATTCCATTTTTTTTGGTATTGTAAGGGACTACAAAAGGATGCTTGATCCCATTTTTTATTAGATATGATTCAAAAACCTTTGAGGTGAATTCACCACCATTGTTAGTGATTAATATCTAATTTAGCAATTGTGCTTCAATTTCAATAATATCTAGAAACAAGTCAAAAGTTTTGAAAGCTTCTAAATTTTTCTTCATAAAATATATTTATGTCATTCTTCTATAATGATCAATGAAAAACATGAATAACCTATGACCACCAACATAAACAATTTATAGAGACTAAAAGTAAGAGTGAAATAACTAAAATTTACTTTTAGCTTTCCAGTTTGATTTTTTAAATAAATATCTTTCATGTTTAGCCAAAATGCATGCTTCACATTTTTAAATATTTTTTTAAAGAGTTGGAATGCCTAAAACACTTTTTAATATGCCATGTTTTATCCATTCTTTGGGATATTCCTCCTCTCCTAATTTATCTCTCCCATTTATACATTGCATAGGGTTTCATCAATCTATTCATTAGATTCACTGCTACTACCCCCCTCCTTAAAGATGTCATGGGATGATTGTGTCTCTTACCTTAGTTGAAAAATGATTACTCTAATATCAAAATCAATTGACATACAAATAATTTTTATTTTTTATATAACATTAAACTGTGGTGTGATTTCTATTTGATATAGTAGTTATTTGTGTTTTTTAATTTATATTTAATGTCTTTTTTTTTCTTTCTTCCAATTATAATGGATCTGACTCATAGAGAGCTAGTAATTCCTCAATTTATAACCAAGCCCTAATGAAGGTCCACAATTTGTTTTATCGTAGCACTTTATGTCATGTACATTTGATTCATTACAATAAAATAGGACTTACAATGTGTAAAATTAGGGCAATGACTAAAGGATTAAGGTAAAGAGAATATGTAAGCTAAATCATTTTGATACTATAAAACATTAACCAAGATCATTTATATGGTTTTGACTTCTTGTCAAGAGTGTTTATGTATACTTGATAGCTTATTGGGAGTATTGATATAGACTTAATATTTAATTAAGAATGTTTGTATAATTATATTTTCTTCATCTGAGCAATTATAAATTTCAACATGGCAAGTGTGATAATAATTTTAGGAACATATTTTTTGAGTTGAAATTGTGGAGACAATTTTATATTGATTGGTGATAAATGCCCTTTCTTCAAAAATACTTTCAAGCTTAAAAATGAATTCCAAATTCTACTAAATATCTAAAATAAATTCTACATTCTACCAAATGTTCAAGATATCAAAGGTTTTACTTATACTAATCCAAAAAAAAAGAAAAAAGAAAAATCTACATAAATAAATATCAAATTTTAAATTATTTTCTAAATATTATTTTTCACAAGATTCAACTCTCCTACTAACCCCATATCTATCAATGTGGATGATGCAACATATGTATATATATCAATATCTGATAATATTTGAAATGATGAAAAAAATTTAAAAGAAAAGAAAAAGAAAAACTTTTATGTTGTTTATAAATCATAACCCATTGTAAACTTGTGTATTTTTCAAGGCCATGGGCTCGGGTGCAATAATAAAGTTGGGGACCTACCACCTAATCGTCCAAGGTTCGATCCTTGATCCCTATCGACCGTCGGGTTCGATCTTTGATCCCTATCGGCCACCTCCCAAATATATAATTGCATTATAATCAATATAAAATAAGGAAAAAGAAAGAAAGAAAAAAAAAAAAACTACAACTTCGGTATAATAAGGATGACAACGCATTTAACAACTAGAAAAATGTCCTAGTGGAGAGTGAGGATAAAGTATTCGTTTTTTCTTAATAAAAATGTGTTTTAATATGCGTAGCGTCTAGATTAAGCAATAGGAAAATAAAAATAAAAATAATCAAAAGTTCAAGAAGCAACCTCTTTCTATTAATAATGTCTAAAAAGGTATCCATTCAGAAACAAGATGAAAAGACTTCAAAGGTATTCATTCACAAAGAAAGAAGATGAAAAGACTTCTGTGCAGATTGTACACGTAGAACATTCGCCGCGGCAAGATTTCTTATCTGCTAGGTCGATAAGATGACGGAACATATTTGATCTTCTCCGCTTACAATCCGCATACGCAAAAATCTTGTTGCAGGCTTTTAATTGGCTGTAAATCGGTTCGATCTGTATCATGGTCTCGATGCTGGATTTGTATTATAAGATCGATAGATTTTGCATTTTGAGAATTGGGAACTCATAAGTTCATCAATTTGCACGTGGTCTGATCTTTAGGGTTTGGCAAGATTTTTCGTTGCCCTTTTTTCTGCTCTTTGTTCATATGTTTTGATGTCAGTAGCATTATGATTCGGAATAATTATTGTCAAATTTATGAGTTTTTCTTGTGTGTTTTTGGAACTTCGTTTGTTTTTTTCTGTTCCACTATAATTCTTGAAAGCTCATGGACTGGAAATAATACAATCTGTAGTTTTAGGCGCCATTGGTTCAAATTCAGAGGTGCTTGCGATGTAATTCTGTAATGCAGTTTTGATTTCTTGCTTTATTTTTTTCTAACATCAGATGGAATCTGGTTATCTTCCTTTCTTTCTTTAGACCGTGTTTACCATGATTGTTTTAAAATCTTTTGAATTGTTGTTTCATATCTAGAAGAGATGTGTTTGGCACATACCTGAGAAATGTTTTTTATCAATTCGGGTTGGGGTAGAGAGGAGGAAAGTTGATTGATTATGCTCCTTCAATGAGCTAAAAAATTAGCAATAGATTCATCATCAAATTCTCAGATAGAGTAAAGGTCCATGATGTAAAATTTCTTGGAGATATTTATTGAAAAGTGATCCAATAATGTTTGGGCTAGCTAGGTGAAGGAGAAAAGAGAGTGTTTGGTTATGGCACCATACTAATGTA
Source organism: Torreya grandis (assembly GCA_037957365.1). Lineage (NCBI taxonomy): Eukaryota > Viridiplantae > Streptophyta > Pinopsida > Cupressales > Taxaceae > Torreya > Torreya grandis. Next base: position 1,350,793 of record JARHVA010004486.1, read on the forward strand.
ATGCTAGATCAGATAGGAACATGGGGAAGGTATGAAGGAGGAGGGCATCATCATAGGGAATCAAATAACATGCATTCCTAAATGCCTTGAGGTGCTATTGGGGATCCTCCTTACTCAAAAATTTAGAAAACTTTAGAAGTTCCCATTGAGGAGGATATGGTTTGATAGGGATAGATGGGTGATTGGGTTCATTATAGATCTGGTCATATGATAAGATGTTGTGAGCTCCATAAATGGATGATTCTAAAGTTGTCATTTTATCCATTAGCATTTTCATCAGATCCATTTGGGGTTGTGAACCTGAAAGGTTGTAAGGTGCATATTGTTGTTGTGGTTGGGTGACATTAATAATTGGTAGGAGGTTAAGAAGCTACCACATATTGATATGTGGACATAGGTGATTCAATGGATTCTATATAGGGGTAGGTGGATGTAGGTGGTTGGATAGTGGGTAGAGGCACATGCCCTTATGGGTTAGGGATGTAGCCTAGGTTTGGTGCAATGGGCACCTATTGAGAGATCAAGGTGGGTTGGGTGAGAGCTATGGTTGGGTTTGTAGTAAAAGGGTAGGTAGTGACCTTGGTATTGATTGGTGGTAAGGTGGAAGTTATAGACACCACAATATTTTAAAGTGAAGTGATGATTAATGGATTGGGTTTAGCCAAAGGAAGGTTGTCAATTATTGTAGTAGGCACTCCCATAGTGAGTGGAGTATAGGTGATTAAAAGTTGGGTTTTTACTAGGGTAGAGGATTTGTTGGTGGGGGTAGAAGGTGTAAGGATATTGGTAGTTTAGGTAGGTTGGTTTTCCGTAGTATTATTAAAGGGATAATTGGTATATGAAGAAGTTTTGGTAGTCAGTGGTTGAGTGGTGATTGTCACAATAGAAGGGTTTTCCATAAGGTGGGTCCATAGGTGGAACTCAAGTAGGGGTATGGCAAGGCATGGTTCTAAGTTAATGTTGAAGGGCCACAAGGTTGTTATCTAAAAATGTGGTAAAGTCTATATATCCTTGGAGAACTACTTGAGGGAAATAAGGTCTTCCCAAAGGGTGAACAAAATCTTCTAGTTTAGAGACATACTCCATGGGTGAACAAATAGGAGGTGTATCTTGATGTCTAATTTTAACTCATGCATGCATGGGCTTGCACATGAATTAGATGAGCTAATTATAAAAAAGCAAGGCAGAGTGATGGGTTAGTTAAGTTGGTTCAGATGGTTGAACCTGATTGTCAATGGTCAGGGTGACCATCGATGGTTAAGGTGACTATTAACAGTTGAGAGTCAAGATAAAGTTAGTTTAAAAAGGTGGCTTTAACTAGTAGGTCAAACTAACTAGCATTAGATACATTTTGGGTTGAATGGTCAAGGCTAGGACCAAGGGGGTCCTAAGGTGGTCCAAGGGAGTTACAACATTTCGAACCATCATGTGCAAATGTCTAATGTCTATAGCTACCCATGCTTATACAAAATCAGTCCTTGATGTAAGGGTAGAGACTGTGTAAGCCATGCAATCGAAGCATGAAGGGATAATTAGCATATATGAGCAATAATTATAGATTTTGAAGGTAGAGGTTGATATCTTATTTTCAAAATCCAATGGGATTTCTCCCAATAGAAGTGGTATTGTATACATGAACAATGAAAATTAATTATGTGAAATGACTTATTTGTCTAATATTACATGATGTATGCTCATGAATTTAGATGTAAATTAATTGAAACACATGCTTATTCATATTTTAATGTACTAAATAAATTTTTATTTACCATGTGTTGCTTACTTCATCTTGTGTATCTAAGTTATTTATGAATGAATGAATGACTATGTTTAGAATTTATGTAGGTGAATGTTAAGAGACCTAGAAGAGTATAGAAAATGGTTGTTTAATAATATATTTTGAATCCAATTCCTTTTTAAATGTGTTTTCATGCTATTTGGTCACCATACAATGGTTTTATAATGAGTTCCAAGTGATTGGAGTCTTTCTAATATCCAAGAAGTTCATCTACAAGTTCACTATGTACAATGATCTCAATAAGTGCTTAACCTTGTTCAAAAACATCTTTACATGACTGTAGTTTGTAGTGAGAAAGAATTGGGTGTTACGGGTATTGATAAAAAAATGGGAATGATGTAGATATATCCAAATTAGTAACAAATGTTCTTGGGGTTGAATCCGAAGATAAAATATTGTAAAATCCTGACTAATGGAGAATAGCTTCTTGTTTAAACAAAGAACACAAACACTATAGTTCTTATGCAAAGACAATGTAACTAACTTTAAAAGAATGAAATAAGGTTGGGGGATAACTATTTTATGATGAATGTTGTGTTTTATGTAAGTAAACATTTGTGTTTTATTGGTATTTCTAATATTTAGTAGATTAACATCAAATGCTTTGAGTTAGTTTCATAATCTTTTAAGATAATTAAAGGACTCAGTCCTACATACCATGCATGCTATCAAATTGTGTCTTGAACCTTGAGTGAGGAAAATATTATATTTGGTGGGATATTAGAATGTGTGGATAATTAGTAACATGATATAACATTTATTTAATAGTCTTTGAACATTATAATTGGTCATTCTGTTAAAGGATATTATGTGTTTGAATAATATATCTCTCTTTCTTGTGAAAAGGAGGACTTAGTATGTGTTTCTTATGATAGAAAAACCTGTAACTAAGAAAAAACTTGATAATACTAGTTATAAACATATTTCCCATTCTATAAGGTGTTTTTAGAGATTTAAGTGTTTAAATTTGTGTAGAGTTCATAAATGCAATTCACAATCATGCAGACCACACTATGTTAAGACACAATTTATAGAGAAGCAAGGGTAACCTTGAATAGGGACATACAAAATCTTAAAATAAAATGAAATATAATTATAATCTTGTGAAAACCTTGGAAAATTATTAAAGTGGCTTTCAATCCATTTGAATGACTTAAAACATAATAATTATTTATGGCTGTACACAGCCCTGAAGACCACTATATCTTTATACATAATCAATCAAATCTTGGAGAAAACATAAAATTAGAGGTAATGGAGTGAGTTTTAAATGATTATAATAGATTTATTGAAGTCATATAATCCTAAAACAACCTTCACAGTTGATTGAAAGTCTTTAAAAACCTTGTAATTCAACTTTTACCCTTCTCAGATTGTGCAGATTGTCAAGAACCATGTCCTCGGGTTTCAATGGAAAATGAGTATTGTGGGAGAAGGAACTAGTATAAATACCAATTTTTTATGAAATTTTAGGGATTAATATGATTTAATTTATTTTGAGAGTTTTAAGTTGAACACATACATAGCTATACGATTTTGAGTAGATTGTGTTATCATAGAATGGTAAGAAACCTACAAGATCTAATCTAAGAGCAAGATGTGTGTAAAAAAGTGATCAAATGGAGGACTAAAGCTATGATTTTTTTTTAAATGGTGGATTATGATAAAGGGTATTACAAACAATGTTTTTTTTTCTAATGTGAGATGTTACATGTCTGTATAATGCCATAAAGCCTTAAAAAAGGCTACAAGGTCTGTGTGGAATATAGGCAGAAGTTGTGTAAGAAAGGTAAGGATGGTTGTGGAGTTTATAAGTGAAGTGAGGGGTCTTAGGAGACCTTAATGATAATTAAATGATGTAAATGTAATTTTATAATGAAGCTTGAGTTTGGTGGTAAGTGTGCTTAAGTCAAGCCTATTATGTCAAGTATAAAGGAATGACAAGAGAGATTGGGTGGAAAGAGGTTTAACACTATTTTTTTTTTGAATATTGTGTTTAAATATATAGGATAAAAATATATCGAATAAGATAAATAACTCTAGGGACCAAAGAGTCAAGCACAAAGTAAGATAAGACAAGTAACTTGTAGAATCAGTTGAACTGACAGAGGTAAGTGTAAGAGGTGAATGCTTTTTTTATTGTCATCTATAGGTGACCATAAATAGAGAGTTTAAGTTTTGTATAGGGATGATAAATCAGGTTTTTATGTTTTAATTATGTTTGAATAGGATGGATATGCCTTGAAGGTCTAGTTTAAGATCATACTCTATAAATAGTCTATATGCTACCTTCATTTCCTTATGTACTATTGTTTATACATCTAAAGGCTACTATAGAGACTTGAGCATGGTCATGGAGGAGATGTAACATTATTTGAAACCTTATTATGGTCTTGGGGTGTTTTAAATATCATGAAAACTATGTTTTAAATGCTAAATTGACAATCAGACATAACAAGTTATATCCATATATCATGATTGAACTATGCACTTGTTGTGATACAACACAAAAATGTTGTAATGACACTTGATGAAACCAAATGTAATCATATTGTATCTCCCACATATATTTATATCCATAAAAAATAAGGAGGATGTATTACTAGATAATAGTAGTGTTTGAGGGCCTCTAAATTGCACTTTTGTTCATTGTGATCATTCAGTGTATTCTATAGGTTTTGAGCCTCTAAGTGACCTCTATAACCAAAGTTGTAGTATGAAGGTATATGTTCATTTTTGTTTGATCCTATAAGGGTGAATAAGACATAAATGTACAAAACTCATCAACCAAGGTTGGAATTTTAGGGTTTCAACCTTATCAAACACCTATAGGTGTTCTTTCTCTAGGATACTAGCATATAGTTGGATGCAGACTCCTATATGATCCATGATGTAAGTCTAGATAGGTAAAAGCTAATACTTGCTAGTGAAAGATAACTAAAAAGAGATAAAATGGAAACCAAATGATGTGACATAGACTTCAATGTGGATACCCACATCTATGACCCCTATTTACTCTAACATAGTCAACTATAGTTGATTGTAGTTGGTAGCAAGAAAGAATTTGGTGTTAGGTGTACTGATACATCATGTAAATGATGTAGATATATCCAAATGAGTAATAAATAATATTAATAACCCTTATAAAGTATTTATACATTGTTATCAATACCTAAATATGCAACCAACACTTATAGGCAAGGTAAACCAAGGACATATAGTTAGTCAACCTATTGTCCTAAGCAAATGAAGATGAGATGTGAAGAATGTTGGGTTTGATAAAATATTTATTATCAAAATATGAGTGAGAGACATACACAGTGATGTTATACATATCAAGTGACTCTTATAACATGGAGAAAATATAAAAGAGGGACTCCAACACTACAAATTATTGTTATATGTCAATACCCTACACACAGTAAACTTCCCTAGGAGTTTGTTTTGGGTTTTTATGCATTTGGAAGGGTCTAATGAGGTGATCAAGTGTTGAAATATTGTACAAATAACCACTACCACTTGGATAAATTATTCAAATAATCAATTTTTTTGAGATATAAGGAGAATTCCCTCTCTCTTATCTCAGACAAAGGTACTCCCCTAGGATGCTAACCTACAAACATTGAAGGAAGAGGATAACTAGGTGAGTTAAGGGTACACAAGACCTTGTAAAAGGGTGTAAAAAGTTGATTAGGACATGTATAAACATGAAGAACAATCTGATTAAATTCCTAAAACACAAAAATGTGGTCCAAACTTGTAAAGATGCAAGTAAACCTACTTGGTCTTGTCTAGGTCTAAAGCCCTAAGAGGGGGTTGGATCCATTTATAGCATTAGATGAACATTACAATGAGTTTAGATACATTATTGGGGAGATATAATAGGTTTTGGAGCTGTAAATAAATCATCAGAGGATCATTATGATGTTAGTACCTCCAAGGAATAATGTCAAATGCAATCTTTATCTAAATAATGTTAGGTTGTGGAGCTAAAAGCTTCACCAGGATGCAAACAGGAGAAGTTACGGAGGATGCAGAGTTGCAGAGAGTTGCAAAATCAGTTGCAGAGCAACCGGCGTCGGTCTGATCAACTGACGTCGGTCAGATAGCAGCGAGAACCAACTGGCGTCGGTTACCAGTCGGCCGACATCGGTCATGGAGGAGCCGACGTCGGCAGCCTGTGCGTGAACATGTAGTTTGCATGTTGATTCTAGAGAGTCTATTTTAAGACTGTTAGTTTGCATGTTGAAGGCTAGTCTTAGTCTTGAGTTACGTGTCTAATTATTGTAATTAAGATAGTCTAATTATTGTAAGCGTGAGATCTATATATGGACTCATGGGCTGTATTGTAAAGGTGTGCTAGAGAGTAAGAGAGCAGATATAAGCTCCTTTTGAGAGAAGAGAGCCATGGTGTGTTCCTCCTAGTTACCAATAGGGGTACTGAGAGTGTATGATCAGAGAGAGTTGCAGGTTTTGCAAGTTCTTGGAGAAGATCCACCGAGGTACTGGTTAAAGAATCATAAGGACTTAGTGAGGCAAGGACAAGGGTTCTTCAGGGGTGTAGAGAGACATCTACATGGTGAGTATGGTCTAGTGATTTGCAGGTAGCAGCAGAGAGCAAGATATATACTTGGAGTATGGTTGTGTACTTGACGTACTGGCAGCATGTTACTGACTGGTTGGAGAGGTGAACATCAATTATGTATTGGAGTTGATTGTTGTGACCAAGAGAGAGAGGGAAGAAGGTCCTGAGGTGTGGTGAACCTTTGAGGTGGAAGAAGAAGTGGCATCTTCTTTATTGTATATTCTTCTGAGTGATTATTAATACAATTGTGTATTGTCTCTCAATTCCTGTGTTGTTTCATATTTCTAGTTACTTATTGATTCTGGTTAAATTTTGTGTTTAGTTGCTAATACAAGAAGTAATCATATGTGCTCTATTGGTGGAGCAAGATCCTGATAAGTGGTATCAGAGCATGTTTATTGTTCTAGGTTCCTGACAAGTGGTATCAGAGCCTTGGTTGTAGGTTCAAGAGCTGACACCATCAATTGGTATCAGAGCTTTTAGTTGGGTTGACTAACAGGTGGTTCAGATCTGGTAGTGTTTTTGATTACAGGTCACTCACAGAAGTTTCAGATTGAGTGGGAGTATAGCAATGGCAGAAGATAGTAAGCTACGAATGGAGAAACTGAATAGCATGAATGGTCTGATTGATGGAAAGAAAGAGCAGGGAAAAAGAGATTGTTGGTCGGTAGAAGATCAGCGTGTAGAAGCATATGTTGCAGGTGATGTTGCACAGGTTGCTCTGGATAAAGTAGAATCTTTGTTTACAGATTCTTTTGCCTCTTTCCATGCAGCCTGAAATAGAGCATCTTTTCATGGGTATGTCTTTGGAGACTTTGGAGAGATTTATTTAAGGGTTGGAGAGCCTTGTCATATTATTGACGAAGGGGAAGTGAAGCTGAAATTGTAGGTGGATAACACATGAGTGGTGAAGGAAGTCATACAGGTACCAGTCTTGGAGATTAGTCTAATTTCTTCAAGAAATTTGGGTGATGAGAGATGCACTGTAACTCTCACAGTGGATACACTTGAATTAGATGGTGGTAAGAAAGTAGGTATCCTTTATCTATCTACTTATATTACTGATTCACCTTCTATTGCAGAGATGTGGCTTCGTAGGCTTGGTCACATATGTAGGAGGGGAATGCAAGTTCTTAAGCAGAAGACAGATGTTTTTGACAAGCTAAAGAACTGGAAAGCCTTGGTGTTCATGGAGGGGATGACGGACAGAGATCAACGGAGTGGACTAAATTATTTTGACTAGGGATGTGTTGATTTGAACAGGGTTTTGATCTATGGAGAGCTCACGGGTAAAAAGTTATCACTCACAGGTGAACATAGGTACCGGCATCGGTCATACAGTAACCGACGTCGGCAACAAGAAGACCGATGTCGGTCATGAAGGAATCGACGGCAGCAGAAAGGATATCAGCGTTGGCCAGGGAAACGACGTCGGTAGTCAGGGTCAGTGCAGGGAACTGACATCGATCGGTTGCAGACTGGGAGATGGCTGAGATCGGTCACTGGTATGGATGGTGGGCGGATAGAAAGCTGTCAACAAGTCTCAAACACTCATATCGAGGTCAGAAAGGGTAAGTGAACCTCATATTCATTGTTCATCTTCTTTATATTGCTTATTGATGGTCAAGAACTAGGAAGATGGAAAAGGCAATGCAGGTAGAATCCAGATACAGTGGGAGCTTGGCATAGATGAGGAGTGTGAGTCCTTGGAGAAAAACCAAATAGGTATTTATTGGTAGAGTTGTCAGCTGAAAGTAAGCACTGAGAGACGAAATGGATTCCCAAGTTAAAGAAGAGAGTGGATGGATACGTGAGACGGAAGGCCAAGGCATATGGTCTTGAGGAAGTTGCAGGACAGTGGTACAGGTTTGACAGGTGGATGACTAAGCATGGCTTCAGTCAATGTCAGTGTAACTATTATGGTTTTGTCTTACTAGGTGGATGATGAGTCGCGACATTATCCAGTTACTGTATGTGAATGGTATACTAGTTATAGTTTTGTACATACAGGGTTTTGCTGAGCTAAAGGTAAGGTTAGTTCAGAGGTGTGTCATGAAGAATTTGGAGCAGTGAAATTTTTTGGCATAAGAAACATGGAGATTTGATCTCCAGTGGGAGCTGATGTGAAAACAATGTTGGTGGGGTTCATGAAGCAGGATGCAGAATCAAAAAGCACACCAAGGGTTGGACAGTTCAAGCTTAGCTTGGAACAGGGTTCAAAATCACATGAGGTCTAGTGTAGACCTGAGTTTTTTCCCAAGTAGTGGGAGTTGTCAGAAAGTATAGAGCCAATTCGGGGAAGGAGTACTGGAGGGAAGTTTAGTGGGACTAGTAGCAGAGATTCTTGTTATGCAGGGTCAAGGTCTTCACTACATGGAGTTGTAGGTTCGGATGTGGAAGGTTACTTGGATGACAGGTGTAACATCATAGGTTGTGTGGTGGTTAGTCTTCAGGATTGATCTTGAAGAAGGATACAAGCCAAGGAATAATTTAGACGGTGTACAGGTACATGTGCAGCTATTTATCTCCAAGTGGGAGATTGTTAGGTTGTGGAGCTAAAAGCTTCACCAGGATGCAAATAGGAGAAGTTACGGAGGATGCAGAGTTGTGGAGAGTTGCAGAACCAGTTGCAGAGCAACCGACGTTGGTCTGATCAACCGACGTCGGTCAGATAGCAGCGAGAACCAATCGGCATCGGTTACCAGTCGGCCGACATCGATCATGGAGGAGCCGACATTGGTAGCCTGTGTGTGAACATGCAGTTTGCATGTTGATTTTGGAGAGTCTATTTTGAGACTGTTAGTTTTCATGTTGAAGGCTAGTCTTAGTCTTGAGTTACGTGTCTAATTATTTTAATTAAGATAGTCTAATTATTGTAAGCATGATATCTATATATGGACTCATGGGCTGTATTGTAAAGGTGTGCTAGAGAGTAAGAGAGCAGATATAAGCTCCTTCTAAGAGAAGAGAGCCATGGTGTGTTCCTCCTAGTTACCAATAGGGGTACTGAGAGTGTATGATCAGAGAGAGTTGTAGGTTGTGCAAGTTCTTGGAGAAGATCCACTGGGGTACTAGTTGAAGAATCATAAGGACTTGGTGAGGCAAGGACAAGGGTTCTTCAGGGGTGTAGAGAGACATCTACATGGTGAGTATGGTCTAGTGATTTGCAGGTAGCAGCAGAGAGCAGGAGATCTACTTGGAGTACGGTTGTGTACTTGACGTACTGGCAGCGTGTTACTGACTGGTTGGAGAGGTGAACATCAATTCTATATTGGAGTTGATTGTTGTGACCAAGAGAGAGAGGGAAGAAGGCCTTAGGTGTGGCGAACCTTTGAGGTGGAAGAAGAAGTGGCATCTTCTTTATTGTATATTCTTCTGAGTGATTATTAATACAATTGTGTATTGTCTCTCAATTCCTGTGTTGTTTCATATTTCTAGTTACTTATTGATTTTGGTTAAATTCCATGTTTAGTTGCTAATACAAGAAGTAATCATATGTGCTCTATTGATGGAGCAAGATCCTGATAAGTGGTATCAGAGCATGTTTATTGTTCTAGGTTCCTGACAAATAACTTGAAGACATCACTCCACTGCTCCTTACTAAACCGTAATATACAGTCTTGCCCAAAATTACAACTTAATATAAATATCAACATATTCATGGCCTCAAGGGACTTTCAAATACAATGTTTCATTCATAATAATCAAATACTATTGAATAGCATGAAAACATAGAATCATTTCTTTATTCATTCATTTGATCATGAAATCATTACATTTTCAAAATATCAAACACTATTATAGAAAAATAAATATGTACTTTCTTTATAAATAAATATGTAATACACAAAAAAATATGTACTTTCTTTAGCGATAAATTAAACATGTTTAAACATAACCAATTACAAGACTAAACATTGTTTATCAATATTGAAAGATATTTTTATAAAATTATTTTTTTTACTTTCTGAACTGTCACTTTCATTTGATGGATTTTAGTCACCATCATTTTTAACCTCTACAACATGTGTGTAAAATAATAATGGTTCTATTCTTGATAAAATTTAGATTGGTTAGATGAGAGGAAAATTTATGTTATGGGATATTGTGTATCTCTTCCACAATGCTACATATAGCTATGTCAGATAAAGACTGGAGGCCTGAAAGAGCTTTTTTTAATGCGATATAATTCAAAATGCACTCAAAATGGTAGTTTGGCACCAATGAATATATTATGTACTTGATCTAGATGCACATAGACATCTAGATAATAAGCTACCTTTGTTGGAAATAACTTATCCAAGAAGGGCCTTAGATAGGATGGAATGGCACTAGGAGTACCCCATGCATTGGGTAAAATGGCATCGCCTTATGGCCATTCATATAACCATATATTTAGAAGTCGTGATCGGGCCTCTCTATTAATTCCATGTACTCATATCTTGCCATTGGAATGTGGTACAAAAGATATGCCATTTTTCAATTGAAGAAAACATTCACTCATCACAATCGATTACGCTGCATAAAATTTGTTTTTCATCGAATCCCCCTCTAATTGATATCACTAACCACCACACATGGAATTTCGTGCAATGTTTATCATTCCACATTTAACTCCTCTAGTAAATATATGAAATGTAGAGTCTTAAAAATAGTGAATTGGAATTTAAAAAAAAGGGATACGAAGATCACAAACATGTAAGGTGATACCTCAAGAAGAAAATAGGAACTAGCACATGCAACTAGGGTTTTGACAATGATATTTTTCCAAAATACTTAAAAATTTTGAAAGTGAAATTAGATGTTTGGTTTAAATATGGAACTAAAAGTTCATAAATTTATTGGGAAACACTTGATTGAATATGACCTAGTATGTGTAACTATGGTTTTGAAAATGATATTTTTGCAAAATACTATAAAATTTTGAAAATTAAAAGGGATTTCTAATTTAAATATGCAACTAAAAATTAAAAGTGTTGGAAAATGATTGATTAAATAGGACCTAGTATATGCAACTAGGGTTTTGAGAAAAATATGTTTTTTGAAATTACTATTGAATTTGGAATTTTGAAGTCAATTTTTGATTTTAAAATACAATTAAAAATTTATAAAATGGTTGGAAAATTACTAGAAAAATACAAGGACTAGTATGGGTAACTAGGGTTTGAAAGAAAGTTATTTTAAAATTTACCACTAAATTTTAAAATTTTAAATGAATTTTTTATTTTAATATTCAATAATTTATAAGAAAAATTAGATGGAATTTTACCCTAATGTTTTTAGGGTTTTTGTGCACAAACAAAGTAAGTTAGGTTCACCAAATTATTTAACAATTTTGGGAATATGGGTGTTTTATTCCTAATTTAGTTAAATAGTTTAACTAGTAAAATCTATAAATAAATATATAATAAATAAACTACTTATTTGTGATATTTATTTTTAATTAGATATTTTCTAAAAATATTAATAGGAAGGATAAAAAATACTTAAATTAAACTATGTTGATTCGACTAAGGCAGGGCTTGATATTCACTATGCAGGGCTGGGAGACTATAACAAATTGAGATATAAATTTGTGATTGGATAGGAGAACTAGAAATGGATGGTAAAGGCACTGATGTTATAATCTAGCTTTACCACTATTGTCCTAAGGATCTAAGTTTTTTGGGTTTTTTTGGCAGGTCTATCTGACCCTGCCTATGAAATATCAAAGCCTGAAAGTCTATGAAGATATTTTTAGATGTGATTTAGTATTTAAAACCTATAGTCCAATGTGAATTACTCAATTTTGAATAAGAGGGTGGGGGTTAGTGTGTGTAAGATTCATTTGATGTTGATCCACACCCCCTGTGTGGGTATGTTGCATACATATCCATACTTCGAAGAGGGATCAAGCCATATGTAGTTCTCCCACTCAATGTGCTTTGTGTAATTGATTTTATGAATATGAAAAATACTAAATTGGATCTAATCAAGATGGTTAGGTACTAGTGTAAGGATTGAAATTTTCTTGAAATTATATAGGCTAGCTATATGCAAAGAATAGGGAAGATTACTTGAATAGTCTTAGTTGTATTCTTGCTTGCTTAGTAATATTTGCCAACCAATTTCCAAATTATATTTAGGGATTTATTGGTCATAGATTGAATGTGATCATATTATGTCGATAGGGAGAAGGATAAGGAACCAAAAAAACTTAATCGTTAGAGCAAAAAATGATCTTGGACAATAGTGTCAAAAAGTAGATAGGAGTGGCATTGATGCTATAGTCTAAGTGTGGCAATACTATCTAGAGATTATGAGACATAGGAGGATGGATTGGTCAAGAAAAAAGGGTCCTAGATCAACTAGGGTGAAGTTTGGAAGGCCATGGATGACTGGGAATTAGTGAAAATAAGCCTAAAACAGTCATGACAGAAAGGAAGAGGGACCTAAGGGTTGTGTGTCATTATCCAAGCTCAAGTTACCAAATTTTGCATTTTATATGACTAAAGAGATATATCATCTCTCAAGTGTACTAGGTATAATATAACCCTTACATAATATCTCTTTTCAAATATGGAGCATATTTCAGGGAGGTCCTTTGAAAGGCATTATAAGTTATGTATAGGAAAAAATGACTTGACCAAACATCCTTTTCAAATAAGATTAGTTTTCTATAATGTTTTCTTAGTTGTGTTGAAAACCATGATATTTATAATTCACTTTTAAAATTATAATTATAAAAAAATAATATTTGAATGTCAAGATGTCTTTTTTAGGCCTACAATAGTATGTGATATGACATTAATGTAATAAAATAATAAAAAATATTTATTGATAATTATATCATATAGAATACCACCATCACATGTTTTACCTTAATTTGAAATGATGTCCTTTGATTCATCTATATAGAGACCAAAAAACTAGGATAAAGTGAGTAACCCTATTTAGCACTAATGGTACTATTGATATTTTATTCAAACCTAATAGGATTTAAGAACTACCCAACCACCTTTTAATAAATATTTGTCACAAGAACATTAAAATAATTGGAATCTATAGATCTCAAAGTCACTAGATTAATATTTAATTAATAATCATTACTTTTCACTCACTATAAATTAGATGTTTATAATTGCTTTTACATGTTAGCCATTACATTGCAGGATTCCAGGGCTGACTATGAGGACATAATATATATTGTTGCATACCCTTTATCCACAATTTTTTGGACTGATGTGACCACACTCATAACAAGATATTCTAGATTTCTCTTCCATATGTCTTATGATACATAAATACTTGCTAAAACTTATTCAATATCAAGTTCTGGTACTCATATTTGCTACATGATCAGTAAATTTCAATTTATTTTTCTAGAATCATGGAACATTAAAATTTTAGTATCAAATGTAGTTTTGGTTCTACTTCTAGCCTCTGCTACCCTTGATACTATATATATTAATCTAAATGTATCTCATAAAATAGCCATCATGTTTTTAGTTCAAAAATTTAATACCCAATTTTCATGGGAAAATGTGGAGGAGTAAGTAACCAAAGGTAGAGCTTAGGATATAATGTATAGTTCTCTTTTACATAGTGAATCTAGAACACTAAAACTTGATTGTGATGGTAAGGTTTTGGATTCATTCTTTTGAACATGTTTTTTACAAAATGGAGAAAGATTGCCACTGTTCTTCACACTATGTAACCTCCAATCAACTAAAAATAGCATAAGTTTAGAATAGTGAAGAATAAATGTGTAGAGTTGGGTTATGAGGATTTTCACATAATATACATGGATATGGGAAGATTATGGGAGTAAATACAAACACGTGTTAATAAGACTCTCCAAAATTTACCTTTGAGCACCTATTCTTGGGTGACTCCTAACAATAGGGCAAGCCAACTATTTTCCTTTTCTCTATACCAATGCATAGAATTTCCCTTTAATGTTCTTAATTTTATGATAAAAGAGGGAAGAGGAAGACTCAAGGATATGGTAATACCAAATTTCCCCTTAAATGAAATAGAAAACTAATATATATTCCAAACAAGGATATATGAAATCTATCAAAACAAGGGTATTCTAGGAAACATCTATAAAATATGTGTGGTTCTTTATAAATGCATCAAGCTTATCACACATATGTTGCAAACATAACTACACCTCTTATGCAATTTTTTTGTAATTTAAGCATCAATATATCTCTGACCAAAGTATTTATCAACATAAAACATTTATTTTTAATAATAAGTTTTGTCATATATACCAAATAGTTCACAATCCTAGAGGACTTTTGGGGATAGTAGGATCCCTCAAAATGTTTGTGATGGTCTTTGATCAATTACCTTTCTTTTACACTAAGTTCAAACCAACACGTTGCTTTCCACAACCAAAACTTTAGGAAAGGGAAACAGGCATGGGAAATGGAGAACTATGGGAAATTTCAAACCCAACATTCCCACTCTTTTTCCCCACTATTCTCTCAAAATGTGGTGATATGAAATGGGTCCAACATGACTATGATGGTCATGATGACATGAAATGATGATGTCATGAGGGTGATACTCATGGTTATCTTCCTCATATGTTAAACTCTCTAGGATGTGGGTTCAATGGGTTCAGTTTTAATGTCAACATGACTGATGAAGACTTTTCACTGGTGACCAATAAAGATCAACACATGTTGGGAGTTGGCATGTGTTAGATCATATCACTTGTGGGTGAAGTAAATTTTTCATATTGTGTAGCTTTTACAAATGCATTAGGCTCTACAAAAAATTATTTCCCTCTTCTATTGATAGTCAAGGTCTAAAATATTTCCCTCATAATTTGGTTGTCAAGGTTTTTCTTGATTGTTGCTATAATTATGGTAATATCTATTATGTATGTTCAAAGGATTATTCTTGTGTATTTAGATATATTTTGTCAATGCATAAAAGGTGAAAAGTTCCTAAAAATCAAACAAAACTAATTTTAAGCTTTTTAAAAGGTTAGGAGTAATGGCATTGCAAGGTGTCAGTGGAAAAAATAATGGATATACTTTATAATATAAGGGAGAGAAAATGTGGATAGAATTATAAAAAATTAACATACATAAGGGATCTATTACTCAAAATTGTGCACCTCATTAATTAAATTCAATACTTACGTCATACTTGTTTCTATTACAAGAAACAAATCTTAGATTCATCCATAGATCTCTTTTGATGTTGTTCACATTATATTGACTGTTATGACTACTAGAAAATATGTATTGCTGATAAAACCTACATTTATAAAGTTTCATCTCCCAATAAAATGTTGATGCATATAAAGATATAACCTAAGTGATTTTTTAGATTACTTAGATTAATTATTCAAGTTTTTAGTTTTATTGTTTAATTGTATAATTACATAATGCAGTTAAGAAATTACTTTTTTTAGTGATTAGAGGAAGCTAGTCAAATCATGAAGTCAACTACAAAATGTAGATGAATGACTAGATGATGCCATCATGTGAATATAACTTGAAAATTATCAACTAAATTATGTGATAATGCAGATACATAATATAGTAAAAATTCATTATATTATGTAGTCTCTAAACTACATTATGCAGTTCACCAACTGCATTATGCAGTCACTTGTTTCCATTATATTATGAAGTTGGGTGAGTTCATGATTACAATTCATGACTCAATCATGTAATGCAAACATGGAATCATGTATATACATCATGCATCCATATAATTATATCATGCAATCATCTAACTATAATATACAGTAATTCCAATATATCATTGAGTCATCTGCTAACATGTTGTAGTTAGGTGGTTGCATCCATCATCATGTAGTCATTTGACTTCATCGAATAGTTAAGAGACTTCATCATTCAATCAAATGACAACATTCACCATGTTCCACCTCATAATTTTATAAACCATTTTAATCCTTCCTACCTAATTTATCACCATTTTGAAACTGATTCACTTAGTGACCTCAAAGTTTTTTAAATATAGACCACTAATATTTTCCCTGACAAAAATAATATAACATATCATATTCTATAGTTAATTTATAATATAAAAAATATTATAATATATATATACATATATATATATATACATATACATATATATATATATACATATATATATATATATACATACATATATATATACATACATATATATATACATACATATATATATACATACATATATATATATATATATATATATATATATATACACACACATACATATATATATATATATATATATATATACACACATACATATATATATATATATACACATATATATATACACATACATATATATATATATATATACACATACATATATATATATATATATATATACATATATACATATATACATATATATATATATATATATACATATATATATATATATATATATATATATATATATATATATATATATATATATATATATATATATATATATATATATATATATATATATATATATATATATATATAGAAGTAAGATGGATTTCATAAAGCGTGATAGTGTATATCAGTGGTTACACTTAACTTGAAACCCATGACCACTAACTTAAAATTGATTCTCATCATCATTGTCTAATTCACCTTTAAATATTTCAAAAATTTCATGATTTGTAATAATGTATTTTGATGTCAAAAACAAGTTGTGTAAATTGAATGTTGGGTAGACCAATCGAGATTTGAATCACCATGCAATGGTTTAGTCTATGATAGATTGAATTATTCATGGAAAGAGATACCATCTTTTCCTAATCTCAATGTCAAAATCACAATTCCCTTGGTTTTGGTCAAGGGACACTTGTAATAGATGAATTCTAGCAATTTAAAAATACACATTATTCTTCATAAGCTCATGGGATATAGGTCAGGGATGATGCGATGGTAATGGAGTATTATTCTTTGAGAAAAATCATACTTGGGATTTGGTCTCTCTTCTTAAGGGAATAAAATTGATTATATGCAAGTAGATATACCACACCAAATATGTAGCAAATTGGTCCACTGACAAGTATATGTCATGTTGTATGGCAAAGGGTTTCTCACAAGTCAAACATATTGATTAGTCTAATACTTTTACAATGTGGCTAAAATGGATTTTGTGTGCTTTGTACTTTTTATTTCTTCATCATAGGGTTGGCCATTGTACCAATTGGATGTAAATAGAGCCTTATTACATGGAGATTTATAGGATGAAATATATGTGGAGAAACCAATTAGGTTTGATCACGAAACTTAAGCACATTATGTTCTTGTCCATCTATTTTAAAATTAATTTGTTAAGTCATGTTATTTTTTGTTTGAGATAACCATTTATAAATCATTTTTCATATCCATATAATAATATATTCATCCACTTTTTTCATCTAAATCCATAAATGTTTGAATAATTGTCTATTTCATCATTGGTGCACATGACTCCTTATATTATATCCCTTGTGGTTTAGCATAAAAATTTATGACAAGAATTATAATGTGATTTTAAAGTGATCCACTTGATTTTTATTTATTTTAAAATACTCTCTTAAAACTAATTTGTTTAAAAAAAGTGGAGGATTAAGTAACTCCCATGTTCCTTTCTTGACCAAAGAATCATATTTGATTTTAATTACTTTTCTCTATGTGTCAATATTTTTAACTTATTTTTATGAAGTGTTGCCCAATTTTGGCCCACATACAAAGATTTTACCTAGATAGATTAGCTGATTAATTTCTTGATCGACCAAATGATCAAATAACTTGAGAAAGTGAAGAATATGGCCCAGACCATCATCAATCATCATTAAAAAATGGACTAGTTAGCTTGATAATGCATTTTATAATGTATTCTTAAAAATCCTCTTAGGCCAAAAGATCACATGGACATGAATTTACTCATGCCTAAATCATGCTCTATAATTTAAGTATCATGATGAGATTGATGTCTCAAGATATACATCTTTAAAGTTGAACTTACAGAGTGAGACGTGCATACAAATGTCAAATTTGGGCCTCATAAAATAACCATTTGAATTCAAATGTATTTAGGTTTAAACGTGAAGCTAACAAGTTTCCAAATAATAGAAGATCGATTTCAGATCTAATGACATACAAATAAGCTTGATTCAGTGGGTCCAAGTAGATTAATGGTGTACATTAAATCATGTATTAGAGATCTAAGGATGAGCTCAAATTCAACAAGTCAGTGAATATGAAATACAAATGCACAATTTCCATGTGTCATGATTGCGGTAAGTGTTGGGTAAATCAACAATACACATTCACTCATAAAAAGAAAATCTAATAGAGAACTCAAAGTCAAAAGGTCGAGAAATCTTAAAGACACACGAGAAGCTACCAAGTGTCTTAAACATCTCAAACTAGTATAAAATCTATGGATCACATTCATTTGTATAAAAGCATATCGACAGTTCATGTAAGGTTAAAGGGTTAATATTCTTGAGAATGAATATGAGGCTACCATATGGTGAAAGTGGAGGAACTAGGTAGAACTGATTATGAGCCCATAAAATTAATTGGGAGATGATACTTTTCATAAAATTATAAGTCCAGATTGAGATTGATGGTTGATATTAAAATTCAAACCCAAGAGACTTTCAGTGGAGGTCGACGAAGTAGTTTTTGACCTAGGCAAGAAAATGGATAAGATCCAAGTTCAATGATGATCAAAGGTTGAACCAAGATGGATTTTTAGGGATCTAACATCACCATTAGAGCTCCATAGAGGTAGAATAGGTTTTTTAGACCTAATATATACAAAAGGGTGGAAACTTGTTATCAAAGAGAGATAAAACACCTATCAAATTTCATTTTTTGATATAATAATTATAGGAAAACCAATAAATGAGATTGGTTTTCAATCTATAGTAATACTTATACTCAATTTTTAATGTAGGGGCATATATGTGATTATGGATAAATGTCTAATATATCAAAATAGTCATAACTCTAACAAGCATGTACCTATCATCACTTGAAGAAAGCATGGAGATGTCTCTCTTAAGATCAAAGATATGAGGATTTTTTCCTTATAATGAAACCAAGTGGAAGGTGACATGGAATATCAAAGAACATAGATCTAGTGGTTAGAGAAGTAGTCAAAGCATTCAATACTATTTAGAACCATAAAGATATTTTGTCCAACAAACTTAGTCATGACTCATCATGTAAAAAAATCCCTTGTCTTTTAGTGTATTGATCAACCAATGAGAATGACTTGAAGAATTTTTGGAGAAAATGATGGATAACTTATTGATGAAAGGTTAGTCCAAATTGGATTAACTATGGTTGAGTATTCATTTAAAGGTGGTAGCTCATTGATTATTCATGGTTAATGTGATACCTATTCTCTTTTCTTCCCTTCTCTTTATTACCCATTCTTTCCACATTGTAATCTCTCTCTCTCTCTCTCTCTCTCTCTCTCTCTCTCTCTCTCTCTCTCTCTCTCTCTCTCTCTCTGATTTGAGAATCTCATAAGGAAACTTACATTTTGAAGATTAGGGGACTCTACAAGATATTTAAAGATATTCTCCTCTTGATTAGGCTAAAACATGTCAAAAATTTATAAGAACTACCTCTTTATGCAATAAAAGACTTTCTTTACCTATCTCTTGCCTTAGATCTATGTTGAGTGAGTTGTACATGATGGCATAGTGAAGGTGAATCTTACTTGTCCATTGTCCTCCTTTATAACCTCCTTTAGTGTGTTTTTAAGCTATTGTAGGTCTAGATTAGTGTTTTATTTTAACCTAGTCCATGAAACACTTATGCACTAAGCTAGATTGTGAGGTTATATGAGTTAGCATTTCTTTGTATAGATCTAATATGGGTTCAAGTTTATAGGAGTCTTCCATTTTATTTGGTGCATAAAATTTTATCTTTTTTAAGATCCTTTTCCCATTTCTATGCCTTTTCTCAGTAGCAACATTCTTTTAGGTGATCCATCAGAAGGAATTTGGCCTTCTTCTGAAGTTCAACCCCACCATATGTGATCCATAGCCTAGGGTTATTCCCATAGTCTAGATAAATTGGAGAGAGTATAAATAAACCTATTTAAGGGTAAAAATTTATGCTACAATAGTTTATAGCATGCCCAATGGGACTTACTATGTTATGCATCTCACTAAAAGGTTGTTGGTGTTACCTTTTAGTGCAATCAGCATTTGGAGGCATGTTTTCAAACACCAATGGGGATTTAAAGCATATATCAATTGGTTCAAGTAGCCTAAGTGCCTAATCATCATAATTTAGTATGTAAAATCAATCATCTTTTATTAGTATGCTTATTCTTTACCTCAACATAACACTTATCAATAAAATAAATTTTATGTGTTCCCCCCAAGTGGCCCTCAAATAACCTATCATCCATATTATGGACTTTATTATCCTTCCACCCCTTCATATGACCAATTTCAGCCTCCTTTACATTCAAATCAATCTTCTAATTTCACTTGTCAAGACCAAGCTTATCATGTTATATCCTTGTTAGGAGGCAATCAAGCATTATCTGTTTATATTGAGTTGATATGGGAAATTAGTAGGGGTTCAGAGTTTTATTTAATCATCCCTATCTATGTTATAAAATAGGTAAATATTTTTGTTTATTTGGTCAAGAATAGATGGTCAGTTTGTGAGCATGAACAATGGTCATCTTGTAAGAATAAGGACACAGTAATGATGAGAAGCATGATCTAGAATGTAGACAGTGTGTTGATATCTCACTAAGATAAACACGATCATTTTCACCTATCTTATGTGTCCTCTCCCATCCAAAATCCTCAAGATTAGCCTTCAATAGTTCTTAATCATCCCCCTAGTAAACCTTGTCAAAAGTTAGAGAGGCAATATTGGACTAATGGAGAACAATCATGAAAATCAATGAGGGGGTTAATCTTGGAAAATAATTACCCATTCATGAAATGGATGGGAAAAATATATTCTTGCAAGAGTTTTGGACTATGTGGGTATCCATTAAAGAAGATGAATATTCACAAGTTAAAAAGCAAGAATTTAAAGGTTAGGTATTATCTATTGAAAAGGTGTTTGAACAGTGAGAGAAAGAGTATGCCAAACCTAAGTCAATCAATTTTCCCTCTCATAAACCTATGCTCATTACCAGACAAGATCATGAAACCATTCCATAATAGATCTTCTCTAATACATTTGACCCTGTCTATGTCATGCCCTCACTTGTGAGATCACCCTATCCTATAATCATTCAAAAGGAATAAAAAGTGTCTATTCCATACTCATTTCCATCATGGAAATTAGTTTATAAGGGAATAAATAAAAGGGAGGAGGTGTTGGATGTGGAGGTCTAAGCACTAGTTCAAGAGCCACCAAAGAAGCCATTCAAAGTCCCTAGTTGGAAGGATACTCTCCTAAGATGAAAGCAAGGTGAACTTATTCACCATCCAAAAATATCCCTCTAGGATAAAGAGCCTATTTTACAAAGGATGGAGGAGGAGATTACAAGAATATATGAACCTAAAAAATATAATAGAAGTGTCTATGATGAGAAGATCATAATAGGTAACCCACTCCATTTAGAAAGGGAAGAATCAGGTTTGGACCAACCTTCTTGGCATGGATTTAACACTAATGAACTGGATCTTGATGTAGACAATCCTCACATCGAAAATAGAACAAAACTTTAATGGAATACTAAAGGTATATTCTACATATATGAAGACAAGGATAAAAATTAGGAACCAGAGGTTGGTCAACTTCAAGATGAGGTGATGAATTAAGATATCCCTAATCGTTTGGAACTAGAGGAAATCATATCAAAACTTGAGCAAGACAAGTGTGAGTTTTTGGACCCTAGATGGTCAAATCAACCCTCATTTCAATTGAAGAACAATATGAAATATTGAGTGAGGTTGATGAAGGAGACATCTCAAGTGCTGAAGCATTATAATTTGATGAACATACCAACCTAGAGCATCAAGAGCATAATGAGTTAAACCTTGATTGTAAGGATGATCCAATCCTCTCTTCATAGGTATAAGACCAATCTAATTTCTATATATTTAGTCTTAGTGAGGTTGAAATTTAAATCCTTCCTAACAAATAAGAGGAGGCTTCCTTTTGGGATGAACTTGAAGGTTTATGTTCAAGTATGGATGACATAGTACCTTTAAGTAAATAGATCCAACAACTAAATCACCAGAAAGTGCATATTAAAAAAAAAAAGGTCCTAATTAGTCATCAAATGTCATAATTATACTTTGGTCATATTGGAGGACTTGTTTGAGAACTTGGGAGTAAGTTATGTTCCTCTCCAAGGGGACTATGATTTGATTGTGGTTGAGGAACATAATGAAGGAGCAAAAAAATTTATGAATTAAGTAAAATTTGATTTCCCAATGTTTGTATTGATAAGAGGATGCCCTATCAAGTGCCTAGCTCAGTTAGAACATGACAAGGAAGATCCATCACATGTTATGATTAATTCAGAGGATAAAATTGAGCCATCAAATGAGAAGGTTACACGTGCTTCTATAGTCCATTTTTGAGCAAGCCTTGGAGAAATGTAGCAATATTTATACAATGGAGACATGTTTATCCCATTTCATCCTCTTGAGAGCATGCCAAAAGAGTCAACAACCAGGCATCCTAGCCCACCTATCATGATCTCTCTAAATGAAGGTATTTTTCATCTTGGTTTATCATAAGTGGATGATGCTATTTTTTTAAAATTTGACCCAAGAGGGAGGTTCTTGTAAATTTCTATCTTGTATATATTAGAGTAGATTTCATGATTTTATCTAAGTGCCTATGTGCACATTTTTTTAGTAGTTTTGTTATTTTTTATTTCCTCTAAGTGCCTGCATGCACTTGTATTTATTAATTTTATTCTTATTGTCTTTGTTAATTCAAGAGGATTTATCTAGAGGTTAGTAGCTAGTTTTTAGCTTCAGATCAAAATGTTGAACTAGAGAAGAGACTCTATGTCCAATGGACTAACTGAGAGAAATGGTCTAGGTTCTCAAGCATAGCAGGCATGCTTCCCTATGAGTCATC
This sequence comes from Torreya grandis, assembly GCA_037957365.1. Lineage (NCBI taxonomy): Eukaryota > Viridiplantae > Streptophyta > Pinopsida > Cupressales > Taxaceae > Torreya > Torreya grandis. Next base: position 1,374,224 of record JARHVA010004486.1, read on the forward strand.
AAAGATGTTGGCCAGTTTTATCTCACATACAAAGCTTATGCCTAGATAGATTAGTTGAATAGTTTTGTGATTGATAAAATGATGAAATAACTTGAGCAACTGATGAAAATAGACCAGGCCATCATCAAATGTCATGACAAAATAGACTTGTCAAATCAATCATGTATTTTATAAAGTATGATTAGAAATCCTCTCAGGGCAAAAGATCACATAGACATGAAGTTATTCATGCCTAAATCATGTTTTTTAATTTGTGTATCTTGATGAGCTTGTTATCTTAAGATATAGGTATTTAAATTTAAACTTATAAATTGGGATGTTTATGCAGATGTCAAATTTGGGCATCATTAAATAGCCATTTGAACTCAAATTTCCTGAGGTATAACACAAATCTGGCAAGTATCCAAATCATAGAAGATCAAATCCAAATCCAAAGGCATGTAGATGAGCTTAAGAAAGTGGGGTTAGGCATATCAATGGAGCACATTAAATCATCCATCAAAAATCCAATGGTGATCTCAAAGTCAACAAGTTAGTGAATCTCAAAGATAAGTGTGTAGTTGCTAAGTTTCATAACCCTGGTAATTGCCAAGTAAATCAATGATACATGTTTACTCATATAAATTAAATCTAAGAGTAATCTCAAAGTCAAAATTTTAAAGAATCCAAAAGACACATGAGAAGATTCCAAGTATCTTACGTGCATCAAACTAACATAAATCTATGGATCACATTCATTCATAAAAAATCAAATTAATAGTTCATGTAAGGTCAAAGGGTTAATATTCTTGAGGATAAACATGAGACCATCATATGGTGAAAGCATAAGAACCAACTAGGACTGACTATGGGCCCATAAAAAAATGTGGAGCTAAATTGACATAATATGAGAAGCCTAGATTAAGATAGATGGTTGATATCAAAATTCAAACCCAAAAGACTTTTGATGGAGGTTGAAAAAGCATTTTTTGACCCAGGCAAGAAAATGCATAAGAGCCAAGTTAGAAGATGATCCAAGTTGAACCAAGATGGAATTTTCAAGGATCGAATGTCTTCATTAGAGCTCTATTAAGGTAGAACATGTATTTTAGACCTAATATAGACAAAAGGGTGGAAACTTATTATTGAATCAAGATTAAACACCTGACATGCTTCATTTTCCATTATGATAACTATAGTAAAACTAATAAATGAGATTTGTTTTCAATCTATAGTAAGATCTATGCTCAATTTTTAAAGTAGAGATAGATATGTGATTATGGAAACATGTCTCATCTATTGACATAGTCATAACTTTGATAAGCAAGTACCTACCTTTTCTCAAACCAGACATGGAGGTGGCTCTATTAGGATCAAAGATATGATAATTTTCTCCTCATAATGAAATCAAGTGGAAGGTGGCATGGAAGATCAAAATAAAAAGATTTGGTCGTTAGAGAAAAATTCAGATCATTCAATAATGTTTAGAACCATAAAGTTATTTTCTCCAAAAGACTTAATCATGACTCATCATTCAAAATAAAACTTTGTCTTATAGTTTATTTCTCAACCAATGAGAAGAACTTGAAGACTAATTGGGACAAATGCAAGTGAACTTATTGATCAAGGAATATTTCAAATTGGCTTAAGTGTGGTGGAACATTCAATAAAAGGTTGAATCTCATTGATTGTTCTTGGATAACTTGTTCCCTCTTCTATCTTCTCTCCTTCTTTATATTACTCATTCTTTCCACATTGTAAGCTCTCTCTATCACTCTCAGATTTGTGATTATCATAAAGACTCTTTCATTTTGAAGAGTAGGGGACTTTATGAGATATTCCAATATATTATCCTCTTGATTAGGCTAAACCCTATCATGAAGCTGTAAGAACTACCTCTTGATGCATTAAAATACTTTCTTTACTTGTCTCTTGACTTGGATTTAAGTTGAGTGAGTTGTGCACGATGGCATAGTGAAGGGGAACCTTCCCCATCCATTTCTCTCCTTTTTTACCACCTTTAGGGTGTTTTCAAGCTATTACAGGTTTGGATTAGTGTTCTTCCTGAACCTAGTCTATGAAACACTTATGCACTGAGCTAGATTGTATGAGCTAACATTATCTTCTATAGATCTAGTGTGGGTTTAAGCTTATGCGAGTTTACCATTTTAATTGGGTGCATCACTTTTTAGACTTATTAGGATCCTTTTCTATATGTTTAAACCCACCATAGGTGACATGTAGCCTAGGGTTTTTCCCATAGTGTAGATCAATTAGAGAGAGACAAAAGAACCCTCTCTAAGGGTGAAAATTGATGGCACAATAGTATGTTAGATATGAATAAAAAATAATGTTTATTTATTACTCTAGGGGGTTTTCCAAGGTTAAAAAATATAGCTTATCCTTTATCTCCTCTATGATTTTTTTACTTTCAGGTTGATCTTTGAGTACCTAGTATTCCAACTCCCTTGACTCTAACATATTTCAATATCTCTATGGCCCATTTTTTAATAATATTTTATATTTATGGGAACTTTAGTTTTTTAATCTTAATCTACTTGATTTTATGGCATCTATTCATATATTGATGAAGTTTCCATTTATTCCACATGAAGAAATTATTTATCAATTATAGGAGATCAACAAGTTCAATTGATTCCTAATTGAATGAAGTCAATTTGCATATTACTCACCTTGAAAATATTTAATTTTGAAAATATATCAAGTTTACTCATTTGTTGACCAATGTTGGTTATGTCCTTTGTGCTTTCATAAAAAACAATATCATGAAAGAGTTATCTAGAATCAGACATCCAAGATCATGACTATAGAGTGAACACATAACTATTGAATTAAAAAATCTAAAAGAGAATACAAATGGAATGCAATATATTCAATGATGGAGATGAACTGCTTATATAAAGTGATGAATTTCAAAAATCTCATAGCTCTCAAAGATTTCATAACTCACAACTAAGAACCTTAATGAATTCAGACTCACTTAATGAATAATGTAAAGGGAGAGAGGTATTTATAGGCTGGAGAGATAGTGAAATGTCACATTTTAGTGAATGTGGTACCAATCTTGTTAAATAGCCTCTAGAGCCCTAAGAAAACTAATGTAGCCATGTATCCAAAACCTCCAGGAAAAATGCCTACACCAAAACCTCCCCATAAGCATAGCTTAGGTAGGCAATGATACAAAAAATGAAAAAAAAATGGTCCTGGCAACAAGGCTTGATGAGGTACCCATGTACAATGCAATCTCTCATAATGTAGAGAAAATGAGAAAAGCCAGTGGGAAAAAAATCCCCCTAAAAAATAAAAAATAGGAAGAGAAGACTAAACCCCCCTGAAAAAATAGGCTAAAATAATCAACACTCTAAGTACATAGTGATGGTCCCCAATATCTTATAAAACATGAAGGAAGTGTGGCTCCACATAAAAGAGAGAGAATGTGAGTGCCAAATGTCACATGGTAAATGTTGTAGTAGGTCCCTATAAAAAAAATGTTGTCTCTTCCTTTTAGAAAAAATAAACCTTGAGATGTCAAACTACTGAATTCCTACTCAAGTGGAATGCATGTAAGAATCACGATTTAGATCTCTAAAAAATACTGAAATGTCTCCTTGTTAGTGCTTGAATGTGCCAAGTCTAATCACGTATCACAAGCCTAATAGTATAAGTTGGCCATGAAGAAGTATAAAATGAAGGGGAGAGAACACCCATATATGAAGATATACAGGAAACATTCATTGAAAGAATGTCCATGGGAATAAGAGAGCAACATTCAAAACATTTCAAAACTAAAGATTGGTCTATAAATAAAGCACTCAAATCTACAAGATGAATGTGCTCAAGAACATATGAGTCATTGATACTCTCAATGTGTGTACTCATACTATAAATAGTATACTCCAAAATATAAGTCTATGAAGGCTTTGAAAGAGCAACAATTTTCAAAGGAATAGATGAAGAATTTGTAATGAGATAACTAAGGTCTAGCAGAATCTCATCCTGTAATGGTAGCTCGATATAAGGAAGAACAATGTCCACTTGTAATGTGTCATCACAAGGAATAAAAGAAGGAGGTGAGAGTATAATTATCTTTGAAGAGACAATAGGTAGTGGATGAGGTGTAATGTAAGTCTCAACTAAATCTCTAAAAAGGCACTGAAGAGTGATCCAAATAGTGGAGGGACACTATGTGTCCTCTATATGGTGGTGTAGATCTCATGAAACATGCAACAACAAGTGACCATAGACATAATCATAAGATTTGGCCTAATCATCATATTGACCTAGGTTAATAGGAGCAAGAATCTATCCATTTAAGAATGGAATAAGTTCCTATTCCTTGAGTGAGCCTTCCAAGTACAATTACCATGAAGCATAATTAGTCTTACCAAGAAGGATAACTGGAGATAAAACAACACTCAATAATAATCTCTCAAGTGGAATCGACATGACCACAACTGAGATTAATAGTGCATGCTCTAGAGATAGACTTTAGACTACACTAAAAATGAGTCCAGTCAAATAAGAGTAATTTGTGCACAAGTGATAATGCCTGCTCAAATGGACATTAGGCTCCACTGATAATGCATCGATAAATATAAGAATAATAAGTGCAAGTAGTCACTAAATGGGTACAGGTAATAGTTAAAAAACTAAATGTGTGCATGAAAAAATGTAGGGCCCACAAAAATCTCTCTAAGATAATCAATAGTGACCCCACTATATTTTCAATAACAAAGCACACTCAAGAAATGAGCAATCTGTGCTTATGATCAAGTAAAAATGTATGCTCTAAGTATGGATGTCAAAATTAACTAGAATAGGTCCATATAAGTAAGAACAATTTGTGCATGAGTGAAAATACATGTCTCAATGAATAGACATCAGACTCAGCTGATAATGCATCCATAAATATGAATAATAAATTTTATATGAACTAAATTAATACACATGAAATGCAAACAATACAACTAGGAAGAAGTTAGACTATGCCAATAATGCATCCATAGAGAAGTAAATGTGTGAACTAGTTAGGTAGCCCTTGTGCCACCACTCCCCAAATTTTGGTACTTTATAATGTAGTGTGTTTTATAATGAAAATGGGTTAAATATGTTGGAAATTAAAAAACACACACTTTTACAAAAGATGGTGCTCAATTTTAAGCTATTGTTTGCAAGGTATTAATAAAATAATTTCCAATAAATAGCCTATTTTTAATAAAAAGTCCATGAAATGATTAAAATAGTACCCTTGGGTGAGGTGAAAGGTGTCTTCCAACCACTAGTTAGAACTAGCACTGAACCATGGACCTCAAGCCAACTAAATTCAAAAAGACTTTGCCCAATTACCCTATGTATACTTTTCAGAGAAAGACTCTTACAAGGTGTTTTAATTAATTTTTTTGAAAAGATATTTAAAATAAAAATAAAACATGATTTTATTTTTAATTATTTTAGGGCAATTTTAGGTTTTTGACTTTATGACAAGAGAGAGAAGCAAGGTGTAAGAGTTAGTACGACGTTGTCAATACATGTAAACAAGAGACCAATGCCACCATAGAATACAATTTCTCTTCAGAAAAGAGTGCCAACTTCCATGATCATTATCCAAAATAAGATAAAAATAAACACAAAATTACTTCTTTCCTCCAAAGATGATCCTCCTTCAACACTCCTAGTGATCTACCTAATGAGCCAACACCTCAGATCCATAGATCCAATGTTAAGCAAGAAGAAAACAAGTAGTTTCAACCTTCATTGCAGGTTAAATTTAAAGTGTTGGGATGCTAAGTACCACCGTCACTACTCTCCTCCATGCTGAAACACCAAATTTAATACCTTCTCTAGTAGATAAAAATTAGGGATGCCAAAGTTACACCTTAGGAAATAATGTGCAGTCCACTATAGCAAATCTTAAACATAGTCCAATGAAAATCTGAAATGTAGTCTAATGCAAAACTAAAAAGTAGAGAGTTAATAGTAAATCTCTTCTCCTCCAATGAATCTCTTTTATAACACTTAGATCTAGGAAATACAAAGCTTTGGTAGAAGTCAATGTTATAGATAAGGAAGACACTACCTATACAGATCACATTGAGGTAGATTTAAGACACCTCAGTTAAAAGAGACTCTAAACACCATCTTTTATAGTTTAGATCCATCATAGGACACCAAGGTCAAGTAACATATCTTTATTCTCTTTTCTTACATCTCAATTCAACACATAGCCACAAAACACAACTAGATCCAATGCTAGCCACCTTCTCCAGTGCCATATCTCCTTTCTTAAATGCCTCAAGTAGATCTACATAGCAAAAGGAGAAATGAACATTGTTTGAAGGCTATGAACTAGCAAGAAAAGAATAGATTTAGTCCATCAACAAGCATACCTAGGGGAGTGATCATGAGAACCACTTTTGGTGGTAGGAAGGCTGAGTCACTACCAAATCTCACCTTGAGAGCCACGTATCAATTTTGAAGGAAGGTTGGCATTACCAACTGGATCCAAGACAAAAAAAACAAATATTCTACTCTTTGATACACTATCCACTTCTAGATTTACAAGAAAATACCTTTTATACCAGAACAAAACACATGAAAGTGTTGTTTTGAAGGTAAATAAACATTTGAAAATGCTGATACCAATGGTAGTTCAAAAATAATAATAGATAAACACATAGATCTACAACCAGACTAATCCAGCCAATGTAAACAAGATCTAACATACTAGTAATGCCTTTAATTTTGTAAAAAACAAGACCCTTAAATTTTTTAATTCAAAACAACCCCAAAATTTCATAAACTCACTAAAAAAATTACTCAGATATAGTGTTTTCCTTTCTCCAATACCTTTGCTCAGATCTTAAATCTGAAACACCACTACTACATATAATACAATAGAGAATACAAAATAGTATATTACTCAAGATTTCAAATAATTAACAATATAAATAATTGGTGGTCATTAACAATACTCAAAGCTTTGATACAATGAAAGATTTATCCAAAATTGGACATTTAAGAATTTGACTGCAAAGCAAGAACACAATTGATGAATGAAGAAATCTAAAAGAGAGCAAAAAGTGAATGTAATGTATTCAATGAAGGAGATGAAATACTTATACAAAGAGATTAAGTTCACAACTCTCACAGCTCTCAAAGTTGTCATAGCTCACAACTAAGAATCTTAATGAATCCAGACTCACTTAATAAATAATGCAAAGGGAGAGAGGTATTTATAGGTTGGAGAGATAGTGAAACCTCACATTCTATTTAATGTGGTACTAATCCTCCTAAATAGCCTCTAGATCCCTAAGAAAGCTAATGTAGTTGTGTAGCAAAAACTCATAGGAAAAAATCCTACACCAACATCTCCATTGAAATAAGAAATTTCTTATTTTTTCATTAAATAGACTCTAAGCATTTGAGTATTCTAAATATCCAAAATAAATGAACTTTTAACACCTATGATTGAAATGGTTCATTTTATTCTTAAGAACCAATAAGTAGCATATGGATTCAAAAATATAAACATGTTAAATTTAAGTAAAATGAACACACTAAAAATCTTTAGGAGTCTTCATTTGAAGCATTTTATTGTGACATATTATAGAGGTAGACTATTATTTAAGTTTTTCCTACCCAAAAAATCACATGTAGTCCTTTTAAATACAAGATTACTTGAACCATATTCATCACAAAAAAATTCCTCTCAACTATTTCATATTTTTTAGAATTATAAGGGACTATGAGATGATGCTTGATCTCATTTTTTATCATATATGATTCAAACACCTTTGATGTGAATTCACCACCATTATTATTGATCAATATATGAATTTTTAATTGTGTTTTAATTTCAACAATAGCTAAAAAAATTAAATTTTTTGAAAGCTTCTAAATTTTTCCTCATAAAATATATCCATGTCATTCTTCTATAGTGATCAATGAACAACATGAAAAACTTATGACCACCAACGGAAACAATTGGTAGAGAATAAAAGTAAGAGTGAAACAACTAAAATTTGCTTTTAGCTTTCTAGTCTTATATTTTAAACAGATAACTTTCATGTTTAGCCAAACTGCATGCTTCGCATTTTAAAATATTTTTTTGAAGATTTGGAAAGCCTAAAACACAACTTTTTATATGCCATGTTTTGTCCATTCTTAGGGATATTCCTCCTCTCTAAATTTGTCTCTCCCATTTATACATTGCATGGGGTTTCGTCAATCTATTCATTAGATTCACTGCTACTAGTCTCCCTTCTTAAAGATGTCTTGGGATGACTATATCTCTTGTGTTAGTTAAAAATGATTATTCTAATATCAAAATCAATCGATATACAATAAATTCTTATTTTCTATATAAAATTTTACTATGGTATGATTTTTTATTGATATAGAAGTTAATTTCATTTTTTTAATTTATGTTTAATGACTTTTTTTTCAATTATAATGGGTTTGACTCATAGAGAGATAGTAATTCCTCAATTTATAACCAAGCCCGAATAAAGGACCCTACAATTTATTTTATCTTAGCACTTTATGTCATGTACATTTGATTCATTACAATAAGATAGGACTTACAATGTGTAAAACTAGGGCAACAAGTAAAGGATTAAGGTAAATAAAATAGGTATGATGAATCATTTTGACACTAGGAAACATTAACTAAGATCATTTATATGGTTTTGACATCTTGTCCAGAGTGTTTATGTGTACCTGATAGCAAACCGAGAGAATTGATACAACCCTAATATTTAATCAAGTATGTTTATACAATTATAGTTTCTTATTATGAGTAATTGTAGATTTCAACATGGTAGGTAGCATATTAATTTTATGAACATATTTTTTGAGTCCAAACTGTGGAGATAATTTCATATTGTTTGGTGATAAATGCCCTTTCTTTAATTATATCAATATGTCAAATTTAAAAAATACAAGCATAAAAATGAACTCCAAACTTTACTAAATATTTAAAATATATTTCACATTCTACCAAAAATGTTCAAGATATCAAAAATTTTACTCATACTAATTAAATAAAAAGAAAAATCTACATAAATTAATATTAAATTTGAAATTATTTTTTAAATATAATATATCACAAGATTACACTCTCCTAATCTCTTATCTATCATTGTAGATGATATCACACAAAAGTGTATATATATATTTAAAAAAATAAAAAAAACAGCAATCAATCTCCTATAATCTTTGAAATGATTAAAATAAATAAATGAAAGACAATTTAATTTAAAAAAAAACCAAACAAACAAAACCCCAAAAAATAAAAAAAATCTAAACTTTTATGCTGTTTAGAAATCGTTAAACGTTGTAAACTTGTGCATCTCCGTATGATAAGGATGACAACGCATTTAACAACTCGAAAAATGTCCTAGTGGAGGGTGAGGATAAACTATCCGTTATTTCTTAATAAAAAATCAAAATCAAAAATCAAAAGCTTGTTCAACAAGCAACCGCTTTCTATTAATAGTGTGTAGAAGTACTCATACACAAAGAAGATGAAAAGACTTCGAAGGTATTCATTCGCAAAGAAGGTGAAAAGACTTCTGGGTGTGCAGATTGTACACGTAGAAGATTGGCCGCGGCAAGATTTCTTATCTGCTAGCTCGATAAGACGACGGAACAAATCTGATCTTCTCCGCTTACAATCCGCATACGCAAAAATCTTGTAATATTCTGCCGCGGCGTTCAACATTTACGACTCACTTGTAATATTCTGCAGATCGTGTTTGTGAGTGCACCTGACCCTTGTTTTACATTATATATTTTTATTTTATGTTTCTCATCTGTATAAGGCTTCCATGAGATCCAGGCTTTTAATTGACTGGAAATCGGTTGAATCTGTATCATGGTCTCCATGCTGGATTTGTAGTATAAGATCGATACAGTTTGTATTTTGAGAATTGGGAATCCACAAGTTCATCAATCTGCACGTGGTCTGATCGTTAGGCTTTGGCAAGATTTTTTGTTGCCCTTTTTTCTGCTCTTTGTTCGAATGTTTTGATTTTTGTTAGATGATGTGAGTAGCATTATGATTCGGCATAATTATTGTCAAATTTAGGAGTTTTTCTTGTGTTTTTTTGGTACTTCATTTGTGTTTTCTTGTTTCACTATAATTCTCGAAAGCTCATGGACGGGAACTGATACATTCTGTAGTTTTCGGCGCCATTGGTTCAAATTCAGAGATGCTTGCGATGTAATTCTGTAATGCAGTTTTGAGTTCTTGCTTTATTTTTTTCTAATATCAGACGGAATCTGGTTGTCTTCCTTTCTTTCTTTAGACTGTATTTACCATAATTGTTATAAAATCTTTTGAATTGTTGCTCCACATCTAGGTAATGTGGAAATGCTATCTTGAAGCCTTGGCGAAGAGGCACTCAGCCCCCCAAAATACAAGTAACTCTAGAGCCTAGATCTTGAATCATCCAGACTTTTCTATTGGACCTAACAAATAACACGAATAACAGAAATCGACCTCCCAGCAAAGACCTAACAACAAGCATCGAGACCCAAAGAACCATCTCCACAGAAAATTCTAGCAGCTCCATCGTAGACGAACCAGAAGCTTGCCTTTTCACCAATGTCGAGGAGTCCAAAGCATCAGCCATTTTGAATGCATAAAATATCGATCCCAAAACCGGATTGGACTGGTAACATGGAATATCCTCTTCAAAACCATTAACGGAAGAAGGGAAAACAATGTCTTCAACAGACAACTTTCTGACCTCATTTTGACCATTGAACTAAGGGAAACCCCTCCCAACCTCTGCGACAAGCTTCAAGGGTAAAGGCACCGTAAGGCATGGAAGGGCCTACAACTCCAGCAAAACTAAATAAAACAAGCCGATGCGCTCCTCCTGAACACTAACGACGGCCGGTTTTTAGCCCTAAACAAAACCTCTTTCTGCTTTGGAAAAAACTCCCTCAGATCTGACTTTACCAACCTCTATCTTTCTATTTTCGGACTTATTGGAGGTTCATGGACTACAGGTTTCTATATTGATTGTAACCTCAAGTCTTCACACTATTAAACTCCCTTTCATACTCCTTAGCTTCGGTAGGTAGAAAAACCTATGGAGGATAATTTTCATTATTACTTCCAACTAAGAATCGATGGTATTATAATCATTTGAGTCCTCCTCATATTCCATCATGGTCTTGCTTTGATAGTCTAACATTGTCCTCATGGTGTGTTGGTCACTATCTATTTCTTTCACATTAGTTGGAACATGATGTCCATTGGTTATCCTTGCAATAGAGTCCACGAAATAACCTATGCTATAATAGAATGATGTCTTCAGCCACACAGAGGTGTCTCCATTTTCCAATTAGATACAGGGAAGGCTACAAAGTGGCATGATAGGAAATTATACCCATCCCATGCATGCATTTATAAAATAGCTTGGGATGTGCCACTCATATCTAAAAGCATTTACGATGTTATTGAACTAACTTTCCGTTTTGGGCTTGTACGGTATATTATAGACACTGGTGCATAGGTGTGCATAATATATTTTGGCTAACGACTTGACTTTCAAAGGGAAATACCATATCCTATTGCCATAACAATCCAAGATTCCAATCTCATTTAGCACCAAAAATAATAGAATGGCTCCCCTTCTGAAATCCTCACCTGTTTGGTATGAATTTTATGTTCCCTCAATGACCGATTCATAAATATAATTAGATATGTTGAAGAGGGTGTTATACACCATTTGGTATGCAATAGAGAGATTTATTATTGATCTAAGTCCGTCTATCGGTTGTTTCTATATTCATGCTTATTAGGTGCACAAATACCCTTTTTGCACGATCAAGCATTTTATAACTAAAGGAAAAGTGAACATTTCAGATTTTACTTATTGTAGTTACGTAGAAGAGCATCATTCTCTATCTTACCTAAGTTGGCAAGCACTCGCTTAATGTATTTTCTAGAGCAAGGGAGTCCAATGGACTTGTTGATGTATTTTACCAAGATAAATAAAACTAATTCTTGTGAATGCACGACAATAGGAAGTGCACCAAGCTATCTAGCTTGAAAAAATATAGGAGATTGAATAGCTATAACACTCGCACCTGTTTTGAGCACTTTCTCAACAAGTATATTGAACAAGATGCCACCATCAGGATTTTTTTATAGTGTCGACCATGTAGCAATTTCACAGGTTGGTCTCAATGAATCAACTTCCATTGAAATGCCCAAAGATCCTTTCACCATCCAAAGTGCATAGTTGGGACATGCTAGTTTCATGGACACCAAATTTTAATCCACAGACAGTGCTGAGGCCTCCCTAAGAGCACAGTTTCTATATGAAGGGGACTCCTCCAATTCCGAAGACTTCAATTTATTACAGGTCACTGGAAACTGAATATCTTTAAAGATCAGCTGCCACAGCTCCTCCTTTCAGCTGCCTTCTAGCCTACCCCTCTTCTCCATAACTTCCACCAGAATTTCTTATGCTACTACATTCATTTTTTACTCCTGAGATTTGTCTTGTTTCTGATCCCATCTGCTTGCCCTCGAGAGCTCCTTCACATCCTCCACTGCTTGCTCGATCTCCTCCAAACACTCTATCGGTAATACACAAATTACCTTAAATATTATCCGCTCCAATAAAGAGGCAATTGTCATGGTTACTTCAAGTTCATCATTTCTTACTGCCAATATAATATTCGACTAATTTTGTGTATGTTACTGTGGATTATTTTATCTCAAAATTATGTGTTCTTTTTACATACCTAAGAACTATATTTGATGTTACCCATTGACTTGCTATAGGTTGTTGCATGAATTTAGAAAGAAGGCAAGTAGAAAATGAAATATATATTGTATCTGTTGGTACATAAATCATAGTTCCAATGAGTTTTAAGCATTTTATTATAAAATTCAAAAGACTTTAAGTTAATGATAAAGAGGTGCTCAACAATCTCATCATACCATATTTATATGGAATGTTTCGATTTATACATCAATTTGACCAACTTATAACGCTTCTATTCTTGTCTGTCTATTGTAAAACCTTTTCACTAGGTCGTGTTTTTTTTTTTTTCCTTCTTAGATAACTATTTATAAATGCATTTTTCATATAATAATATGTTCATCCATTTTTTCCTTCTAAAACCATCAAAGTTTGAATGGTTGTATATTTCATTATTTGTGCAAACGCTTTATTATATTATATCCTTTATGTTTTAGGATAACACTTTACAACAAGATTTATAATATGATTTTAAAGTTGTTCACCTAATTTGCTTTTATTTTGAAATACTCTCTTAAAATCAATTGGTTTATAATTGATTGGAGGATTAACTAAATTCCATGTTCTTGTTTTGACCAAAGTATCATATTTAATTTGAATTATTTTTTTCCATGTGTCAATTATTTTAATTTGTTTGAAAAAAATTGGATCTAAATCAAAAATAATGTTTATTTGTTTTTATGGAAGGTCTTTCAAAATTTAAAAAAAAATAAAAAAAATAAAAAAAAATAAAAATAAAATAAATAGCTTATGCTTTATCTTTTCTACAATTTTTTTCCCTTTCAAATTGATCTTTAAATATGTAGTTTTCCAACTTCCTCAAGTCTAACATCTTTCAATATCTTTGTGGCCCATTTTTTTAGTAATGTTTTATGTTTATGGACACGTTAGTTTATTCAAATTAATCACCTTGATTTTATTGGATATATTCATCTTTCGATAAAGTTTCTATTTATTCCACATGAAAATTTTGTTTCTCAATTTTAGAAAAACAAGTTCGAATGATTCCCAATTGCATGTTCTCCCCTCTGCTTGCCCTCTCACACCACCCCAAACTTGACTATTTTGAATTTACATATAACTCAACTTAAAAAATATTTAATTTTGAAAATATATCAAGTTGACTCATTTTTCGACCAACGTTGGTTGTGTACTTTGTGTTTTCATAGAAAACAATGTCCCTTTAAATGAAAAACTCATTATTTTTCATCAAATAGCCTCTAGGCATTTGAGTATGTAGAATATTAAAAGTGAATAGATTTTTAACACCTATGATCGAAATAGTTCATTTTCTTCTTGGGAACCAATGAATAGCATGCGGATTGAAAAACATACACATGTTAAAATTTAAGGAAAACAACCACACCAAAATTCTTATGTAGTCTTCAATTGAAGTGTTTTATTATGACACATTGCAGAGGTAGATTATTATTTGAATTTCTTCTACCCAAAAAATCACACATACTCTTTTAAAATACAACATTGCTTGAACTATACTCATCAAGAAAAAAAAATCTTCTCAACTATTCCATTTTTTTGGTATTGTAAGGGACTACGAAATAATACTTGATCCCATTTTTTTATCAAATATGATTCAAAAACCTTTGAGGTGAATTCACCACCATTGTTAGTGATCAATATCCGAATTAGCAATTGTGCTTCAATTTCAATAATATCTAGAAACAAGTCAAAAGTTTTGAAAGCTTCTAAATTTTTCTTCATAAAATATATCCATGTCATTATTTTATATTAATCAATGAAAAACATGAAAAACCTATGACCACCAACATAAACAATTTGAAGAGAATAAAAGTAAGAGTGAAATAACTAAATTTTACTTTTTAGCTTTCAGTCCGATTTTTTAAATAGATATCTTTCATGTTTAGCCAAAATGTATACTTCACATTTTTAAATATTTTTTTAAAGAATTGGAAATCTTAGAACACTTTTTTATATGCCATGTTTTGTCTATTCTCAGGGATATTCCTCTCCAAATTTGTCTCTCCCATTTATACATTGCATGGGGTTTCGTCAATCTATTCATTAGATTCACTACTACTAACTCCCTCCTTAAAGATGTCATGGGATGATTGTCTCTCTTACCTTAGTTAAAAAATAATTACTTTAATATTATACTGTGGTGTGATTTCTTATTTATATAATAGTTATTTGTATTTTTAATTTATATTTAATGAACTTTTTTTTCCAATTATAATGGATCTGACTCATAGAGAGCTAGTAATTCCTCAATTTCTAACCAAGCCCTAATGAAGGTCCACAATTTGTTTTATCTTAGCACTTTATGTCATGTACATTTGATTCATTACAATAAGATAGGACATACAATGTGTAAAATTAGGGAAATGACTAAAGGATTAAGGTAAAGAGAATAGGTATGATGAATCATTTTGACACTATAAAATATTAACCAAGATCATTTATATGGTTTTGACTTTTTGTCAAGAGTGTTTATCTATATTTGATAGCTTATTGGGAGTATTGATACATAATTAATATTTAATCAAGAATGTTTGTATAATTATAATTTCTTTCTCTAAGTAGTTATAGATTTCAACATGGTAAGTGTGATAATAATTTTAGGAACATATTTTTTGAGTCGAAATTGTGGAGACAATTTTATATTGATTGGTGATAAATGACCCTTTCTTCAAAAATACTTTAAAGCATAAAAATGAACTCCAAATACTATTAAATGTCTAAAATAAATTCCACATTCTACCAAATGTTCAAGATATCAAAAATTTTACTTATACTAATTTAAAAAAAAAAAAAAAAAAATCTACATAAATAAATATCAAATTTTAATTTAAAAAAAAAAAAAATTATCACAAGATGAGAGAGAGAGAGAGAGAGAGAGAGAGAAATCAATCTCTGAGAATATTTAAAATGATGAAAAAAAATTTAAAAAAAAAGAAAAAGAAAAACTTTTATGTTATTTATAAATCGTTAACCGTTGTAAACTTTTGCATTTTTCAAGGCCATGGGCTCGAGTGCAATGATAGGGTTGGAGACCTACCACCCAATCATCCAAAGTTTGATCTTTGATCCCTATCAACCATCGAGTTCGATCTTTAATCCCTATCGACC
The DNA here is from genome assembly GCA_037957365.1 of Torreya grandis. Lineage (NCBI taxonomy): Eukaryota > Viridiplantae > Streptophyta > Pinopsida > Cupressales > Taxaceae > Torreya > Torreya grandis. The sequence goes on from JARHVA010004486.1 coordinate 1,390,117, forward strand.
GCCTCCCAAATATATAATCGCATTATAATCAATATAAAATAAGGAAAAAAGAAAAAAAAAAACTACAGCTTGCAGTATAATAAAGATGACAATGCATTTAACAACTCGAAAAATGTCCTAGTGGAGAGTGAGGATAAACTATCCGCTTTTAGTTAATAAAAATGTGTTTTAATATGCGTAGCGTCTAGATTAAGCAATAGGAAAATAAAAATCAAAAAAATCAAAAGTTCAAGAAGCAACCTCTTTCTATTAATAATGTCTAAAAAGTTATCCATTCAGAAACAAGATGAAAAGACTTCAAAGGTATTCATTCACAAAGAAAGAAGATGAAAAGACTTCAAAGGTATTCATTCACAAAGAAAGAAGATGAAAAGACTTTTGGGTGTGCAGATTGTACACGTAGAAGATTGGCCGCGGCAAGATTTCTTATCTTCTAGGTCGATAAGACGACGGAACATTGATCTTCTCCGCTTACAATCCGCATACGTAAAAATCTTTTTGCAGGCTTTTAATTGGGTGTAAATCTGTTCGATCTGTATCATGGTCTCGATGCTGGATTTGTATTATAAGATCGATACATTTTGGATTTTGAGAATTGGGAAGTCAAAAGTTCATCAATTTGCACGTGGCCTGATCGTTAGGGTTTGGCAAGATTTTTTGTTGCCCTTTTTTCTGCTCTTTGTTCGAATGTTTTGATGTCAGTAGCATTATGATTCGGAATAATTATTGTCAAATTTATGAGTTTTTCTTGTGTGTATTTGGTACTTCGTTTGTGTTTTTTTGTTTCACTATAATTCTTGAAAGCTCATGGACGGGAAATAATGCAATGTGTAGTTTTAGGCGCCATTGGTTCAAATTCAGAGGTGCTTGCGATGTAATTCTGTAATGCAGTGTTGAGTTCTTGCTTTTTTTTTTTCTACCATCAGATGGAATCTGGTTGTCTTCCTTTCTTTCTTTAGACCGTGTTTACTATAATTGTTTAAAATTCTTTTGAATTGTTGTTCCATATCTAGGTAATGTGGAGATGTTTATGTTTTAGTATATAGCATCTGTATTTTTTGATCTTTTGTTGTCATGTTGTTGGAAATGTTTATGACCCGTTGGATCTGAAATTTTATGCCTGATTGGATGTACTGCCACTCTTTATCATTGTCAACGTCGTTATCCCTCAGTTTGTCCCCTTGTGTACTGTATATTGGAGGGGATTTACATGTTTTTTTTGCGAGGTGCAGTCTCTTTGGTCATAACATCCTACTATTTTTTCCTCTCACCACAACCACTATCTGATCATTTGTTGCTAGGCCATTTTATATTGATTGGGCTGTTTCGAGATCGAATAACATAGACTTCCTTCAAAGATGTGGCCCTTAGCATAAGTAAAAGAAATAGATATATTCAAATGTAGGAGAAACTATATTCAAATGTAGGAGAAACTGGTGAGCTCCTCTCTGATACTATATTGTTCTCTTTCTTGTGTAAATGCCACCATTTTAGATTGTAATATTTAATTAGAGTCAGCTTAGAACTTGAAATAGAGGAAGCGTTACATTTTTGTAATTAAATTTATTTTCTAGTCTTCCCTTTTCTCTTGGAGTCATGTTGGAAAGCCTAATGTGTCAATCTTAAAGATCTTATTTCAGACATAAACAGCTCTACTTTAACTTCTTTGCTCTTAACTATTTTTCTGTTTGAGTGCATGTTTCTTCTTTTGCTTTGTTAAATCTCACTTTTAATAAGGTGTGGATATAAGCTTGAACCACATTCTTAATATATGTAAACATGTCACCGTTGAATGTACCCCATGAACATAACACCACAACATTACGATATGTCCACTAGAGTTATGGGTTACTTTATTGTAGTGCAGAGGTTTTGTGGGGACTAGAACCTAGGTCATGCTCTTACGAATGTATCCCATTTTATCAGTGTATATTTGGTTATTCTTGGTTTCATTTACTTTATAGATTGAATTTATATTATTTATCTCAAAAGTTTCTCTGATTTGCAGCGTCCTTAGCATAATTTGTGTACAGGTATTTTCCTAAAAAAAATTATTTTTATTTTTCCACAGTAAGGAGAGAATACCTGCATGCTCCTTTACTTCTTGTAGTTGAAGTACAAATATGTCTACCAAGACAAGTAAACATATTTAGATATTTAACAAAAGAATTAAAACTTCTTTTACAATTTATAATCTCTAGCATGCACTTATATTGCATGTATTTAAATGACCATTTTTAAATATACCCTCTCTTTCCTCACCCATTTGATATCTTCTCTATCCCAATCTTCTTTTGATCCCAAGGAATATCCTTTAAGTTGTTTGTCTTTCCCCAGAGTTGCCAACCTTGTGAAGGGGAAGTTTCTCTTAGAGTTTTTGTTCACATTCAAAGCATCACTAGAATTTTGTGACGATTGTTGCATGTTAATATGATGCTAGACCTCTTGTTTAAAATGTAGCATTCAGAAAAAATGTAAAATTCAATATTGTGTTTCGGTGAAGCTTTATGGAATAAGAATATAGATTGGTCTTATTGTTAGAAGTTATAAACATATGTTAATTATACTTGTTATTATGTAGAGAAATAATAGCATTGTTTAAAATTAGCTATTTAAATGTGGCATCCATGATATATTCTATTAGTAATTTAATTGTTTGTTCAAATGAAATATTTAATGGATTTGATAATGAAAGGGGATACCTTAAGGCTTCTATTTATAAAGTGTCAAAGAGTGATATCAAATAGGGTTGGGTTGTGTTCTTTCAGCTTTCCTATAAATTCTAATGAATTGATCACATAGTCAGATATAAAACAAAAGCATTCATGTCAAGACAAACAACAATGTCAAAAAAATTGCGTTTAAAATGATGAGTATGTTGTAGTGAATTATTTAATAACAATAAGGAAATTTCATATAAATTATTCTATAACAACCACCTGCACTATTAAGTTAATGCTAAATTAAGCAAACCAGTCTTTGTGGTCGTTTAAATGTTGAAATTTTAGATACTTTGTTATGTGATATAGATTATAGAAGTCTATTTTCCTCACTTACATGGGACAAATTTTCTAAGTATTATTTGTGTTTTTATTGATATAATCCATTTTAATACTTAGATATTGATATTCTAATAATAGTAGTGTCTAGTGCTTTTAATTTCAAAAAGCATTAGTTTAATAAGTTCTTTTATTGAGTCACTCTATTTTTTCAAGAAGTGAATTGATTTTAGATAACCTATGCCAACATCTCTCATTTATAATCAAGATGAAGGTAGGTTTTTTCATTGTACTAGAGTGATTTCCACTTTGGAGTTATATCTTTTTTTTTGTTATTGTATACACATTGAATATCTCTTCTTATGTATTTATTATGTTATGAGTGTGATTGCGACTAGTCATTAACAATGAAATTGTAGTTATATGATCAAATGTAAAGACCAAAATAACATTATTGTTATCAGGATAAACTTGTAATAATCATTCTATATGTCTAAAATAGACTATAAAAGTTGATGTAGATGATAAAATAAAAATCATTATAGATATCAAGGGTATTGAAAATATTTACATCAGGCCCTAGAAGAATACCAACTTAGGTTGATAGTTTGGGGTATCTCAAGGAACCATGGATTTAAAATTAGAATTTGAGAACATAGAATTTATTGTCGATATCTAAATTCAATCTTGAATGTGAAAAATTTGTTTGACAACCAAGATAACCAAAATTAAAGCATTTCATTTTACATGTAATGAGAATTTTATCTATGCAGTTACCTTAAATTGGTTGAATACTGATCTAATAAATGTAATACATCATTACAAAATCAATAATGGATGGACTAGTTTAAACATATTAACAGTGATTTCCATTATGAATGGTTTCTAATCCTTTTTTTTAATATGTTATTGCAGGTTTCTAGATACACTATGTGGTTGGTAGTTGCACAAGTTTATTGACCCTTTTATATGTTGGTAAGAATGATCTTCTCTTCTATAGCTAAGAATAGCCCTAAATTTTTTTACTACTTTTATTTTAATGATTGGGATAGGTTTTTGATAATGCTTACAAAAATAAGTCTTATGTGGGTTTATATTCCTTAAATATGTTTTTATCTAGCTATACTTATGGTAATTCTCACTAGTAATAAGCACATTTTAACACACTAGCATTTTCTAATTTAAATGGTGCAAATAGTATCTCAATAGACCTATAATTATCTACTTGTATTCTTAATCTTTAAGCCCTTATCTAGAAATATGCTCTTTGATTGGAATTTTTTTCAATTAGAATAAACTCCATATCTAATACCCAAGTAGACACAACCATTTCTTATTGACTTTTAATATTTATAAACATTTTTTTATATATCCCCTTATTTTATGCAAAATTTGTGACAAGACATGAAATTAAGAATCATGACAGGACATTTGATTCTAGAGATCTTGGCAAGATTCTAGGAGAACCACTGGAGGTTTAAAACATTTAGACTGGTTCCTCCATGTTTAAATAATATATGTTGTTTGAATGAGTAGATTTGTCACTATTCTATTTTATTTGTTTTCCTTCATGCCTTTGAAAAATGATTGGTGAAAACGGTGAGATTTTTTTTTTCGATCCAATCTAATTTTGAACTTGATCATTTGTAGCATCCTTTTATTTTCTATTAGGTCTTCTACTTTCTTAGAATTTTGATCCATATATCATTGGTTGACATGTACAGGGTTTATTCCTTTGAAAGTGTTTCTCTTGTTTGTGTCAGAATGCTTTATTTCCTTTTAGGTATTACACTTTCTCAAAATTGACCTTCATAAATCATTGGTTAAAACTTGACATATATAGGGTTTATTCCTTGAAAGTGTTTATCCTCTTCTGTTAGCATAA
>JARHVA010004486.1:1400000-1410000 GCA_037957365.1 Torreya grandis
AAAATTCTCAACTTATAATTTCAATTGCCAAACGAGGAACTTCTCTGCCTTTCCAGTCAAAGGACCTAGTGAGTAATAAAAAGTTAAGTACATCAAGTATTCCTCCATCTTTAACTTTAATTTTATAGACCAGTACCACCCCTCCTAAAAACTAGAAAGATGAACTCCTTTCCTCTGTTCCTAGTCCATTTCAGTCATTTGACATAATTGACCATGTCAAAAAGACCAAAATTAAAATGTCTAAATTTGAATTTTTGCAATCCAATCCTGATTAGTTGGATAGGTTAGTCCAGTGTGTGAAGAATAAATCGTTCCTATAGGATACGATGTTAAAAAGGTAACTCATAATCCTCCAAGTAACATTTCAATCCCAAAAAATCTTGTCATTATCCCTCCAACTATCCCTGAGAAAATAGAGCCTTTCTATGTTTTCCTATTGATAAATGATCACAAATTGAGCAATTGCATCATAGACTCAAGTGCATCTGACAACATCATCCCTGCCAAGGTTGCAAAATCTCTTGGACTCATGCTGACCAAAACCTTTGAGAGATGTTTTTCCATAGAAAATAAATAAGTACCTCTAATGAGACAAATCAAGGACACCCAATTTGCATTTACAACATTTTTAGATAAAAGAATCAAGATGACAATCCTGGTGGCTGCTGTTCCAGCCTCATACGGAATTCTTCTGGGGCAAATTTTTTGCAAGGATGTTGGTGGAGAATTGAATATGGAACTATCTAAAGTGAGGATCCATATCAAAGGTATCATGCAGAGACTGCTTCCTAAAAAGGAATCAAAATATGTTATCACTCAGACATTAGCCCCTGAAACTCAAATTCTATTTGAATCTTTAGGCATGGGTAACTACTTCTTAACCATAGAGGATATTCATGTTTCAGTAGATGAAAGTCCTATAGGTGGTGATCCAAGAATCAACTCAGATGAGACATCAGAAGAATTGGTAGGGTGCAGTACAAATGAAAAAGGATCTTCCCTCTCTAATGAAGAAAAATCTAATAGAAGATCAATTTTTGATGATATTTGGATCCTAGAATTTGATGGCAAAAATTCTTCTACCAGCTTAGGGGTTGGGATTGTGTTGATATCTCCTCAAGGAGATATTTTTATTTCTTCATACAAGTTGTAGTTCAGCAACACTAATAACACAGTTGAATATGAATCTCTATTGCTTGGATTGAAGTCTGCTCAAGATAAAGGCATCAAACTCCTTGATGCTAAAGGAGATGTTGAATTGGTGGTTTGTCAGGTAAATAACCTATATCAAACCAAAAATGAGAGATTATGCCACTACCATAATATATTCTGGGATTAAATTGAAAGCTTTGATGCTTTCAACATCTCTGCCATACCCAAGGAATTCAATGACCGAGCTGATGCACTAGTTGTTTCAACAACTCTCTTTGTTCTTCATCTAGACTTCAAAGGAAATAGGTACACTATTGAATTGGTCTTTAGACCAAGTGTGCCCAATAATGCCAATCATTGAAAAGTGTTCAATGGTAACAACCAAATCATTGCCTTTTTGGAACAAAAAGATAGCTTCAAACAATGTCACTTCAAAAGCAATAAGCTCCAAAAACATGAATCAACTCCTGAAATGAATTTAGATGTAGGTGAAGAATTCTTGTAGCTAAAAGGGAATAAAATTCCTAAAGGACTGGTTTCTCTTGAGAAATCGTTTGATAAGCGTGACAGGTTCATCAAATAGAAACAAATGGATTCAAGCTCCTCCCAGGGGTTTGATCAGATAAATTTGGGTAGCAAAGAAAATCCCAAGATGGTGAACATTGGGAAGTGCTATACTCTAGAGGAGAAACTCAAATTTACTAACCTGCTTTGCCATTACATAGATGTTTTAGCGTACTCTTATGATGATCTAAAGTTGCTCAGGCCTGAGGAAATTCACCATGAAATTCCTCTCAAGGATGATTCAGTGCCTTACAAGCATAAATCTCAGTAGTATAATCCAAAGATATCAAGTACTATTCTATTTGAGATACAGAAAATGCTAAATGCTATAATAATTTTCCCAATCCATCATTCCACATGGATTGCCAACATAGTTCCTGTAAGGATAAAAAATAATGAAATTCACCTCTGTGTGGATTTTAGGAATTTGAATCAATCCTACCTAAAAGATAATTACCCTCTACCCATCATGGATCAAGTCCTTTAGATAGTGACTGGTTCAGAGATGTTATCAATGCTAGATGGCTTCTTAGGGTACAATCAAGTGGAAGTTAGTGAAGTAGAACAACATAAGACTGCCTTCACCACACCTTGGGGCACTTTTGCATATCAAAGAATGCCATTTCGTCTGATAAATGTTGGCACCAATTTTTAGAGAGAAATTGACCTTGATTTCAAATATGAAATGGGTAAGTTCATTGTGGTATACCTTGATGATTTAATAGTCTTTTCCAAGCATTGTCCTGATCATGTGCATCATTTGCAACAAGTGTTGGAACGATGTCGCCAGAATGGCATTTCTCTAAACCCCAAGAAGTCTATTTTTAGAGTAATAGAAGGGAAACTTCTTAGACACATTATATACTGAGAAGGCATAAAAATTGATTCAGAGAGAGTCAAATCCATCTAGGAGCTTACTCTACCCACAAGTAAGTCTACAGTTCATTCTTTCTTTAGAAAGGTGAATTTTTTACGAAGATTCATTCCTGAGTTTTTCAAAAAGACTCACCACATTTTGGATATGATGAAAGGAAAAGCCACTTTTAGATAGATTAATGAAGGCAAGTCAGCATTTCAAGACATCAAGATAGTTGTAGCCCATGCCCCAACTCTGGTTTGTCTAAATTAAACCAAAGAGTTCACCATATATAGTTATGCTTCTGAACACATGATTTCAGCAATTTTGGTTCAATAGAATAAAGAATGTATGGAATCTCCTATTTCTTTCATGAGATGTCCTCTCAAAGCTCATGAGCTAAAGTACTCAAACATAGAGAATCATGCTTATGCAGTGGTGAAGGTAGTAAAACATTTCCACTTTTACATCCTGAATTCACACACTACTGCCTTAGTTTCTGACACCACAATCAAATCCATATCAACTCAGTAGGAGTTTGAGACAAAAAGAGGCAATTGGATTACAAAAATCTATGAGTTTAATCTAGTCATCAAACCAATGAAGTTGGTGCGTGGAAAAGGCCTATGCCAATTGATTGCTGATAATAAGCTAGAACAAATAGAGCATGAAGAATCAGAAGAAGAAAAAGACATGCCAACATTCCTCTTTATGTCCACCATGAATGAGTGGTATTCAGGTATTTCTCATTTCCTTACTTATGATGAGTGTCCTGCTCACCTATCTTATAAAGAAAGGAGGACTATCAAGTTGGAAGCTACCAATTTTATCCTGTGGGACAATGGCTTGTACAAGAGGATCCTTGATGGAGTGTTTCTTTGCTATGTGGACAAGGAACAACAGAACCAAATTTTGAAGTCCTTCAATAATTTGGCTTGTGGAGGAAATGTTTCTGCCCCTGTAACTATGCACAAGATTATGTGAGCCAGGTATTACTGGCCTACTCTTTTTTAAGATGCATATAAGTGGGCAAGGAAATGTGAACTATGCCAATAGTTTATTGGAAGACCCAATTTGGCTGCCCTGCCTCTCAAGCCAGTGGTGATAAAAGAGTCATTTAAGCAATGGGGAATTGATTTCATTGGTGCTGTAAACCCATCTTCAAGTGCTAGACATAATTATGTCCTCACAGCCACAGACTACTTCATCAAGTGGGTGGAATCTATCCCAACCAAGCATACTACTTCAGAAGTAGTGTGCAATTTCCTCAAGGAGAATATCATTTCTAGGTTTGGGGTCCCAATTAAGATTTTCATAGACAACACAGATTGTTTCACTTCCCAAGAGATTACTCAATTCTATTTTTACTATGAGATCACCCTCTCTCACTCTTCTAATTACTTTCCATAAGGGAATGGACAAGTTGAATCAAGTAACAAGAACTTGATGACTATCATCAAGAAGTTAGTGGATGACAACTAAAAGACATGTCATAAAACATTGGTTGATGCTTTGTGGATAGATAGAATTACACTAAACAGGGCAATTGGTATGTCTTATTTCCAACTTTTTTATGGGCTCAATGCTAAGATACCAATCACCCTGGAATTGCCAGCATTAAAATTAGCTAAGGCAATTGAAGATCAGACATATGAAAGCTCCATTGATAAGAGGATCATGTGCCTGAATGAGCTAGAAGAGTAGAGAACTATGGTGGTGGACCGAATTGCTGCCCATCAAAGTCTGGTGAAGAAGCTCTTCAATCAAAAGGCAAAAAACTATGATTTCTAGGTTGGAGATCAAGTCCTATTATGGGATAAAAAGAGAGAACCAAAGGGGATGCATAAGAATTTTGACTCTCTTTAGAAGGGCCCATTTATTATCCATCAGCTCAATGGTGAAAATAGCTTCTTGCTGAAGTATCAAGATGGCATGTTCTTTTCTCTGCCTCACAATGGGTAGCATCTGAAGCACTCCAGTTCTTGAAGTATCAAATAAGTTCACTTGTACATATGTATTTTTGTATAGTCTTTGTTTTTGCTTTGTGTTATTCATTTTCATTTTTCAGAGCCTTTATTTTTGGGTAGCATGACTCCATAACCCAATGGCATAATTCAAGGAACTGGAGATTTTGGTTTCTACTCCCCTCAGCTGTTCCAAGTTTTCAACTGAAGGAAGTTCCCCAACTGGAGCTAGCTCTTGTCCCCTATAATGTCAGCTCATTTTTGGGACAACATATGAACTATTTTGGTTCAATAGACCAAAATCCTCTCTTCCCTTTTCAAAAAGCATTCAAATTCTTTATTATTCAAGCTTTTTTAGATTTCTACGGACTCTGTAGGCTTGAATCTATGGTCTCTGTAGGCTTGAATCTATAGACTCTACAGGCTTGAATCTATGGACTCTATAGGCTTGAATCTATGGAATCTACATGCTTGAATCTATGGACTCAGTTTTACAGACTTCGTAGGAAAGAATCTATGGAATTTATAAGAAAGAATCTACGGACTCTGCTAGTTCTATGAAGTCATTTCTACAAACTCTACGGATTCATTTTTACAGACTCTATAGGTTCATTTCTACGGACTATGTAGTTTTATTTATATAGATTCTGTAGGAAAGAAATAAGCTATCAACACTTAGGCAATTTCAAGGTTGGTTCAATGCCATGGTTTAACCAAAAGGTTCATCGACAAGCTTCAAACAAAGGAATAAATTGTTGAACCATTGAATTTTGAACCAAAATGGTTCAAAGGGTTCAAAGGTTCAATGTATTCAAATGTTCAACGATGTTAGCTAACTTAAAGAGCTAAGCGCTTCAACAAAAGTTCAAAGTTTAACTACTTCAGCAAGTTCAACGGCTTCAAAAGACTTAGCAAAAAGAAGAAGGCTTGAACCATTAAACCATTAAACCGTTGAACCTTGAACCAAAATGGTTCAAAATTTCAATGTGGTTGGTTCGACGTGATTGGTTTAAGCAGTCAATTGAATGAATGGAACACAAAAAAGTGCTTAAACCATTGAACTGTTGAACCGTTGAACCTTGAACCAAAATGGTTCAAAGGTTCAAAGGTTCAATCAGTCGGTTTAAGCTGTCAGTTCAAAGGAGTGCCCCAAAGCCCACAGGCTGAAGTACCCTTGTAGAGGGTAGGTGATGAGCAAAATGGACCTTTCTCAAACCCTGAAAGATGAACCAATGAACGAATTGAACCTTGAACCAAAATGGTTTAATGGTTCAAAGGTTCAAAGGAAGCTCTAGACAAAGAGTAAGAAAGTGATTGAACTGTTGAACCATTGAACCAAAATGGTTCAATGGTTCAAAGGTTTAAAGGTTCAACGTGGACAATTCAAAGGAGTGTCCCAAATTTGAAAGAACAAGTGACCTTATGGAGGGCAGTGAACTAAGGGCAGGTGCCCTTACGAAGGGTAGAGAACATTAGTTCAAAGATTAAAGGAAGTGTCAGACAAAGGTATGGTTCAAATAAAGACCAAGAAAGTGATTGAACCAAGAAAATGATTAAACCAAGAAAATGATTGAACCAAGAAAGCGATTGAGTCAGAGAAGTGATTGAACTAGGGAAGCGATTAAACCATTGACGTCCCCGTTGACGTCAAATTTAAGATAATGAAATATCCATCAATTTTTAAATATGACATAGACTCTGTAAACAAATTTAGTGACCGGCCAAAGAGATAGTCTAAGAGCTCAAATTATACAGATAAGGACAAAATATAGCAAAGAAAGGGGAATGATGGATAAAGATCAGAAATATCCATGCATGGGATATGTTTCTAGAAGGTGAAGCAGTCCACTAGGTGGACATCAGAGAGTGTGAACATTGAATGGTGTGGCCTATTTTTCTACATTGAGTAAATCAAGCAGCTATGCACACATCAAGAAACACATCAGGTGGCCCATATTAAAGACTGATGCTCGATTCTAGCATATCCTATGGACAAAATTTAAAATCCATTGAAGGCATTAAATGCATCATAGGTGATTTTTGTGAAACAAATCATCCAAGTCTTTCTTGGAGCACTATATATTGGACTCTCTCTTATTGTTTTAGGGAGATCTCTCTATTATAAAAAACAAAACTCTACCCAAATTGAAAGGCATTACTGAGACTTTGAGCTCAGATTGTTGATCATATTTTGTTATTTGAATAAGAAAACAAGTGACTTTTCAGACATTGTGCTGGAATAGCTTAGTTGTTGGGGAAATTATTCTTATGTCTGTTTCCTTAATACATTTTTTGTCTATTTAATTAAATAAGCAGAATTAGTGAAAGTAATCAGGAAGGTGTCCTGAAGCTGGCTGTGGAGAGACTTTATGCTACCACAATTGTCTTTAGTTTGTCTATTTTATATTTCTATGTAAAGGATCTTGGGATGACTTTGTGCCCTCATTATCCTTCGTATTTCACTCTTTGGTAGTTGAGGTAGAGACTTTGCACTACATTTCATCCTATTATGTTACTACACCCTGTTACAATTATTTGTCACCACTTGAAAGGTTCCTGTTGTTTGTTGAATAGTAATTTTGAAAGAAGAGGAGTGCCTTCTATCATTTCATCAAGATTTCACCTTTGATTTGTGAACATCATCTCTAAAAAAAAGAGATAGATGGTGTAATCCTACCCCTGAGTGTTATTTTTAGCTTATTTATAGTAGATTAGTATACATATATAGTACCTTATTGTCATAGGGAACCTCCCCTTGATGAGAGGAGAGATTTGTCCACCTCTGATGTGGTAAAAATGCACATTTATTTGATCAATCTCCCTATGCTATGGTTGAAGAGACCTATTTTACTCATTATTTAGCTGATTGACAAAATATTCACCTAACAAAATAGAAGAAGTGTTACATTTTTGTAATTAAATTTATTTTCTCATCTTCCCTTTTCTCTTGGAGTCATGTTGGAAATCCTAATGTGTCAATCTTAAATATCTTATTTCAGACATAAACAACTGTACTTTAACTTCTTTTCTTTTAACTATTTTTCTGTTTGAATGCATGTTTCTTCTTTTACTTTGATAAATCTTACCTTTAATAAGGTGTGGGATATAAGATTGAACCACATTCTTAATATATGTAAACATTTCATCATTGAATGTACCCCATGAACATAACACCACAATATTATGATATGTCCAATAGAGTTATGGGTTACCTTATTGCAGTGTGAAGGTTTTGGGGGGACTAGAGCCTAGGTCATGCTCTTATGAATGCATCCCATTTTATCAGTGTATATTTTGTTATTCTTGGTTTCATTTACTTTATAGATTGAATTTATATTATTTATCTCAAAAGTTTCTCTCATTTTTAGGGTCTTTAGCATAATTTGTGTATAGGTATTTTCCTAGAAAATTATATATATATTTTTCAAAGGGAAGAAGAGAATGCCTGCATGGTCCTTTACTTCTTGCAGTTGGAGTACAAACATGTCTACCAAGACAAGTAAACATATTTAGATATTTAAAAAAAAAAATAGAACTTATTTTATGATTTATAATCTCTAACATGCACTTATTGCATGTATTTAGATGACCATTTTTTAATATACCCTTAATAGGGTGAGTGATTCTTTCCTCACCCATTTGATATCTTATCCAACCCAATCTTATTTTGATCCCAAGGAATTTCCTTCAAGTTGTTTGTCTTTCCCCAGAGTTGCCATCCTTGTGAAGGGTAACTTTCTCTTAGAGTTTTTGTTCACATTCAAAGCATTGCTAGAATTTTGTGATGATTGTTGCATGTTAATATGATGTTAGACATCTCGTTTAAAATGTAGCATTCACAAAAATTGTAACATTCAATATTGTTTTTTGGTGATGCTCTATGGAATAAGATTATAGATTGGTCTTATTTTTAGAAGCTATATACATATGTTAATTCTACGTGTTATTATGTAGAGAAATAATAGCATTGTTTAAAATTAGCTATTCTAAATGTGGCATCCATGATGTATTAATTAGTTATTTAATTATTTGTCTGAATGAAATATTTAAGGCATTTGATAATGAAATGGGATACCTTAAGACTTGTATTTACAAAGTTCCAAAGAGTGATATCAAATAGGGCCAGGTTGTGTTCTTACAACTTTCCTATAAACTCTAATGAATTGATCACATAGGTAGATCTAGAACAAAAGCATTCATTTCAAGACAAACAACAACGTCAAAAACAATTGTGATTAAAATGATGAGCATGTTGTAGTGAATGATTGAATAAAAATAAGTAAATTTCATATAAATTCTTCTATAACAACCACCTACACTATTAATTTAACACTAAATTAAGAAAATCAGTCTTTGTGGTCGATTAAATGTTGAAATTTTAGATACTTTGTTATGTGATATAGATTATAAAAGTCTATTTTCCTCACTTAAATGGGACAAATTTTCTAAGTATTATTTGTGTTTTTGTTGATATAACCCATTTTAATGCTTAGATATTGATATTCATATAATAGTAGTGTCTAATACTTTTAATTTCCAAAAGCATTAGTTTAATAAGTTCTTTTATTGAGTCATTCTATTATATCAAGAAGTGAATTGACTTTATATAACCTAGGCCAACATCTCTCATTTATTATCAAGATGAAGGTAGGTTTGTTCATTGTACTAGATTGACTGCCACTTTGGAGTTATATCTATTTTTTTTGTTATGGTATACACATTGAATATCTCATCCTTTTATATGATTTATCTTCTTATGTATTTATTATGTTATGAGTGTGATTGTGACTAGTCATTAACAATGAAATTATAGCTATATGAGCAAATGCAAAGATGAAAATAAAATTATTGTTATCAAGATAAACTTGTAATAATAAGCTTATAATAGTTATATGTCCAAAGTAAACTATAAAAGTTGATGTAGATGATAAAGTAAAAAATCATTATAGATATCAAGGGTATTCAAAAGATTTACATCAGGCCCTAGAATAATACCAACTTAGGTTGATAGTAGCGGGTAGCTCAAGGAACCATGGATTTGATAGCTCGAATTTGAGAGCATAGAATTTATTGTTCATATCCAAATTCAATCTTGAATGTGAAAAATTTCTTTGACAACCAAAGATAACCAAAATTATATCATTTCATTTTACATGTAATGAAAATTTATATGTGCACTTACCTTAAATTGGTTGCATACTGATTTAATAAATGTAATACATCATTACAAAATAAATAATGGATGGACTAGTTCAAACATATTAGCAGTGATTTCCACCATGAAAGGTTTATAACCCTTTTTTTAATAGGCTATTATAGGTTTCCAGATACACTATTTGGTTGGTAGTTACACAAGTTTATTGAACCTTTTCTATGTTGGTAAGAATGATCTTCTCTTCTATTGCTAATAATAGTCCTAAATTTTTTTACTACTTTTATTTTAATGATTGGGATGAATTTTTGA
>JARHVA010004486.1:1420000-1487500 GCA_037957365.1 Torreya grandis
TTTATTTGCCTTCACATACCTATATAGGACCAACTTCCTATGGGTGTTCCGGGACTATGATTGGCAACTTAGATGTTTTAGGGACCTTTTTTGATACATGAAAACCTCTCCAAACCTCTTCATGTTTTTGGACTAATTGAAAAATTTCCTCAACACCTTTGAAATCTATGTTTCACCAAAAATCCATTTGAAGTCACTTTTATTCAGGTGATTGTAGGTGTGATGAAGTGACTTGACTGCATATGGTTTTGACTATAGTCTAGGCTTTTCAAGTGTTCAAACTAATCTTCCAAAACTTTATATGGATTTATTTCATCATTATTTATGTGTTATGACCCTATCAATTCCATAAATTTCTATACCCTATTAAAATTCATTACTTCAAATCCAATTCTCCAATAACAAGTTGTAGGTGGCAATTTGGGACTGTAACTGCTAACTTAAGTTCTCTAAGAGTCTTTCTTCAACATTAAACCCTTTCAAACTTTTAATAAAATTTATATAGCTGAGTATCCTTATTCAAATTTCTATGACCTCTATGTTATCATCTACATTATCATCAAAGGTAGTCCTCCTATTTTTCTATAGGTATCCATTTGGATAATTAACTATGTATTTGCTTCTTAAACCTTCAAATCAATCCTTCAAACTTCTCCATAGCTCAGTCTTGATTTTGTTATTACCTTAAAACCTTATCAATGTCTTCAAGGTTGAAAAACTTTCTAAAATTGGTATTGAAGTTATTGGATAATTATAAATTATATCATGATGATGTCATGAAGGTGTCTAGGTGATTGGATGAAGTGCCTTGATAGTCTATGTGATAATGACAATGTGTGCAATATGCTTGTCTTAGTATACTTAAAGTATGCTTGGTTGATCTTATATTTTGTCATGGTTAGAGATGGTCAAGGATGTTTATGGTGATTTAAGGATGTGAAATAGGTCCCAAAGATGTTTTATATGATTTGAGTACTTATGTGTATAAGTGGAATTCATTTGTTTGTCCAAAGTTCTCATCTGGACAATTTGGGTGAAGTGGTAGAAAATATGAGTAGGTAGTTTGTTGACATCAATGTGTGGATGAGTCAAGAAGAAATGGTCACATGGGTTTGTTTTGTATTGTTCCTAATTCCTATGTGCTAAATATCAGTTCATGCACCTAAGCATGTTAAAATATATGCAAGTAAGTTAGGCTCCTAAAAGTTTTGACATTTTTTTCCCATATTTTGCCAAATTTGCATGAGGCAAGAAAGAGCTGAGTAATTATTTTGATGGTGGAATATATCATACATGTGGATGTTCAAGAATAATATTATCATATGGGTTTGTTTATTTTTGAGCCTAGTTAATTTTTTCTAAATTTTAGGTCATGCCTAAAGTGAAACAGAAGTTATGGAAGTGCAAAGTTGGCCTCTTGGGTAGTTTTTGACATAGTTGGCTTTGTGGGGAAAAAAATTGAGAAGGCATTTTAATGGAAATATATCTCACTCATGTGAATTTTTCAAGAGAATTTCAATATATGTTTGGATTCTATTTTTAAAGGTGATCACATGGTTCAAATTTCAAATCATGCATCTAAGCATAGAAGAAGTTATTAAGGTTCAAAGTTGGCTACTTAGACAAATTTCAATATTCCCATAGTCAATTTTGCAAAAGGTAATGTTCAATAAACTCTAACAAATATCGATGATGTGCATTTTATACAATAATTTAGGAACTAATAAGATGGTAGGAAGTTCTTGAGGTTTAATGCTTAGCAAAGATAAAATATAAGGATCTAATGGTTCATGTTTAATCATGTGTTTGAGATCAATAGAGTGTAGTAAGTCAAAGTCATTAACCTATTAGAATTTTAGCATAATTAAAGTTTGATATACTTAAAATAAGATTGACAGAGCATTTTTTTCCAATCTGAGTGAGGACATGAGATCATATCAAAGTGGTCAAGGTTTAACTATGATCGTTGGCATTTAAATATTTGAATTTGCAAAGGGAAAAAATAGAGCTCTATATTTTTCTTATAAATTTTGATCTAGGATGAATTTATTGATGGATTAAAAATAAAATTTTAAGATAACTATATGTCACATCCATATAAATTATTTAAAAGGTTTGAATTTTCATACAGTCAAATGTATTGAGCTCAAAATTTGACCATGTGTTCATGAATATTCTACAAGTAACCTAAGAAGGATAATTGAGATCATTCTGATGCTGTTTTGATATGTCATGATGAATTATATATGTGAGTGTTTTATATTCCATAAATATTCTCTATGTGCAGTATGAAGGTTTGAATAATCATATGCATTATGAACAAAGGTTTACAAGTTGACTGTGTATTCATTCATGGTGATTGATGCACATAATATTGTTTAAGCATTTTGTGCTTAAGTAAAAGGGTATTATGATGGATATGGAAACTTAATTAGGTCCTATAGATCATATGTAATGGGTACATACTTTTATAGTAGTATTTTGTTCTTATTCTATTTAATGAGGTGCTAAAAGAGTGAATGGATTCACATGAGACCTATAAAGGCTAAAAATGATTTATTAAAAGGTGTAGTTCTCTATGGGTGATCCATAGATGCTATGACCAACCTATGAAGATTACCTTTTAGCCATGTATTGGTTTGAAATAAGACTTAAGGATTAAGGCATGCCTAATAGATGACCAAGCTAGTGTATATCATGTTTGATCTATAAATAGTGAAACCAAATGTGTTGGTTTCTAGACTTATGAGAAAGTGATAAGGGAGAGATTTGAGAGGGGATTATGTGTGTATTATAGATTGAAGGAGGGGTAGAGTTCTGTATAGATGAGTTAAAGAGAGTAACTAATTGAGGACTATTTTTATGACCTATAGGTAATAATTTTGTTGGCATAATAGTGCTCTAGTTATTTGAGTATGAGCAAAGGTGAAGAGTGACAATCAGAGGTCCATCATCAAGTGTTGAATACATAAATTCATAGGTGGATGTGTTCATAGATGTTTTTGTGGTAGATCAACATCTAAGGGGGTTGTAACCTCCCACAAGGTGAAACTTTCTAAAAAGTTAGGTGATTGTTATAGCTCAGCTAGACAGGTGTTGTATCACCTTGTGGGATTCTAGTCTCACTAAATGGGTATTGTAGTTCCTTGATCATTTGTAAGTGTTCTAAATTGTTTCTTGTTTTTATAGGATAGTAGTCTAATTTTAGGTTCTAGTGGGTTTTCTCCCATAAGATGGTTTCCCACATATGTTATATGATTGACCTTGCATTATCTCTCTTATTCTTTGATATGAATGATGTGTATGATTCATGAATGCTTGTGGTAAATAGTTAAGTGTTTGTAAATATTTAAGTTAAATTTATATTATTTAGGCTCACTAATTCATCCCCTATATTTAGTGATTGTACTTTTAACAATTGGTATCAAATAAGGTCCTTCTTAAAAGTTTAACCATTTAAAGGTGATCAAAGGTATAATTGATAACAATGAGAATGTGGCTTACATTAAAAATAAACTAGTATGTGGATTATCAAATTTAAATGCAAGCATAGATGATGTGAAGATGCAAGTGCAAGATCAAGAGATAACAATCAAAGATCTGCAAGTCATGGTGAATAAATATCTCAATCAAAGGATGAAAAATGTGAAAATAAAGTCAATGCTTACTCATATGTGCTCTTATTTAAGGATAAAAACAATTTTAGCTCTTCAAAAAGGATAAATAATGAAAATTCATTGAGTGGTAATGGTCAAGATAAAAGAGGGTTAAACATGAATAATGTATTTAATAAGAATTACTTCTCTTATAATCAATTTGGTCATAGATATAAGAGTTGTGATCTCTTTATAAAGATCAAAAGGGATCTCATTTGTTACAACTGTAAATAATAAGGTCACATAGCCAAGAACTACAATATATCCTTTTGGAAAAAGGATATACAAGTCATTGACACTATTAAATGGTTTAAGGAGACTAAGTCTAAAGAACAAAAGAAGCAAAATCTAAATAGATCACCAAAGGAAGAGTCATTGTTTGTTCAAACAACTTTGCATACTCAAAAATATGAGAATGAGATATGGTTCATAGATAGTGGATTCTCAAATTATATGACATGAGACAAGAGCAAGTTTATCTCTCTCAAAAATACCAAACTAGGTGTAGTTACATTTGGTGACAACAAATATGCTAACATAGTCAGTAAAGGTACTATGAGTTTGGAAAATGCTCATACTAGGATTAAGAATGTATTATATGTAGAAGTTTTGGAACTATTATTTTAAGTGTGAGAAAATAAATGTTATAATTTTTTATGATGAAGTATGTGAAATAAGAAAGGCAAAATCTATTAGATTAATTGTAAATGTTCATAAAATAGATAACAACATGTTCATAAGTTGGATTTAACATAAAAGGCCTGGACATTTAAAATTTGATAATATGATAAAAATTAGTTCAAAGGGGTTGGTAACGCATATGTGTAAGATTTATAAGATTCCTCATTCTCTTTGCAAGGCATGTCTTCATTGGAATCAAACCAAGATAAGATAAAAAACCATGGAATTCTCCACTATAGAGCCATTAGAGTTGATCCACACTAATCTATGTGGAACTATGAGAACTTAAAGTATTTAATGTAATAACTACTTCATGCTTCTCATTGATGATTTTACGAGGATGACTTGGATATTATCTATTAAATAAAAATTAGAAGATTTTTAAAAATTTATGGCATTTAAATTTCTTGTGGAAAATGATAAAGGTTAAAATATCAAGTGTGTGAGATCAGACAGAGGAGGTGAGTTTTGGTTTCATAAGTTTGATGGTTTTTGTGAAGAACATGGGATAGGAAGACAATATTGTACTTCTAGAACACCCCAATAGAATGGTGTGGTTGAAAGGAAGAATAGGAATACTATTGAGATGGGTAGAACCATGGTTCAAGATGTAAAATTATTAAATGGCTATTGGAAAGAAGCATCCAAATTTTTTGTTTACATCGTAAATAGGTGTCAAATTAGAGTAAATGGTAATAAGACTCCTTATGAGTTATATAAGAATATAATGGCTAATATTAAACTTTTAGAGTGTTTGGGAATAGGTTCTTCATCAAAATATATGAAGATAATCTTGGAAAATTTAATTCAAGATATGATGAGGGCATCTTCATAGGCTATTATTCTATTAATACTATCTATAGGTGCTTCAATAAGAGACTTCACAAGATTGTTGAAAGTTCAAATGTAAGGGTAGATGAGATAAGAAGAGTCAAGAAGATAAAAGTGCAATTAAGTGACTCGATTCAGAATTCTATTGCAAATAATGATGAGTTATCCATTCAAATAGATGATGAAGATGAAGAGGAGAAAGAAATACAATATTCTAAAGATCTATATAGAATAATTTAAAATGATTATCTAATAACTTATATTATTGAAAATGTTGGTGCAAGGTTGCAAAACAGAAAGATAATGTTGATCAATAAAAATCAGTAAGACTCAACTCTATTATCCATGATTGAACCCAAAATATTTATGAAAGCTAGCAAAGATGAATGTTGGAATGACATAATGGATGAAAAAAATGATCAAATAGAAAAGAATGAAACATGGGACTTAGTTCATATACCAAAATATAAAAATTTGATAGGTACCAATGGGTTTTAAAAAACAAGATGAATGAGAAAGGACAAGTCACAAGGAACAAGGCTAGATTGGTGCGTGAAGGATATGCTTAGCCTGAAGGAATATATTTTGATGAGACTTTTGCTCCTATTTCAAGAATGGAAGCAATTAGATTATTTTTGGCATATGCATTTTTCAAAGGTTTTAAGGTATATCAAATGGATGTGAAATCTACATTATTGAATGGTAGCTTAAAATAATAATTCTACATTGAGTTACCTAAAGGATACTTCATGTCAAGTAATCTAGATTTTGTGTATAAATTGAAGAAGGCTCTATATGGTCTTAAACAAGATCCTAAATCTTGGTATGACATGCTAAATAAGTCTAATTTTGAGTTAAAGATTTAAAAGGGGGGTATATGATAGGAATTTGTACATTAAGATAGAAGGTAATCATCAATTGATAGTTATTGTATATGTTGATGACATAGTTTTTGAATCTGACAATGATAAAATGAGTAGAGAATTTGTAGATACTATGAAGACTAAATTTGAAATGTCAATGTTGCGAGATATATATTTATGTTTAGGATTATAAATTAATCAACTTAATGTAAGGATATTCATTTCAAAATCTAAATACATCAATGATATGCTAAGGAAGTTTGACATGATGGATTGTAAGCTAATGAGTACTCTAAGATCACAGGTTGCAAGTTAAGTAAATTAGATGACTCACCAAAAGTTGATCAAACTTTGTATAGATCCATAATTGGAAGTAATTTTTACTCTACTACATCTAGGCCTAATGTCATACAAGTAGTAGGTCTTGTAGGAAGGTTTTAAGCTAATGTTAAAGAATCTCACTTGAAAGTAGTCAAAATGATCTTGAGATATCTGAAAGGCACCATAGATTATGGTTAATGGTATTGCAAGAGTAAAAAATTCTCTCTGAAATCATATACTAATGTTGATTGGGTAGGATGTGTGGATGATAAGAGTACTAGTGGTGGGGTATTATTAATGAGAGAATGCTTGGTGTCTTGGCTATGTAAGAAGAAAGCCTCAGTGTCTTTATCAACTGTATAATTGAGTATATAGCAGCTACCTCTTGTTGCACACAAGTCATGTGGATGAAACAAACTTGGGAGGATTACAAGGTAAGAAAAAATAGACCCTATCCTATTTATTATGATAATACTAGTGCAATTAGTATCTCAAATAATCCTATTATGCACTCAAAAACTAAACACATTCCGATTAGATATCATTTCTTGAGAGAAGAAATGATTAATCAATGTGTCAGGTTGGAGCATGTGCCTATAAAAGAGTAGATTGTAGATATTATGACCAAGACATTGTAAAAATATACTTTTGAGTATCTAAGACAAAGATTGTGTGTCATTTATTTCTTTGTGAATTAATAAAAGGTCTTTGTTTAAGGGGGAGCAACAAGTTCATCAATTTGCTCTAGAGGTTTATGAAGGAGCTATAATACAGGGTCAGAATGGGTGTTTTCAGATGACATAATAAGTTTGATTTAATTTAAAGAAGTGTTTGGTGCCTATAAAGTTTTTGGATTAAAGGCAAGCACGCCTAAAATGGGTTATAGGAAGTCAAGACTCACAAAGATGTGAAGGCTCAAATATTGGTCTTAAAGTGTGTGATGGTTGTCTCTGTGATCTAGGAATTTGACTCAAGAGAAGATGGTTAGTATGGTGTTAGTTCCAAAATGAAAACAAAATGAAATAAACACACTAATAGCATAACATCTCTAGGCCTACACACTAGGGAGAGCTTATCTAACAAAATCAAATGACAAGCACAACAAAAAATCAATAAGTCAAATACAAGAATTCCTTCACCTTCCTTGGATGCTCCAAATGCCTTTGTAGTAGTGGCTTGCTTGGCTTGTGCTCATGAAGTCCTTTCCAATGGAAGCATGGCTACCTCCATATTTTATTGGGACCTTTGGCTTATGACTTGGATTGGTTTGGAATCAATTTGGAATTATAAAAATAGTTGCATGAATCTTTTGGAACCAATCCTATATTATAAATTTAAATAAAATAATCTTAGAAATTATGTTGTGAGGCCTCTTATTTATAGATTTTTGGATTTGATCAAAACCAACCTCAACCTTCCATCTCAAGATTGAGATGTGTGGTTGAGGATTAATTCAATTTTTGGAATTATGCTTGTAATTATGCTCATCATGGCATTGGAAAAAGGGGAAATTAAAAAGCATGGAGGGCATCATGGAAGGCATTGATGAGGCATGGGAGGCATGAATTCTGAAATTTGTGGCCTAGGGATGTATTCTCAAGAAACGAGGTTACTTGATGATGCAGATATTCAATATTCATTTTCAAAAATAAATATCTAAAAATTTAACATGGAATTATTAATTAGGCCTTGATTTGGGTTAATTATCTCTTAAACATGATTAAGTGCTTTATGCCCAAATTACCCAATTGATCAGAATGCCTTATTATTGGTCCTAAATTTGATTTGATTGGAATTGTAAGTCACTATCAAATGTGTTTAAACCATATTACCATTTAGGATGTTTCCAAAGATAAATAAAAAAAGGTACGATTCTTGTGTAAAAGATTTGACAGGAAAGAGCAATCCAGAGCACACAATTACAATTTTGACATTTTGACTCAAAATAAATTGATCAAAGTTAGCTAGCCCATATGTTGCATTACCCCATTTAGTGATACCCTAGCTAAAATTGGCACTTGAATATGTCAATTTCACATAATTTTTTAGGTTTTAGTGTTTTTAGGCCAAATTGTGCATTTTAGATGAAAAATAGCCAAAAGCTTGATTGGAGGTTATCAATGGCCAATTTTAGGTGTCTGTAGTCTCTAAGTGTGAAAGAGGTTTTAGAGTATTTTTTAGAAGATAATATAGGTATTTAAATTTGGTGTGCTTTAAGTAGCATATGAGAGTGCTCTAGATATGGAGTTTCAGGTCTTGAAGACATGTCTACTAAAAATTATGGGCTGTACAAATTTTAGGTAGGGTTACAAGGAGGTTAGATAAACTTAGTTTGAAGAATAGTGATTTTTGCTTAGTTTATCCAAAATATAAAATTATTTTTGTTTCAAGGAGAGTTATCAAGTTGGTTGAGAGAATGTTTCCTATTTGAAGAGTGGCATGAAGTTCTATTGGTGGTCCTTATGGTAGCTTGATAGAGAAGTTTAGCAAACATGTGTGGTGGTTCTTCATGATGGATGGAAATATGAAGGTGTTAAAAAGGTGAAATGGATAAAATTTATTAGGGGGAGTTCCTATCAGATGTTTCTTAGTAATTTATATTAGATTATATTTTTTTTATGTGTTATTTCTTCATTAGTTACAGTGCTTGGTTAAAGAGAGTGTTGGCATGGAGTAAGAGGAAGTTTGTCAAGGCAAGAAGAGGTAGGCTCAAAGTAAAGGGGAGTTTTTATCATATATATAAGGTGGTAATATATTTTTGGCAGTTGTTTTAGGTCCTCAAAATCAGATTATGCCCACTTATCATTGTGTCAAAGGGGGAGAAAGTTCATGTTGTGAGAGTGCTTGAAAAAAGAGAAAGAATGTAAGTTTTATATTGCTATATGATTCTTGGTTGTCGACATCAATGACAAAGGAAGATATTTTTGAATCATTTTAAATTATTTAATCATGATGTCATGGAGGTTTCTAGGTGAGTGGATGAACTTCCTTGATAGTCTTTGTGACCATGACAAAGTGTGCAATATGCTTGTCCTAGTATGGTTGAAGTATGCTTGGTTTATCTTCTATTTGGCATGGTTAGATATGGTTAGAGATGAGTATGGTGATTTTAAGATGTGAAATAGGTCCCTAATATGTTTCATGTGATTTTAGTTCTTGCTTTAATAAGTTTAATTCATCTGGTTGTCCATAGCTTTCATCTAGACACTTTGGGTCTAGTGGCAAAAAATTAGAGCAGGTAATTTGATGACATCACCATTATCACATGTGAATGATTCAAGAGGAGATGGTGATATGGTTTTGTTTAGTACTATGCATATTTATTATGTGATAAATATTAGGTCATACACCTAGTATCATCAAAATATATTCATATGCAAAGTTGAGCTCTCCAGCTTTTTGACAATGTTTTCCCATACTTAGTCACATTTGCATGAGGTAAGAAAGAGCCAAGTAAGCATTTTAATGGTTGCATATATAAAATGTTTGTAAATATAAGAATAATATGATAATATAGGTTTGGTAAATTTGGATCCTCATTTATTTTTTCTAAATTTTAGGTTATGCATTGAAGTGCAACAAAACATATGCAAGTGCAAAGTTGGCCTCCCAAGCAACTTTTGGCATAGTAGGATCTGTGGTAGAGAATTTTGAGAAGGCATTTTAATGGAAATATACCTCAATAATGTGAATGTTTCAATATAATTTATATATGTAATTGGATTATATTTTTAAAGGTGATCATACATCCCAAATTTTAGATCATGTGTCTAAGCACAAGAGAAGTTATTGAGGTTCAAAGTTGGCTACTTAGACAAATTGCAAAGGTTCTCACACTTAGTCAATTTTTAACAAGGTAATGTTCAATAAAATATCAAAGATATTGATGATGTGTGTTTTCTCCAAGATTTTAGGAATAAAAAATATGGTATGAAGTTCTTTAGGTTTAATGATGAGCAAAGATAAAAGATAAGGATCTAATGGTTCACATTTTGTTGTACATTTAAGATCAACATAGGGTAGTAAATCAAAGTGGTCAACCTATTCAAATTTTAAAATAATTAAAGTTTTATATCCTTAAAATAATATCAATGGAGCATGTTTTTTTAAGCTAAGTGAGGACATGAGTTGACAAAAATTTGGTTAAGGTTTAACTGTGACCGTTGCATTTGAATATTCTAATTTGCAAAGGGAAAAACCATAGCTCTATATTTTTATTATAAGTTTTGATATAGGATGAATTTATTGATGGATTAAAATTAAAATTTGAATAGTACTCAATGATACATATAAAAAACCTAGCTATAAGGTTTGAATGTTTGTATAGTCAATGTTGTTGAGCTCCAAAGTTGACTATGTGTTCATGCATGTTCTACAAGTAACCCGAGAAGGATATTTGAGCTTGTTCTAATGTTGTTTTGATATCTCATGATGAATTAGATATATGGGAGTGTTTTATAATAAATAAGTATTATATTAATGTATTATGAAGGTTTTAACAATCATATACAGTATGAATAAAGGTTTACAAGTTGACTGTGTATTCATTTATGGTGATTTTATGCACAAAATATTGTTTAAGAATTTTATACTTAAGTAGAAGGGTAATATGATGGATATGGAAACTTAAAGAGAAACTATAGATAATATGGAATGGTTACATACTTTGGGTACTCTTTTTTTATTCTCTTTTTGTTCAATGAAGTGATAAAAGAGTGAATGGGTTCACATGAGACCTATAAGGGATACAAGGGGCTTATTAAAAGGTGTAGTTCCTTAAGGGTGATCCATAGATGCTTTGGAAAACATAAGAATATTATTTTTGATCCATGCATTTATGTGAGAGATTAATTAAGGATTAAGTCATGCCTAATGACCAACCAAGGTAGTGATTATCATGTTTGCTCTATAAATAGTGAAACCAAATATGTTGGTTTCTAGACTTATGAGAAAGTGATAAGGGAGAGATTTGAGAGGGGCTTGCGTGTATTATATATAAAGTGATGGGTAGAGTTAATTTCAGATTATTTAAAGAGAATAATATATTTAGGACTATTTTTATGACCTATAGGTCACAATTATATTAGTAAAATAGTGCTCTTCCTATTTGAGTATGAGCAAAGGTGAAGAGTGATAATCAGAGGTCCATCGTCAAGTGTTGAAGAAATTAGTTCATAGGTGTTGTTGTGGTAGATTATAATATATGGGGGTTTTATCCTCCTTATAAATTTAAACTTGATAAAAATTCTGTTTATTGTTACACCTTAGCTATAAAAGTGTTATAGCACCTTGTGGCCTTGTAGTCTCACTAAATAAGGATTGTAGTTATTTGATCAGTTGAAACTAGTATAAATTGGTTATTTTTATTATAGGAAAGTATTCCAATTGTATGTTCCAATTTTTTTCATCCCATAATAGGTCTTCCCACATATGTCATGTGTTATATGGTTGATCTTGCATTGTCTCTCTTGCTCTTTGATATGAATGATGTGTATGCTTCATGAATACTTGTTGTAATTGGTTAAGTGTTTGTAAATATTTAAATTTAAGTTTTATTATTTGTGCTAATTTATTCACCCCTTCACCCATCCCCCCCCCCCCACTCCCACCTCTTAGTGATTTTACCTCTAAAAAAATCATATTTTCATACTAGTTGTAAGTGTTGTTTTGAAAGTCTGAGTTTTGTATGGTCTTGAATAAGCCATTTACCAACTATACCATGATGTATTTTAAGTAGTAAAAATCATGGATAATATTTTAAATTTATTACTAACTTCATAGACTACTCAGGGTCTTTTAAAACTTTAGTGTTTTAATTACCTGTACACACAACATCTTGTTGGTTCTCCTTAGGTTACTAGCTTGTTAGCACTTCTTGTATTCAAGTGCTTAGAAACCTTTAGAGTTTGCTAAATATTAAAAACACTTGAACTATCATATTTTTATGATTAGATAACACTAATTTATCATTTAATTCATGGTTTTCCTTTTATTTATAGACCTACACACCTATAAAAGGCGAGGAATACAACCTTATGCTTAGAGGCTTTGAAGAGTGCAACTTGAATGCTATGATTGAAAGGTCATTATCCTAATTTTCATAAACGTGCTATATCAATAAATATATATCTCCAACTCATTTGAAATTTATACAAACTCATCATAACACCTATTATGTAGACACACAAACACACACAATATATAAATGTGAATAGAGCTATGATTGCTCTTAAAACTTGGATGGGAAATTTGGATGATCAAGAAGCAATGGATGGACTAAGATATTATTATAGGACCATAAATAACCACTCAAACTAATTTGAATGCGTGGATAACTCAAAAACATAAAAAATTTATTAGACACTTCAAAATATGCATAAGAGAGACTTTGCTTATGAAAGGGCCATCCAAATGTGCCACCATTGATTAATTAAGGTATGTTATGCATATATATATTTATGATAGCTCAAATATACTAGTTTTAATAATCCATGAGTTCACAATTTTCACTAGAGTTACTCCAAACTTATCTTGTGGGGTTTTAAGCTATTAAAAAGTAGTCTTGGCTCTTAGCCATTGTTCATAAATATAATATCATAAATCCAAAAACTAATACCACAAATTCTAATCCAATAGGGGTCCAAAAATTTTATCCCCAAAATCTACCTATGTCATCTGTATCATCTACTTAAACTTTTCCTTCACTAGCTTATGAAGGGGATGATGAAAGAGAGAAGGATATGTCTAAAATTATGTAAATTTAAACTCATTCCAAAGATTTTTAATAAACTTTATAATTTAAATTGAAATTATTAATCTATTTTATCTTGCATATGACTTCAAGAGTCCATACAAGTTCCTTTACCTCCTCAAAGTAACATTAAAAATTAACAATCTAACCTTTTACTAATTCCTCTGATCGGTGTGAGAGTTAATTAACTGATCAAATATTATTGGAAGGTGTGTGGTATATATTTTTCACTTTGGTAACTTTATCACATACAAATTATGGCATAAATCACTCTTTTTCCTCATTTTCATGACCTTCAAGATAGAAAATGAACCTTATGCATTCCAAAACTTCATGAGATGTTATGAAAAAACATTAATACATTAAATGAAATTAATGAACCCATAATCACCCATGACACAAATTAACCATGAATTATTTCCTTATGACACACCTAGATCAATATATGATTAAAATATGACCTTACCTTAATCTTTCCAAATTTACCTTAATAAATGCTAATAAGGTATTTTAGACCCAATTAGGACCTCTTAAATCACCTAATGTTCAATTTGTTGACTATAAGGGTTGTATTGTGACCTAGGGGTCAAAATTGGATAAAAAATTTGTGACTCATAGGGGTAGCATGCCTATTATGCTGACTAGACTAGTAGCCTTGTCCTTGCATTGGGCTATGGAGTCAATTGTACTATGAGACAACAATATTAGACCTTGACATTTGACTATAAAGACAACTTTATTAACTCAACAATGCACAAAATGAAGACACACATATAAAATAAAATAAAGACACAAACATGTGTTATCAAACACTTCGGGAACATAAATAATAACATAAGTAAAATGGACTATATAAAAACTAACCTCAAAATAAATTCTCCTCTTGGAGAAAAGGGGAAACTTACACCATCGTTTGTTCCATGATATTAAAAAGTGCATAAAACAAGTTACCTTTTTATCTCTAGTTTTGATTTATTCAACTCCTTTATGTTTTCCACTCTCTTTGGCATGATCTCAAAAGCAACAATAAAATAACCTGCAAGCTCACCAAGCTCTTCAAAGAGCTCTACATACTAATCCCCATATTCATCATTGTCTTCAATGAAAACATCATGTTTGATCTTATTATGCACATGAATTTCAACCTTGTATAGGCCCTCAACATCTTTAATAATATCAACATGCTACTGCTAATCACCTTTTTCTTCTTTTTCTTCAATAATCACAATTTATTCAAACTCATCTTCTTATTCACTATGTACTCAATCAACTTCAACTTATTCACTTGAAGAGTTTTCAACTTCAAGGTTGGATGCCACTTCAATAATCTTGGTACTTTGGAAACTATCATGTTGTACTTAAATAGGCAATGCATCTTCAATAATGTCTTCAACTCAAACAATAAGAAGTGTATGTTTTTGAAGGGCCTAAAATCGACCACATATATCATTGAATCTTTTTCATGTGTCATCTTATTTCATGGAAATAACATCTTTGTCTTCTATTGGTTCTTAAAATTCAATATCTTGATCATACTCATGAGTGTCATAGTCATCACAAATTGTTCCATCACTTATTTGAAAGTTCTGGTAATGTTATTCGAGACATATTTGTTTAATAGGAACCTTACATTCCTCCTCAATAATATAATTTTTCTCTCCTAGAAGTAATAAATTATTAATACCTTCATATTCCTTGAACATGTGTAAATAGGTCTACCACATGTTTCTCACATCTATTTTAACATGCTCATGAGACTAAACAAACTTAGTTAATATGATGTTCCTTTCAAAATTTTCCTCTTTTATGCCTTGATAAAGCTCTTTGTGAATAGATGCAACATGATTTTGATCATCTTTTTCTTCACTCAAGAATATGGATTTATTTTTGTCTTTACCAAGGGGAGTCCTTATTGTGAACTCTTCATCATAGATACTTGAGTCATCTTATTGATCAACTATAAATTTGGCTTAATATTCTTCACTTATCTCCAATATGATGGGTTCTTATTCAAAAAAAAATGAGGTGGGAGGGTGGTGAATAAGTTCATGGGTTGGAGAGGGAATATGAGGTGTCGTGGATATTTCATGAATGGGCATGGGGATGGAAAGAGTACTCTTACAATTTTGGGTCTTAAAAATGGAAGACTATTAAAGAATTCTTGGAGAAAGAGAAGTTTTATCTTTTCCATATGTGTTCCATTATCTTCATCAACCACCTCATCCTTTTCATAGTCTTATTAAAGTTCATTATTATGTAACTTGATCATCGAACTTCTTAACTATGGCCTTCTTATTGTATTGACTATTATTTTGGATTTAATTCCATAAGGGAAAAACTATAGGTTTTCAAGGAGGGAAATGAGGCTTGAACAAACACAAGGCCTTCTTTCTTGACATCAACTTATTAGTCCTTACTCTCTTCATCTTTATTTTCTAAAGACTTCACTACTTGGTTCCATTTTAAAATTTTTAAGGTATTAATATCTTTTTAGGATTGGATTGAATCTCTTAGAGGCTTCTCTTTAGGATAGTGAATGGTTTCACAAGGATAATAGGTGACAAAAAGAATTATGCAGAATAAAAGAACGTTCTTGAAGAGGGGATGGAGAGACTTGTATAGGTTCATATTCTTCTATAAGAGTTTGCATGGTATATTCAAGAACCATAGTCCAAGAAGGCCTAAAAGATGAACATATCCTATTTTCTTGAGGAGGACATAGAGTCAAAGGAGGTGGACTAAGTATAGGAGATCATGATTGGGGTTGCTTAGATTTTCCAAATTTCTAGGGAAAACCTCAAGGTTAGTTCATGAATGGTAATTAGGAGTAAGGTAAAGATTTTTTGGCTTAAGGAAGGACTAATCCTTATTTTACATTATAAGATGATGGATCCATACAAGTAAAACCAAGTGGAGAGTGTATCAATTTAAGAGCAAGCTTTATTAAATACTAAATAGAGGATAGTTTTAGTCTAAATCAAACCACTTCAAATGCATCCAACACAAGGTTAAACAAGAGAGATTTAGGAAATTTAAAATATGTGGATACAACTAAAAGCAACCCCCTTTCAAGGTAATTATGTATGAATGCATATGTGGTAGCCTCTACAAGTCATGTACCTCTTCAAAGTTAGAACTTAGGAGAGGCGGTCAAACCTTCATTACTTCAAGTTCAAGATATTGCATTTCCTCCATAGATGAAAGAAAAGGTTAGTGTCTCCCATTTAAATATTATTGGCTCTTATAAGAACACAAAAACAATCATATCCCTTTGGGAGGTACTCCATCTCCCTAGTCAAAAGGATTTACTCCAAGAGTAGTTGTCTCAAATCCATATTTCCCCCCAACTAGCTAAGCATATTGGTGTATACCTCAAAAATTAATCTAATCATATTTTTTAACCCTCCACCAAGTCTAAAAATCCCCCACCTTTCTATCTTACCCTCATTATGGGAGATAAACTGGTCCATAATTACATTATGGATAGTGGGGAAAGCACTTCAATCATGCCTAAAATAGTTGTAGATAAGTTGGGATAAAAGTAGGAACCTTAATACAAATGAGTGTTTTAGCTTGATGAAACACTAGCCAAGTCAATAGGGCTCATCAAAGGTTTTAAAGTGTTCTTGCATGACTCCTCAAGTTTTCCAATTCTACAAGACATAGTGGTGTTGGATCTACCTGCACACTTTGCCATTTTACTATCAATAGGATTCGATCCAAAGATAAGAGGGTATGTTCCTACTAATTGGTATTTATTGGATTTTAAAATTAGTTATGGAGCTAAGGTAATAATAAGAAAAAAATCATTGGCCAATTTCCACATTGAACCATATACAAAAACTAGTTCCAATCTAAATTTCATGCCATCAATGAGAAATAAAATCATGCCATATATGATTAAGCATATTCCAAAATTGAAGGTATTTATGATCTCTTCTTAGATGAATATGGTGTTGATACCTATGAGTATGACTTTTATGATTTCATTGAAGAGATATGCCTAATATATTATAATAACAAGATCCAATTTAGATTAATAATCAACTAATCAAGGAACTACCATCCCTTATTTTAGTGAGAATACAATCCCACAAGGAGCTTATACACCTATCTAGCTAAGCAACCACAAAAAATATAAATTTAATAATTTTCACATTGTAATGAGGTTGAAAACACCTAGATGTTGAGAAACCATAATAACACCTATGAACACAACATCTCTTAAACACTGATTGCCTATTGATTTGATGGAGATACAAAGTATATCTACTCTCTTCAAATTTGCACAATTAAAATCATCCAAAAAATCCTTTTGGATCACCCTAGACCTTTTCAATCATATTCAATCTATAGATCACTATTATGTCATCATAAACATGGCCCATAGGTCATACACACAATCCATAATCTAATCTGCTCATTAACTCATCCACTAGGCACTCTCCCTTTCCTTTAATCCATAACTCTCACATACACACCCTTCTTCCAAGTCTAAAAATAATTTACTCATCAAGATAGTATATGGAATTAGATTATAAACATCAATTCATAGACTGGTTTCAATTACAAACCTTGTGTGAAATTGAGGTGTCAAACAAACTAGAGCAAAATTGGCAAACCAGAGAGCTAAATCACATAAACCCTACCAGAGTGAGAGTTTGAGTACCTACTATCACCAAAAGTGAATGATTGTGAAGAAAGATAAACAATGTTTATCTTAAGACTAGTGTAAAGATGTATGGGTAGAGATTTCTATAAGAACTAATCAATAGAAAAGAGAAGTTGATGCTTAGGCTACCATTAACAACCCACAAAGTGCAAAAGCTAAAGTTATAGTCTCAAACCTTAAAATTATGAATCACTATTAACCATTTGAGGCTTAGATAGACCTAACCTACTACACTTTAATACCAATAGATTTAGGATGGGAAAGAAAAAAATGGGATCAGGTCCACAACAACAAGATCCAAAGTAGGTGCATACAATACTAGAAATAGCCACTATAAAGATAATAATAATGCTAGTGGAAGGAGTCAATGCTATGCAAATCAACACTAAGGTGCTAATGAAGATGTACTACATGGTGATGTAATTTCCTGAAAAGTCTTAGTATGGGAATACTGGCATTCTTTTATGCACACCTACTAGTGAAGGAGTATAAACACCATATCTCAATCCATGTGCAAGAACTAGCACTAGATTAGATCATTGATACAAGGAACTAGATGAAATAGGGTGAAACATTATTTAATGTCTCAATCCAAGATAGATTGATGGCCTCCAATGTAACTCAAATTTATAAATTTCCTTGCTTTGTAAATCTAAAGGAATTTATGTAGTTACTTCTTTCGTGAGACTATGGAAACTACATATATTTTATAGGGAGGTGCATGAGGATTTTAGTGTGCCTAATAAAAGGATAACTAGGTTCCCAGACATCAAAAAAGATATTCATGAAATAATGAGTGATGATGAAGACATGGAGTATGTGGTGAAGTTCCTAAATTATTATAAGAGGGGCTTTGCATTCCCCATAAAATATTTAGATCCCCCAGTATGAGGGTGGAAATGTGCCTCATGAGTTTGAAACTTTTCCTTAGTGGTCAGTAGACTGATTTCACAAAAACTTACCTTTACATCTCATATCATAGGCACAGGGTGTAAATTTAATATCGTAAAGTATATTTCTAAGTCTTTTATAAAGAATGTGTTGGATTACCATATGAAAAAGGGGACCTTTAGGTGGGGGTCCATTCTAATAGTAATAGTCATGGAGGAGATCAAAGTCCTAGATGGGGATGAGGACAATCTCTAAAATTTCCCTAAACATATTGAATCCCCAATAAATAAGTACAAGGATTTCATGTACCCTACTTCCTTCAATGTAAAGTATAAAAATTGATTGATGGGGTAGTGTGATAAGTATATATAGGCATTCAAGATAGAGTAGCATATCCCTTAGGAACTCCCCAAGAGCATGTATGAAACAATGACCTTTATCATTATGTAACACTTCTATATAATATGTTTAACACTGATCGATGGAAACAAGTCAGGATAGTTGAATCTCCCATACACCTTCTTGGCCAAATACTTTAGGGACATACTCAGAAAGATCCCCAATTCACAATAGTTGGATATTTCAGTGAGGGAATTATACATGAAAAAGAATAAGTTGTGGTATTAGTCCATGCACCTAGATTTAAAAACAACCAAGGATGAAGAGGATGATTTAAATCACATCAACATCCACCCCTTCAAGAAGTAATGATATGATCTGGGCAATAATTTAGGTGATGATTCTACCTCAATTGATGATGAAACTTCCTGAAGCCATAACTTTTGCACTATAGCTCTAATTAACTCCCCATTTCAATCATTGGAAAGCTAAGAATGAAGAGAATGTGGTGAAATGACATGAGCTTTGATTAATGGGTTTTGATCCTCAAAAACCTAATGGAGGTGCCCCAAATTTCAATTTTAGTAGTGTAGTCTAAAAATAGTAAGTTTCTAAAAATAGTAATTCTTTGAATTCTATATTTTTGTAAATTATGGAAGTTGAACCACTTAATATCCCTAGATAATAGTGACCTTACACATCCTCCTCCTACCTTAAAAATGTGTATAAATGAAGATGTAACCCAAAATACAAATCAGACATCTCTTCATAGAGATAAACATATGTTTGTATTTATAATATTGAGTAATAACACATCTCTTATTAGAGAAATAATTATTATTGTGTTATTTTTATGTTCTTGAAATATTTTTCAATAAACATTTATGAGTTTTAGATTAGTGGTATCAGAGTGGTTTATCTTGAGAGTGTATGATCTCAATGATGAGGTCAGGCTATAAGAAGCTTGGGAGGAAAAAAATAGAGCTTCTAAACTATCCACCTATTCACTTCAAATGACCTCAAATGGTAGATGACACTGAGACATCTAATCCCTTCAAGGAAATGTTGAATGAATCCCTCCAATGGAAACAAGTGTAGATGCTGCAAAAATTCACCCAAATTCTCTAATAAATCTTGATGGTAAATTTTGGCTCATTATCTGCACTTCTTGGTTCCTCATCCATGGAACATTGTTTTAGTGCCCTAATGACCTTCAAGGTTCAAGTGAATTTTGATATCCCTAGATTTGAAGGCAAAATAAATGTTGATGTAGTATAATTTTTTTTGGATTAATTGTCTTCATAATTTTATATAAATAAATTCACCAATTTATAAAAGATCACTTTTTCTCTTTTGAAAGCATCATTACCCATGAAAAATTGGTGGGAAGTGTATATAAAGAGGTTAAGTATAGATGAAATTGGCCTTGAGGTGGAACCTACTTGGGATGATTTCATGGAAGTGGTAAAAGAAGAATACTATCCCATTGGAGCATATGATGATTTGTACATATAATGGTAACAACTTCACCAAGGTAAGGACCACTCTATTCAAGATTACACTGACATTTTTCATTCTCTGTCTATGAGATTGGGTATCTAATAAAGTGAGAAACATAAGACTCTCAAATATCATAGTGGACTATAA
The DNA here is from genome assembly GCA_037957365.1 of Torreya grandis. Taxonomy (NCBI): domain Eukaryota; kingdom Viridiplantae; phylum Streptophyta; class Pinopsida; order Cupressales; family Taxaceae; genus Torreya; species Torreya grandis. The sequence goes on from JARHVA010004486.1 coordinate 1,440,653, forward strand.
TGGTATATACAAGGGAAATAGAACTCTTCAATTTGGAAACCCTTAATAAAGCATACAAGTTCATATTGAAGATTGAGCAGAAGCATGGAAGAAAGAATATGAAGAGTCAGCCTTCAAAATGGAAAAGTAATAAGGAATGCCAAACACAAGGCCAACATTGGAAATAAAAGTATTTACAAGATAATAAACACTAGAAGGGGAAGAATAGGAAATGGTACGATTACTAAAAAATTGAAACTCACTCCAAAGAAGAATGTTGAGCCATCAAGTCACTATTCTCTAAGTCAAAATGCTTGACATTTACTACTCTACCTCATACAGACCATACATTCAAAAAATATGAAGAAGATATTATAGATTTTGAGCTTGATACCATCATTGCTTCATTATAGACCCATGAAAAAAGGCCAAATGATAAAGAAAGGTTGTTTCACTCTAAATTATGGGTAAAAGGTAAGCCTCTACATTTCATTCTTGATAGTAAAGCTGTAAAAATTCTAAATCTATCCATGAAGCCTCACCTAAAGCCATATAGTATTGGATGGTTGAGCCCAAGGAAAGACCTATGTGTCACCCATCAGTGTCTTCTTTCATATGTAATAAAACCTTTTCAAGATGAAGTCTTATGTGATGTGGTCAATCTAGATGTTTGTGATGTCCTCCTTGGTCAACATGGCATCTATGAATCACAAACCTAAAGAATCACCCTCACTCTTGAAATGCAACATTATAAGGTACTAGAGGTACCACCTCCCACATTTGTCTCCCTGATTAGTGCTAATCAATATAAGAGATTGGTGGAGAAGACAAAGCATTTGTTCTCATGGTGGTCAAACCATATAAATCCAAGAAGGTTGATGTTGCAGATCTAACTACATAATCAACATAATAATAGAAGAAAATGGGACAAATCATGGGAGAATATGATTACCTATTCAAGTCACCCATGGGATTTCCACTTCACTACTAGGTAAAACATTCTATCAATTTGATCCCAAGATCACCCTTGCCTAATAGTCCTATGTATCATAGATAAGTTTTGGAGAATGATGAGATAAAAAGGTAGATTTAGGAATTGATTCAAAAGGGTCACATCAAGCCAAGATCTTTGCCTTATGGCAACTTGATTGTCTTAGCACCAAAAAAATGGAACTTGGAGGCTTTGCATTGACTATTGAGCCCTGAATAAAATCACTGTGAAGAATCACTACCCACTCCCTAAGATTGATGATCTACTGGACCAACTCCATGGTGTGAATTTATTCACCAAAATTGATCTCAAATTTGACTATCACCAAATTCCCATCAATCCCACCGATGTCTAGAAGACTACATTCAAATCTAAGGATGGGCTCTTTGAATGGCTGGTTATACCTTTTGACTTGAGTAATGCCCTAAAACCTTTATGAGGATGATAGATGACATCTTATGATCCTTCACCAACTCATTCATGGTTTTTTATGTAGATGACATACTCATCTACAATAGAACATTGGAGGAACATCTGCAACATGTTTGTAAGGTGCTTCAAACTCTTTGGGAGCATAAGTTATATGAAAATATTGATAAATGCACATTCAAGATGAAAATAATTTAGTACTTAGGGTATGTTGTGAATGAGGAAGTGGTCTATGTTGATCTAGAGAAGATTTGGGTTATTCAAGAATGGCCTACACCAAAGACCCTCACAAAAATTTGTAGCTTCTTAGGTCTTACAAATTTCTATCATAGGTTTATTCTTGGATTATCACATGTTGCTTGGCTAGTAATCCAAGTGACTAAAGGAGGAGCTAAATCTATATTTAAGTGTGGAAAAATACAATATAGGGCATTTGATAATTTTAAGAGTAGACTCTACTCAGTCCTTGTTTTTGCCTTGGCAGACTTGTATCAACCTTTTGAGTTGATGACAGATGCATTTGAATATGCCATGGGAGATGTCATCATGCAACATGGCCATCCAATTGCATATCATAGTGAGACTCTCAATGATACAATTAGGAAATACCTAACATATGACAAAAGGATGCTCTATTCCACTCTATCAGGGGGTTAAAAGGTGTCAGCTTAGCCACCAAGGTGAGTGGCTCAAAAAGAATCAAATTAAGACACAATAGCCACACTTGATGAGGAATATTGATGCAATGGGGACCATTACTTCTCTAGGAGGGAGGAATGATTTGGGCAACAATCTAGGTGATAATTTGGATGATGGTTATACCCCAATTGATGATGAAACTTTTGGGAGCCATAACTTTTGCACCATATCTTTGATTGACTCCATGTTTGAATAATTGGAAATCTAAAAATGAGGAGAATGTAGTGAGATGGCAAAGAGCTTTGATCAGTGGTTTTTTATCCCTAAAAACTTAATGGAAGTCCAAATTTCAATTTTACTAGTGTAGTCTAAAAATATTAAGTTTATAAAAATATTAATTCCTCAAATTTTGTATTGTTGTAAATCATAGAATTTGAACTAATTAATCTCCCTTGAGATTGGTGACCTTTCACATCCTCCTCCCACCTTAAAAATGTGTATAAATGAATATGTAACCCAAAATGGGAATTAGACATCTCTTCCTAGAAATAAACATATGTTTGTATTTGCAATCTTGAGTAATAAAACATCTATTCTTAGAGAAATCATTGTTATTATGTTATTTTCATGTTCTTGAAATATCTTTTAGTCAAAACATTTAAGTTTTAGATCACCATACTCATGTACATCCATAGGTTATACTATGAGATGAAGCCATGTAAAAAGGGCCCTAATGCTGAGGAGACCACTTACCCTCCCCCCCCCACGCCGCCCCCCACCACAATCAAGATCAACAATGAAGGAAAGTTAGTGCTAGCTAATAAGAAGAAGTCTCCCAAGAAGAATAAGGGGGAGACACTTGAGGAGATATATGATTTTAACAAGTTGAAGATCACCTCCAATAATGAAGGCTCTTAATCAACCCTTACAAAAAAGCATGTGAAGTTTATGCCATGGACTTGTATTATCTCAATAGAAAATAAAAATAATCAAAAGTTTCCTTCTACAATGCACACCATCACCCTGATATACATAAAGGTATAAGAGCCACAAGAAGAGCAAGAATAGATAGAGAGGGAGGTAGGAGTTGGGAAAGGTGTATACATTATGCTTGAATAAGAGGAATCTTCATCTAGTGAGGGAAATCCTTCACCACTTGAAAGTAAATAAGTGAGAAGGGAAAAAGTATGGAGGAAGCTTGGCCTCAATGACTTGGATGTTTATAAGGTACAGGAGCTGAAAAAGAGAAGAGAAGAAATGAGAAAGACTAGAATGCCAAAGGAAGGGATTGAAAGTGCCAAGGCCAAGGAGTTCAAGGCATAAGAATAAAAGTAAAAGGCACATGTTGAGATGAGGAAAGTATAAAATAAGGTGGCATAGGAGGAGAGGGATAGAAAAGAGAAACATAAGAAGGTTCCCACTAGTGTGGAGCCCATGAAAGAAAAAAATGTCAAAAGAGGCACCTAACATCCACACCAACCCAATAGAGGATGTTAGAGAATAGGTGTGACCTATTAATGAAGGGGTGATTGTGGACAAAGAAGGTGATGCTAGTGCCTTAAAATTAAATATGGGTAGGGTAAAGGAAGAACAGGCTGGAAATGAGAAGCAACCTAAGGATGTTCGCATCGAGGAGCCACAAAAAGGAGAAATGAATAAAGGGGACAAGTATAATAAATAACCCCTATAATAACATGATAGAGAAGGTAAAACTAATTAGATGAAGGGGAAATGTCCAAATAATAAGAATACCTATAAGAGGAAAAAGAAGAAGGCATTGAAGAAGGCAATAGCACTAGTAGATAATAATAAGAACAGATAGAACTAACTATCAAAAAATAATATTTTGAGTCAAGCTATAGAGAGGTGTAGAAGGGGTATACCCAAGATGATTTTTACATATTATATTACATGCCCCTAGAGCTACCATGATGTTGATGTGACACTAAGTGTCCTTTCCACTTGATTACTACATGGATGAACCTCACTTCAAGGTGATGATGAAATCATTCTAAATCATCAAAAAACTAGAGGAGGGGCATGAATACCAACTTATCAACCCTTGGGATATGAACCCAGTAAGGTCGGTTAATACCCTCCTTAAAATGGTCTCCAAAGTAGCATGTAGGAACATTGTTGATGATGTTTGTGACACAAAATGGAAAAATATAGTGCTAAAGGTAGTGGAATAAATTGATGCTATGAAGCTCAAGATCAAGTAGCTGGCTAAGCATGTTGAAGATGTATAACCATCCCTTTTGGATGGGATTAACACTTCAAAACTTTTAGAGGTTGATAAGGTGTGTGCATTGGTAGAATAGATGGTCCCACAAATGAAGTTGATGCTAGAAGTGGAGGAAGACCCTTACGATGCCATCAAGATATAGCTCAATAAGAATCTTAATGAGGTTGAGGAGCTTTTTGTAAAGCTATAAGAGGGAATAGAAGATGATGATGTTATATTTTTTAACTTCTCCACCCAGGTGTCAGTCATCAATGTATGTCTCCAAAAGGAAAAAAGGGAGAAGGATGAATTAATGAAGAAAACATTCAGTATTAGCAGAGCTGAATGTACACAAATCATGGCATAGGTCAACACTTTGAGTACCTAGCTAAAGGAGAAAGACCTATAAAAAATATTCCATGCCTTTTATAAAAATGCAAGTGAGCAAGGAGCTATCCTAGATGGTGAGGTTAGAAAATCAAAGGAATGGCTAGAGGCCTTAAGAAAAAACTAGATAAAATTGATGTGATCACACTCAAGGCTACCTATATGGAGATTGATGACACCATTGAAGAAATAAAGTTCAAAATTTATGGATACGATGACTTTAAGGTAGAACTACAAAAGAGTATGTTTGAGTTTTGTGTATCTAAGGTACTAGAAGTTTAGTTTGAGGACGGACTAGCATTTTTATATGGGGTAATGTTGAGACCCTTTTCAAGCTAAGTGGTGGATCCATGCCAACATAGCAAACACCTAGGTGCAAGGTAATCATGGTAGATGATTGTAATTTTATATTATAGTGGTATCATTTAGTAGGTATCTAACTACTCCTTTTTGAAATAATCAGCACATGAAGAGGGTGTATGGGATAATGACTACTCATTAAATACAAGCATCTCCTTTTAAAACAATCAATATTGGGAAGTGGGTGTACAAGACAATGTATAGGTATTAAAGACAAATCATAGTGGAGATGATGAGATGTGTAACTCTAGCACCAACTTAGTGATCAATGTGATCCAATCCCCATGATCTTAGGATGCTTTGAAGCCCTATAAAAGGAAGCTGAGTCTAGTTGGAGAGAAAAAGATGAACTAGAGTAGTGAAGCTCTAATGAATTGATGCTAGATAGTTTCTCTTAGAAGGTATAAGTAGTTTGGGATGCTTTTGATGCTTCCCTTTTTAATGCCCAAGATTTATTATGAGCCTTTAGGAATATAAAATCTTAAGTCAAACTTATGATTAGTTCTATTGACATTATTTGTATTGTTTTTTAATGTATTTAATGGATTAAATGGTTTAAATATATAGTATGTATCTTGAGCTCTTGAAATATTCTAACTTAACTCATTCATGGTGTGTATGTAGCTAGATATGAACCTTATGCTTGAGATAGGAAATGCATTAAGTATGGTTAAGACCCTGCACCCTAATTTGATACATGTGCCTAAGAATAAGTCTATGCCTAAGCCCCTTAACCAGTTTCCCCTCAAGTGCCTAAGTGTCATTAAGCCTATGAAACCCAAGTTTTATTCCCAAGAATGTACAACCATCATTACACTAATCGATCTCTTAAAGAATAGAGTTCCACCATGGCAGAACTAGCCCAACATAGACCCCAATACCTTCTCCACTATACTTCAAGTGAGATCATAAGGCTCACACCTTATGTAAAGTGATTCTAATATAGTCAAGTACTAAATATTGTGTGCCATAGGATTAGTCAAGGCCTGCACCCACTAAACAAGTGTAAATCCAAATTGGATAGCTATGTAAGTGCATGACTAGGACTATGACCAAGATGCCTGCTTTTATACAACACTTCTTAATAATAGATTATTTAAGAAAAAAATAATAAAAAATTACATGATCCCCATATCACGTTTACCTAGTAATAACCCCACTATGTTTTCCATAAATCAAAAATACCCCACTTGACAATAATGCAACCATTAAAATAATGTCTTACCACTCACATATATCCCACCATAAATAACACACTCACCATTTTATGAGGATGTGGATTTAGTCAAAAATATCCATAGGCATTAATTTATCCCCCCACATGCATAAACCATTTACCCCATTTATAATTTTTCTAAAAAAACATTAAAGTGTTTGAATTTTGACAAAACAAAACATATAGTTTTACCTTGATATTGCTTAGAAAAACATGCACTTTGGTAGCAGGTGGTTTTGGAACTTGTGAAAGATGGAAAAGGAGAGACTAGAATGGTGAATGGATATGCACCCATGAGGGGTAAGACAAAGGATGGTGACAAGGGGAGGACTATGAAGAGGCCTTTAGATAGTGATATGGGTGAAGAGAATAAGACATGTAATGTGAAACTGGTCATAGGAGGAGGGTAAGCTGAGGGATGGTGACCTAGTTGAGCATAGGCTGGTCAAAGAAGGCCATTGTGGCAAAGAGAAATCTATACACACTCATTTTTGATCCATTTATGCCCATCCACTACCATGGACTTGTAAACTTATTTCCAAACATAGCTAGATGGAGTCTTCATTAACCAAAAATCCATCTAAGAGTAGATTCTTAGATTTTGATGGCTATAGGTGATTAGAAATTTCAAACAAACCCTCTAATATAACCATATAATAATATGGTCTACAAAGATTTGTCAAAAAAAAATAGATGCAAAAATTATCTATGGCTAGCAAGTACATAGAAATATTTCCAATACCACCTCCTTAGCTCCTCAGATCTATGAAATAGATACAAATCAATTAGATCTATAAATATTCCACAAAATATTTTCAAAACCCAAAAATATTTCAAGAATCCCAAAGAAACCCATGTTTTTTTTCAAAAAAACATTTTTGTATAGATCGATTTCTAGTTTATTGAACCAATCTCAAAAAATGATTTTTTGTAATTTTTTACGATGATTTGACAAGCATTATTAAGGTTTTTAGGCCTTACAAACTTAGTGGTGTAGGTTAAAATACCTAAAAATGCACCAAAAATAGTTGACTACAGAAAGTGGCTCAAAAGGCTATGATAAGTACCATGAAAGGCACAAAATAGCATAGGAGACTCTATGGATTACAAAAATATTTAGATCTAAATAAAATGTAAATATTAAAAATATAAACATAGATTTGAAGACTAAAAATTAATAGAACTCAATAAACAAACTAGTGTCCAAGGATCTCAAATCAATATAGATCTACAAGCTAAACTTGAGCAATGGTTGTTTGAGGGTGGATTTGATGCCATAAAATATTTATCAAAACTCTTCAACCAAGATATATTCAATGGATCATTACCACAACTATTGATTCTTTATCATACACTCAAAAAAAGAAAACCAATTGCAAATAAAATAATTGTTATACACACAATGAGATCTAAAAAAGATCATGAAGCATTACAAAGGATGTATATTACAAAGAAGAGCACTTGATTATATTGGCAAGGTAAAAAAATATGCAAGCTAAATTAAGAAATGTGGGATAAATCCTCATATAGGACAAAAGTAGGTAGATACTAATGACTTAGCTATAACATAGCAAGCATGATGTTGTAGAAAAGTAAGGCCAACCTTCCAAAGGCGATAAATTTTAACTCATAACTTCATTTGAGCTCTTCCACATTCCAAAATGACCATATCAAAAATTTAGATTTTTAATTAAGCTTCTCCATCCACTTATATTCGATTTTGATATTTTTTGAAGGCTAAATTTGATCATTTGAGGGTCCAAAATTATTGTTTAATGACTTGTTGGGAATTTTCTATTTTTAAAACTAGAAGTCAACAGTAGTTAAATTTTGTCTCATAGGCTAATTTTAGTATTTAGGTTATTTTGAAAAAACATTAGAGCCACAAATGCTTGCATGTGAAACTTACTATAAATAACGACTGCTAAAAAAATACATTTTTTTAAAGATTTTAGATTTTTTTGAATTTTTGCATGCCAACTATAAATTATAAGTTGAGGCTTATTTAAGCATGGTTTGGGTTTGTAATTATTTCAAGTAATCAATATGAATCAACTCTGAGTATTGTTTCAAGATCTTGACTTATTGGTAATTTTCTTGTTCTTGTAAGTTTTTAGGTTCATTATCTGGTATCAGAGCAAGTTTGAATCTTTGAGGAGTGAAGAATGGTAAGAGGACGAGGAGGTGTTGTGAAAATGAACTAGTATCTTCAATATCTATAGATCTAAGTTCAAAAAATAATAGAGGTTTTCACCAATCAACAAAGAAGACAAGTTGGTGATGAGGAAGACACAAATCATGATGAAAAAATTCGGCAAGAAGAAGAACAACAAGAGCAACCACCATCAATGGAAAAGAGGATGATTTGGAATTTAGAAAATAAATAAAGAAATTAAGGTTGATGTTTTATATTATGGAGAAATTTTAAAGCCAAAGGAGTTGATAGATTGGATTAATAGCATTGAGAATTTCTTCGAGTGGAAGATTATGAGAGAAGACAAGAAGGTAATGTTCACATGCATGAAATTGAAAAGCCATGTAATGATTTTGTGGGATAACTTGTAAAAAGAGAGACAAAGAAAAGGTATAGATAAGATTAATTCATGGGAAAAGATGGAGAAGAAGCTGAGGGAGAAATTTCTTCATATAGATTATACACAAACCCTATTCAAATTATTTCAAAATTTGAGGCAAAAATATCATAGTATGTAGGAGTATACAAATGAATTTTATAAACATTCAATATAATTGGAGCATGATGAAATAGAAGATAATATGACTGCAAGGTATGTAAATGGTTTAAAATTTTCTATTCAAGATGAATTAAGCATGCATAGAATACTTAACCTGGAGGAGGCTTATCAATTAGCTTTGAAGGCAAAAGAAAAAAAATAGACATAATTTCATAAGGACATCTATTGAATTAAAAAGAGGAAAATCCCCTCTAATAAGGAGATGATGTCGGTTTATTACCACCAGAAGTGGATTTAATGCCAATAAAGGTGAATTAAGACATGGTGTAGGAAGGAAAGATGATAATAGGCAAGGGTTTCAATACCAACAAAGATGAAGAGGATTTCAAAGAGGATGAGGTTATGGTGGAGCTAGAGGATGGTTTCCAAATTAGTGTAGATCTTATGTCTATTATATATGTGAATAAGAAGGGCATAGAAAATTTGAGTGTACACACTATCAAGATCAAGAAAGGAGGAAAGAAGACCACCCAAGAGTAAATTTAGTTGAGATTAAAATAGAAGAGCGGAATACTAAAGTTACACCAACTGATGTTGGAGAGAATCTTATGATGAGAAGGACCATGTTGCTCCAAGGAAGGATCAAGTGAAAAATAAATAAGGTGGTGATACATTTCTATGATCAAATATTTTTTGAACAAGATGTACTTCAGGTGGAAAGGTATGCAAAGTAATTATAGATGGTGGCAGTTGTGAAAATATAGTTTCTAAAGAAATGATTTGTAAACTAAATTTGCAATGTGAAACACATCATAACCCTTATTAGATTTAATGTTTTAATAAAAGAATTGAAGTTATAGTAGATAAAAGGTGCTTAATCAAGTTTTCTATATGAAAGAATTATTATGATGAAATATGGTGTAATGTTATTCCAATGGATTCATGTCATGTGTTATTGGGAAGACCATGGTAATTTGATAGGAAAGTAATGCATGATGGAGCAAAGAACACATACACTTTTTGGAAAGGTAGTGCAAAGGTAGTTTTGTTACCTCTTAAAAATGAAGAGAATATAGAAAGCATGCTATGTACTAAAGAATTTATTCAAGATACGAAGGTAGTAGGTTATTGTTATACACTAATAAAAAATAATGAAGAAATATAAATGGTGCCAATACCAATAAAATTATTAAGAGTGTTGAAATAATATGCAAATGTTATACTTGATCAGTTACTAGATGGTTTACCATTGAAGAGAGATATTCAACATCACATTGATCTGATTATAAGGTCAACTATACCCAATCAAGTAACTTATAGGATAAGTCCAATAGAACATGAAAAATTAAATAAATGGGTTACTGAATTACTAAGGAAGAAAGTGATAAGGGAGAGTATGAGTCCATGTGCAACACCACCATTGCTAACTCCAAAGAAATATGGAGGATGGAGAATGTGTGTGGATAGTAAAGCAATTAATAAAATTACAATAAATTAGAGGTATCCTATACCTTGTTTAGATGATATTATGGATATGCTTGTAGGAGAAAAATATTTTACCATGATTGATCTAAGGAGTGGTTACTATCAGATTCAAAATCATGAAGGAGGTGAGTGGAAAATTGCATTCAAGACTAGGGATAGCTTATATGAGTGGATAGTGATGCCATTTGGATTATCTAATGCACCTACCATGTTTATGAGGGTGATGAATACAGTGTTATGAGAATATATTGGTAAGTTTGTGGTTATTTCTCTTGTTGATATTTTGATATTCAATAAGACTAAAGAAGAACACTTATAGCATTTGAGAATGGTAATGGATTTGTTAAGAAAAGAGAAGTTGTATGTAAATTTGAAGAAGTGCAAGTTTATAAAAAATAGTTTGATATTTTTGGGATTTTTAGTTTCAATAGATGGTGTGAAAATGGATGAAGAAAAGATAAAGATAATTATTTAGTGGCCTATTCTAAAAATATTATAGAGGTAAGAAGTTTTCATGGTTTAGCAACTTTTTATAGAAAGTTTATTAAAAAAATTAGTAGTATTATGGCACCAATAACATATTGCATGAGAGGGAAAGAGTTTGCATGGACTAGAGTATCCATAGAAATCTTTGATTTTTTGAATAAGAATATTATATAAAGACCAATTTTAACATTACTAGATTTAAACAAAATGTTTGAGGTTAATTGTGATACTTTATTTGTGGAAATTGGTGCTATGCTGAGTCAAGAAGGAAAGCCAATAGCATATTTTAGTGAGAAATTAAATGAGATAAGAAAAAATTATTCTACTTATGATGTTGAAATTTATGTAATTATACATGCATTAAGGCATTGGAGGCATTATCTAGTGTGGAAGGAGTTTATAATATTTACAGATCATGAAGCTTTGAAGTATGTGAATACACAAAATAAGTTGAATAGTAGGCATTCAAAGTGGGTTTCTTTCTTCCAAGGGTATAATTTTGTGTTGAAACATAAATCAAGAAAATAAAATCAGGTAGTTGATGCATTAAGTAGGAGGGTAGTGTTATGAACTACTATGATGAGTGAAGTAGTTGGGTTTGTAGATATTAAAGAATTATATGATACTGATCCATATTTTAGCAAGGTAGTTGAGCAGTGTATGAATCCATTAATAGGTAGAACATATGATATTCATGATGAGTATCTTATACAAGAAGGTTATCTATTCAAAGGGAAATAATTATGAATTATATTTGGGTCTTTACGAGACAATATAATAAGAGAATTACATAGTGGTGGTTTGGTTAGAGATTTTGGTAAGACGAAGACAATAACTTTGGTGGAGGGAAAGTATTTTTGGTCAAATATGGAGAAATATTTGACAAGGTATGTTTCAAGGTACATAATATGTCAGGTGGCTAAAGGACATGCACAAAATACTAGACTATACATGCTATTACCATTTCCAAGAAGACCATGGACAAATTTGAGTATGGAATTTGTTTTGGGATTTCCAAACACATAGAGAGGTAAAAATTCAATTTTTGTTGTTGTAGATCTACTTTTAAAAATAGTTCATTTCATTTCATGTAAGAAAACCAATGATGCCACTAGAGTTACAAAATTATTTATTATGGATATTGTGAGATTACATGGTGTTCCAAAAAATATTAATTTATATAGGGACATAAAATTTATAAGTTTTTTTTGGAGGATTTTGTGAAAAAAAATGAGTACTAAGATACAATTTATTGATGAATATCACCCACAAATAGATGGACAGATAGAAGTTGTGAATAGGAGCTTGGGAAATTTATTGAGATGCATAGTGGGAGAGAAGCCAAAGCAATGGGACTTGGATTTATCACACGCTGAGTTTGCATATAATAGTTTAGTGAATAGATAAAAAAAAATCACCTTTTCAAGTTGTTTATGGGATAAATCTTATGGGAATTCTAGATTTGGTATAATTTCCAATTGCAGATAGAATTAGTGATGATGCAAAAGTGTTTGTAGAGCATTTGAAATAGCTGGAAGGAGTAAGAAGAAAGTTGTATGAAAGTAATGAGAAATATAAAGCAATATTAGATGTCAGAATAAGATCCAAGGTATTTTAAGAAGTAGAGTAGGTAATGGTATACTCAAGGAAATAAATATTTCTAAAATTCACGTACAACATGTTGAAGTACAAGAAAATTAGACCATGGACGATTGTGAATAAAATTAATGATAATAAATATGAGGTGAGTTTACTAAATAATTTTGATATATCTCTAGTATTTAATGTTTTATATTTATATGAATTTCCATGAAGAAGATGGTGAAGATGACGAAGATAAAAAAGTAAATTGAAAGCAACAGGTTCCAAATAAGAATAAAGAAAAAATAGTGCAATTTTTGGATATGAAGACAATGAGCACAAGGCAAGGGAATTATAAAAGGTATTTGGTATAGTGGGAAGGATTTCATCAAGAAGACAATACGTGGATTATAGAATGGAAGCTATAGAATATTGACAAGGAAAAATGGTAGCATTAAAATTAGGGCAACTCACAGAAGCTGAGTTGTTTTCAACCAAAGGAGAATGATGTAGAAAAAATAGGTCAACCTTTTGGAGGCCATAACTTTTGACTCATAACTCCGTTTGAGATATTCCACATGTTAAAATGACCATATCAAAAGGTTTGATTCTACCCTAAGCCTCTTTATCTATTTAGATTTGATTTTTATATGTTTTGGAGGCCAAATGTGATCAATTGATGGTCCAAAATTAATATTTAATGATTCTTTAGGGAATTTTTTATTTTTAGAAATTTTCTATTTTTAGAAATTAAAGTCAACATAAGTTGAATTTCATCCCATAGGATAATTTTACTATTTAACTTATTTCAACAAATTTTTAGATCCATGCATGCTTGCATGTGAAACTTACTATAAATAATGGCTACTTAAAACATACATTTTTTTTAGATTTTAGACTTTTTTGAATTTTTGGATGTCAACTCTAAATTCTAAGTTGAATCTTATTTAATAATGGTTTGGGTTTGTAATTATTTTGAGAAATCAATATGAATCAATTTTGAGTATTGTTTCAAGATCTTGGCCTATTGGTAATTTTCTTGTTCTTGTTAGTTTTCAGGTTCATTACATGAGTAATAAGATACTCTAACACTATCTTCCATTCATGGATATTGTTCAAGTTATTCCTCCTCTTTTTTAATTTCATGTTCATGATTTGTATCTTCCTTCGATTCATCTATTTATCTCCTTTATATCAGATTTATGATAATTACATTTAATTTTTCCTCTTGCCTTTTCAGCTCTTGCATAAACCTATTAATTTTAGCAATTCCTTCTTGTCATCTCACCATCTCTTACACCTCCAAGGATTGAAATTTATATAATACCAAATAATGAACCTGAATACTATCAAGGTAAAAAAATCAATAAGAATAGTAGAGAAAACTTCTAAAAAATAAACTATATTGATTTGTATTGAATTCATTAAATAATTACATAATAGATCATAAATAACCCTGAACTCATAATAGGATTTGACATGCAAAATATAAAAATCTAAAAAAATGCCTTGCTATTTTTAGCAACTACTATTTTTAGTAACTTTTTCATGCAAAATCGAGTAGTGTAAAAAATATCCACATATCTCCTAAACACTAATATTAATGTAACAGATAAATTTTAATTGATGTTCATTTTTGGTTATAAAAATACATTAATTCTAAATGTAGAAAAAAATAAAAAAATATTAAAATTTAGTTTCAGACCCTTGAATGGTCACATATGTCCTAGTATTAGTTTATAAAATGTATCTAATTAGATAGGATTGGTTTCAGAAGCATCTAAAATTTTTAAATGGTGGTTTTAATGCAAATGAGAGCTCAAATTTAGTTACAAATCAAAATTTATGTCATCTAGAAGTTTAGAATCTACATCACTTCTCATACTCGTCATTGATTTTATTTAGTGCTTTCACATTTCCTTGTCATGTTGCCTATGATTATGTAATGAAATTATAAGAATAAATATAGTGGTAAGATATTTAGGTATATGAAAATTTATGTTTATATGGAAAATATGATTAAGAAATTTGTGAAAGGATGATGTTACACGAGTTTTTACTTTTTAATTTTTTATTAATGTAGATATGTGTGATATAAGGCTAAACAAATAATGTCATGGTCACTCCAGTAAGAAATTGCTTAAAATTTTTATTATTTTTATATTTCAACATTGGACCATACATGATCAACAATAGGTGTGGACAATGCATCTGGTCTTTCTACATGAAATCATATTTTATGAATTACCATGTGTCATTTGAGTACTTTTGAATTTTTGTGCTAGTTTATAATCTAGATATTGAATCCATATAATATAATTATATTTTGTATTTGATGTTCACCTTAAAACATGTCATTGATAATAGTTACGTTGTCAAATATTATTGCATTCAACACTGCATACAAATTAAAAAATATTGTTTGGTAAATACAAGTTATGATAATTACTTTCATTTCTTAAATATTGTTCCTCCTGTATTACATTGTTGTTGAAGTAGAAATTTATTTTTAATAAAAATATTGATTCTATGAACATAATGCATTGAAATTCAATGGAAATGTTCTAGTAAATTCCTTGATATCATGTTTTTAATGTGCATATCTTGCAAACACAATATGTTTGAATGCATGATGTCATGATAAATGAACATATATTGCATAAATGATTATAAGAATGTTATATTTAGTGATAAGAAGAGACTATGATTACTAGTATTGAAATCATATAATTTTTTTTCTAGTTTCCATTTTGTAATGGTTTATAGGTGTAATATTCCTACAGTTATCATTTCCATGGCACTAAAAATTTTCAGTGTTAAAGTCACTAACAAGTATAATGACTCAACCATTTTTATGCATGATAATGACATATATGCTAACCCATGCTATGTGATTCCATATGGGTCAAATGCAACACCATTATTTGTGATCCTTTGATATCTGTGTATTATTTGTGCACATGCAACTTATATTACAATTTTTTTTGACTTTTTTGGGTGTCATTATTGCATGTGTTTTTTATGGTTTAGCAACACATAAGAAGGGTGTCCAATCATATGTAATGGGATTATGATTTAAGTGAGATAGTTTTGTGCATTGGCAACTACCAATATGTTGATAATTAAATTTAATCCATATTACATCCATATCATTTGTAATGGTGTAGGATTTAGATGTCCCAGTTGAGTCATTAATAAGACCATATTGAATGTCATAATTACCACCATAGATGTCAAATAGCATATCAGGTTTCAAGATGATGAGAGGAAGAAGCATAAATGAGTGATGACACAATTTTTTTCCTTCATATCTAGTTTCATATTCATCAATGACATGGACAGTGATAGTATTCCATAGAATAATTGATATCATTATAGTATTATGTTTCTTTACATCATCATTTTGTAATACACACACACACACACACACACACACACACACACACACACACACACACACACACACACACACACACACACACACACACACACACATTATGATTGATATAGGTTATGTCATTGTCCCTTTTAGATGATGTATGAAAATGATTAAGAACTACTATAAAGTTATTGTTACTTTAATGCATTGTTACATGTAATTAATAGATCTTTACATGTTTTTTCTAATATTTGTATGCAATCAATTCATCATAATAATCTTGTACTATTTGCACTTGGTAAAAGTCTCTCAAAAAATCCTATCCAAACATGAAAATTAGGTTGTGGTAATATGCATTATATATTTGATCATTTTTTCTATTGAATACAAAAATTGTGTTCCCACCAGTGATATCTCATTTATGAAAAGGAATCGTAGTTGGTTTTACTACTTTGAAAATGTGTCAAGCATTTCATAAATAAGTAGAGTATTGTTTGATTTGTTAATAGGCAAGTGGAATGTGAAATGCAATGTGAACCCTCTTGCATTGAATGCTATTTTTCTAGTTTATACTTGTATCAATATTTATGTCTTAAGAGGGTCATTATCAATTAATTTTTTTTTAAATCGATAAACATCTCATATCTAAATTTTAATTTGAATGTCTTGCTTGTGTTTACACCTCCTATTAGGAAAAGGTAAAGTGGTGTTGATTGAATTTTTTTTCATTACTATATCTTTTACAATTGCCTATTGTTTTTTTTTCAAAGATATTATGCTTTCATATAAATCATTTTTGTTATAAATAAATGGGGTTTTACTAAGTAAAATGGCTTCATTTCATATTTATTTTTAGATAAGTTTTGGAAAATTTGTGAATCATATTTCAAATCACAATCTTCATGGGTAAATTTATTATTTTGAGTGTTCAAATTTGTTGGTTGGACATTTTTATTGTCAAAATTATCATTGTCAATAAATTGATCAATGTTTTCAAATGTATATTTCATGAAATAAGTATATCAATATTCATTTTTTAGGATGTCCTTTTCACGCAATACATATTCAGAACTCAATGTTTCAAAACCATGCTTCATATTATTTTCATTTTCTTTGAAAGGAATATATAATAATAGTTTTTCTCTAAAACGATTTCAAATATTGAGATGTTTCTTGTAATTTATGTTTTACATGTTTTTTAATACTATTTTTATTGTATTGAAAGACAAATTTAATGAGACAAACTTAGACCAATGCTTCTAGTTGTTGAACGTAGTAATGTATTATAGATTTGCATATAAAATCTTATGATTGATCAAGTTCATGGACCAAAACTATTTAAATCTTTATAATGTATGTGAAATAACTTGATATACTTGAGTTCATGAATATGCATTTTCTAGAGTAATTATTCAATTGCAATGATAAAACTATGTGAAGATCATGTTGAGTGGGTATTTGTTATATATTACAAAATGTGTTCCCAAGATACGTATCATCTAAATAACATATATATTTTTACTTTAGTGATGTTTATGGATTTAATCAAATTATATTATCGTCAATGTATTGAATTTTATCATTTAGGATGTACAATAAGATGTTACAACATAAGCATTAAACACAAATTGAGCATCTATATTTTTTTTCCATAAGTATGGTATTTTTTTATAAAATTTATTTGTCAATGTGTGTGATGGATTTAATTTTAAAAAAATTAATAGATACTTAAGTGTGATTTGTATCTCTTCTATGTATTCACTTTCCTTTATTTTTAATTTTGTTAAAAATATGTCAAATATTGTAGAATGCTCATAACATTTGTTGTACAAAATATCATAGATATGCATTGAATTTTTTATGGCCAAGTTATTTTACTTTATATGTAGTTCAATGATAATTTTATTGGCATTAGTTGAATAGGCAAATTGTATTTAGAATGCATTTTTTAATTTTTATTATAGCTTATAGTATGGTGGTACTCGTGTAATTTAGATTTGTTTGGATAAAGTATACTTGCATCACAAGTTATGTAGATATCGACAAAGCTTTTAATGTATGTCTTTTGTCATTTTCCATAAGCTGGTGAAAATTATATCCACAACATAAAATGGATGTGCTAACTTATTTGATTCTATAATTATATCACTAAGAAATGATATGGTAATCTTCCAAAAAAGGGATTCATATTTGTATATCCTTATTAGCATTGCCTTTATTCTATGTCTATAAAGTATCATCTACATGTAACATGATATTTTTCAATTAAGGAAGCATGATCATCTATATTAAATATATTGGTTTTGTTTGTTTCATTTTATTTTATATGGCTATTATGTAATTTAGATAATTTATTTTTAAGTGGTTCTAAATGATGTTTAGCACTTGAGAATGTAACAAAAAATGTTGGTGATCATAACTGGGGAATCATTGTAAAAGTGTATTTTATTAGTTATTTTAAATAATCTATGATATTTGTAGTTTTTGAAATTGATATATCCAATATCATATTTTAATAGTTTTTCTATATTTGGTTTATATTTGACATCTTTTATCAGAAGTTTTGTTTCTTTCAATTTCCTATTTCTAATTCTCACTCACATTGTTTCCATCACCTGAGAAATTATAAATTTCATTTCCTTGATAAGTGATTTGTGATATGATACGAAAATTTGCAATCCATGTGTTATAATTAAGATTGAGAAATTTTAATATATGAACATTCTGTAGTTATGTTTTTGTTGTGTGGTTCACCATAAAAAAAGGTTAGGAAGTTCATTTCCTCTACATACATTTTTTTACAAATTGAAATTGGTTATTGGAACTCTACTAATGTAACTTGGATAATTTTATCTTATATATAACGAACGCATGTTTATTTTATAAATCCATGTGGCATGGTCAAAATGAGAACTTATCTTCTTTGCTTGTTTCACTAACTGTCAAATTATTTGTTATTATTGTTTCATGTTATCACTAGTATGTAATAATTATTTCCAACCATTTTTAATTTTGACATTTTGTGATAGATACAATTTTTTCTTATAAAACTATTTTAAAGAAAACACGATTATGTTTAGATAAACCCTTACTTTTCAGTATTTATCTATATATTCTAATTTTCTATTTTATTCAATAAAAATTATTGATGTTTCATTTACCGAAGATGGAAATATTTTTTGTATTATGTTAATGTTCAATGGCACATTAATGATTGTGCTATTTAATTTAATCTATGGTTTTTATATCCTAGTTGTCTAATCGACATAAAATTAATTCACAATGAAACAATGTGTTCTTTAGGATATTTTAGCATTTTAACATATGTAAAAGGCATGTTCAACAAGATGTGTTAAGGAGATGCAAATTTTGAAACAATCCCATTTTTTAATGAGGTATTACATCTAATGCATATTTTCTCTATCTCTATTTCATTTTCAAGTTATCAATATCACATATGTTCCTTTTTCATATTGATTGAAATATATAATGTCATAGTTGAAGTAAAATTAGGTGCACACTGAACACACTTATTTTATTGTGTCTACTATGTATTTTATGAATTTATTTGTTGCATTACTTTATTTGTTATGTGAAATATGATTCAAGAAATGAAAATATGTTATTGATGTCTTGCTTAATTCATTACATGTGTTTTATTAAATGTCTTGTACATATTCTCTTATTGTATTTTAATCTATATTTTGTTTAATTTATTCAAAATTGTGAGAAGATGTTGTACATGTGTTACTCAATGCTATCTATTTCCTCTTGTAATTAAGAAAAACTATTGCATTATGATAATTTTTAGTCAATGGCTCATAGTGAATATTGTCTATATTTGTTTCAAAGAAGTTTATGTTATAACTATTTTTTAGTTGTAAATATTTGTTGTACATCTTCACGATACATGCACTAGCTACCAACCAAAGATGAATATTTGAATTTATAATATGGATATCCATTAAAATAAAAAATAAACTCCCTTGGTTTTGATTTCATTGAAGGGATTTATCAAGTTTACAATATATGTCTACCATCTTGAAATACTACTTATGTTTTGTATTAAGTTAGGTCATAATTATTTTTCTATGCATCATAGTGATTTTTTATTCTTGCATAATATTGTATTGGAAATGACTATGCAACATATTGAAGTAGACATTATATATTTAATTTCAAAATATGTCAATAGGAAAATTGAATTTAACAAGTTCTCACCACAATCATAACTACATGGATCAATATTATATAAGTTATTTATTTCTAGATTCTATGAAGTGGATATCCAATATGTATCCAACTATTCACACATATTAGATAATTGAATATGTGTTTGTGACATTGTGTATTATCTATTTTTTTTAACATTATAATAGCTCATAATGAACACAAATAGGATTGTTATTGTAAAACAGTATTGAGTGTGGTATTTTTTTACGTTCTTAATTAAATCGAAGGTAGTTAGTTTCCCTTGTAGAGGACCATATGAATATTTGTATGTTGATCCATCTAGCTATCCAATTAATACAAAGTATGTCTCCCCATAAACCAAATTCATCACCATTAAATTAGATCCTACATATAATTACATTCTATATAAATATGTTTCATTATAATGTATTCCATGTACTATTTATAGTTCATAGGGATGTAATTTTTATTCATATGATTTAATTGTAATTGGATCACCAATATGCAATTGATTTAAGAAATGGTTGATAATCTCATTTATAAATTATAATAATGTATATTTAAAATGTAATAGCATATATAATTTATCAAATATAAAATCACCAATATTATAGTTAAATGTTACACCATGAAAAATATGGTGTTTGACTAAAAGAAGGTAAATGTTATTGTATTGTGTTTTTTTCTAGTTCATAGCTCCAAAATTGTAGGATTCTTCAATGTTTCATTATTTATTATCTTATGTTTTATAATATTCAAGTCTATTGGTTTTATGAACAAAATAATTATAAATAACATACCTTTAGTTTACCGATATAATAAGCTAGTTTTCAGGACAATTTACTATTGTAACTTTTGGTGACAATAATATAATATCCTATTGTAAATTCATGTATATAGTAATAACACACTATTTTTATTTTAGTTTTCAAAATTTTCATGTACTATGGCTATTGATAAAAAATATAGTTATACATTTTTTATATAATTTAGACTGTGATCGATTCACTATATCCCAAAAACATTACCAGACATTATATGAAATTAGTTATAATTAAGGACCTCTTTTCACTCTCCATGAAAAATTCAAATCACTAAAATTAGTAATAAGGTGAAAATTTAATCAATAGAGATTACCTTCACACATATATCTAAAATTAAAGTTCATGAAACAATACAGAAAGATGTGAATAGAAGAAGGATAAACAAATTGTCCTTTTAATGTGTATCATTGTTGATTTAGTCCATGGTAGTAAGGTAAATATACAAAGAGAGAAAGGAAAAGGAGTGGTACCAAGGTAAAAAATACCTTGACATCAATGGATAAGGCAGGGGAGATTCAATGACCTTCCTTTCCTGAACCTATTTTAAAAATAGGGTTAGATGATATTGTTTTCAAGTGAAAATTTGTTGGATTCAAGCCTTTCATCATAGTGAAAGAAAATCAATCAATTTATTTTGAGTCAGATTAGTTAAAATATGATAGATTAAAATATTTGATGATAGTATTCATTCACAATAGGTGTATAAATACATTATTCAAATAGTTACCAACCTTGTAACTACCAAATAGTTATGAACTCTTTTGCCACCTAACCACCTAAGCATTGTATGTAACTGATGCTACATAAATACAAACTAAAACCTAATAATGCAATATGATATTATCTACACTAACATTCCCCCATTATTACATTATTTTTACAAATGTACCCTTGAAATAGATCAAATTTCACCATGCCATGTGACTTGGTGAGTATATCTATTACCTATGAATATATTGAGTAGTAATGGAGCTAAATGTGATGGTTCAAGACTTGTTCTTGAATATAGTGGTATTAGACCTCAATGTGTTTGGTCTTATCATGAAATAATGGATTCTTGATAAGCTTTAACATACCCTAATTATTATAGAAAAGGACTGATGTCTGATCTTCAAGAATGTCTATGTCAGACAAAATGTGATGTAACCAAATTTACTTGCATACATCTCCTTGTATAGCATGGTATTCTACTTATGTGGATGAGAGAGTAAATATATATTGATTCTTACTAATCCATAAAATTGGTCTAGATTCAAGATGGAAAATATACCCTAAGGTTGATTTCCTATCATTAACAAATCCAACATAGTCTAAGTCTATGTAACCCTGCAAGAAGAAATTTGAGTTATTATATTCTAGACCATAATCAACTATTCCTTGGACATATATTAGAATATGATTCATTGAAATCCAATGAAAATTCTTTGGCTCTTGCATGAATCTTGAAATATAGCTGACAATAAAGAATATGTCTAGTCTGGCACATGTTATGTAAATGAGACTCCTAATAAGATGTCTGTTGTGAGTTTCATCTACTTGAGGTGACTCCTAAAATTGAGATAGTTATAAAACTTTCTCCATTAGAGTTTACATTGGTTTACAATCTTTCATCTTGTACTTCTCAAGGAGTGTCTTGGTATATTTCATCTGTGGGACAAATATATGGTTATTCTTTTCCCATATCTCCAAACCAAGATAATATTGAAGTAGTCCCAAATTTTTCACGTCAAAAGATTTCTTCAAGTAATTATTTACTTTTTCAAAAATATTATCTAAACTTCCTATGATCACAAAATCATCCACATAAAAAACTAGAATGACAATCTTTGTTCCTACCTCCTTGATATATAAATTTATATATGAAAGGGCTATAAATGAATCTATGCTAAAATAGATGATCATTAATATTAATGTACCATACCCTTGGTGATTTTTTAAGTCCATAAAGTGACTTAATTAGACAACATACCTTATGTGGATGTTATTCATTAATGAAGCCTTCTGATTGGGTCATGTACACTTCTTTGGGATCAACATTTAGAAATGCACTTTTCACGTCTATTTGTTGAATGTTCCATTTCTATTAAGTTGTGAGTGCACAAACAACTCTGATGGTTTTAATCTTAGTAGTGGGGGAAAAGGTCTCCTCATAGTAGATTCCTTCTTGTTGAGAATATCCCTTTGCAACAATTCATACTTTATATTTATTAAAGGATCCATTTTCTTTGTTTTTTTTCTTTAAAATACACTTGTATCCAATGGATTTCTTTGCTATAGGCATATTTATAAGTTCCCACATCCCATTTTTTATGAGGGCATCATATTCAGCATCCATGGCCTTCCTACACTAAGGTTGATATAAAGTCT
This sequence comes from Torreya grandis, assembly GCA_037957365.1. Taxonomy (NCBI): domain Eukaryota; kingdom Viridiplantae; phylum Streptophyta; class Pinopsida; order Cupressales; family Taxaceae; genus Torreya; species Torreya grandis. The sequence goes on from JARHVA010004486.1 coordinate 1,463,887, forward strand.
CTCAAATTGTCTCTAGTCCAATGCTATCAACTACTAAACTCATCAGTGTGAGATTCACTTCATGTCTTACCTATCTTCTGGTCTGAACTCCTGATGAAGTATCTGGATTAGAGTTTAGGTCTGAGTCCCTTATGGTACTCTCTACCCATTTCGGATGTTGATGTTACTACTAATTTGATGAATAATTATCTTTCATATTTCCAAGATAAATGAATAATTTTCCTTTCATCTCACCTTATTTGTGAGAAGATTCTTCATTCGTATCATCTAATTATGGGAATAGTCTGTACGAGGTGGTATGTTATGACTCCTGTGGCAATGAGTCAAATGATGACTTGTCACAAACCACATCTCAATTTTCATTTATATTCTTTGTCTCATGATCCATGAGATGTTATGCTTTTGAGGTAGTATTATAACCCAATATAAGGCACTGTAGTGTCTTTGGTTTGATCTTGATCCTCTTTTTAGCCAGAATATGCATATAATGTGTACAACCAAATACTCTAAGATTATAGATCAAAGTTTTATGACCAGTTCATACCTCATCTAGTGTCTTGTCATGCAAGATCTTTGTAGGGTCCTTATTGAGAAGATATACCACTGTTTGAGCTACTTCTACCCAAAATGGTACATCTAACATCATAGTGGAAAGCATGCAATGAGAAATCTCCATAAATGAATGATTTTGTTTCTCTACTATTCCATTTTGTTGGGGCATATAGGGAGCAATCCAATATTTTTTGGTGCCATGTTACTTCAATAATTCCAAGAATTACTTTGATGTAAATTCCCCCCCTCAATCTGAGAAGAGGTGTCAAAGATGCCTCCTTGACTAGGTGATAACAAAGTGGGATACGCCCTAAAAATGAGTTAAGGTTTCACTCTTATTCTTTAGAAATAACACCCATGTTTTACTAGAGAAATCATCAACAAAAAATTGAAAGTACTTGAATCCTTGGAAAGAAGCAAACAGGGGTCTACACAAATTGGTATGTACCACATCAAGATGATCCTTGGCTTGTGAGGAACTCAGTTCGAATGAAACCCTATGTTGTTTTCCAACAAGGCACCCAAGGCATACAAGCAAATAATGAGATAGATGGGGAAGTCCATCGACCATGGCCTTACAAATAAGCTGGTACAAAGAACCAATAGAAAGGTGCCCATATTTATAATGCCATAATGTTGTAGATTCCACTATAGAGGTAAAGAGATAAATATCATTGGATAAAACTACATCTAGGGCAAATAATTGATCTGAAAGCACTCTAGAAATGACCTGACCATCCATAAAAGGAGACAAGATTTTGTGCCATTCTTGATCATGAACTCTACCTTAACTTTATGATTCAAGATCTAACTTATAGATAAGAGGTTTGTTGTCAAGCTAGGGACATATAGTACCTTTGTGAGAGTACAGGTTCGCATCCTGAAAGGATTGGTGATAGTGTCAATTCCTTCTACAACATAATCTTTATTGTCTACAGTTAGAAGTCCATCTCCAGTGGGTTGATTATTCAATGAAACAAATAGTTTCTTGCATCCTATCATATGCCTGATACAACTAGATTCGATCAACCAAACTTTTCTCATGTGTGATGAGGTTTGGGAGACAAGAACAACGTCTTTATATGTACCAACGCATTTTTATTTTTTAGGTACTTACTCTTCATAGGCATCTTATGATTGATGTTGTGTCTCTAAATATCTATGTTTCTTCTATCGTTGAGGATATCTCTTTGATTTATGTGATTCATCTCTACTCGATATACCCACTTGACTCGATGAGCCTTGTGTCAAGGCATTATACCAGTAGCTATTAGTATCATGCCTATCAGTGTGGTAAATATGACACCATGTTTTTGAATTTTAAGATTTTTTTTGTTGTTCTATCTACTTTTATGGTTTTTTTGTGAATTTTGAACCATGTTTCTTGGAAATTAGGGCATTATCTTTGAACTCTTCTTGCACATACTAGATGGCTTCTTGTTGTTGAAGTAGATTCACCATATCTTCGAAAGACACTGCTTGCTTTTTGATAGTCAGTGTCATGATGAAAATGTGAAATTGAGAGGGGAAAGCTCTCAATGTGATCGAAACCAACAGCTTGTCCTTGTTTTTTTTGTAAGTGCAATCAAGTCTAGTCATAGTTCTGCTACCCAGCGTAAGAATTCCTCAAATTTATCACCTTCTTTCATATTAAGACTATAAAGCTTTGATTGGAGATGGAGTATTTGCATTTGATTCTTATCCTCATATATGGTGGACAAAATGTTCCAAGCCTCTTTTGATGTTGATGTGTCCCAAATATGAAGTTGAACCTCGTCAGTGACACTAAGTGTGATCAACATTAGGGATTTTGCACCTAACTTGTCATATTTGATTCCCTCATCAACTTCGGCCGAACAGGTAACCACACTAGTGATGATACGCCATAATTTCTTGAATTAAAGAATCGTTCACATTTTTGTCTTCCAGATGGCAAAATTCAGTTCTTTGAGGACTTGTTCATCGACCAATAAGATTTTGGGTATATATATATATATATATATATATATATATATATATATATATATATATATATATAACTTTATACAAAATTTTAAAAAGCTAACAAACCAGTATTATTGTTTATTGTTTTAAGATTCTATATTAAAAATATGTACCTTACATGTTTTGCTCTGGTCTTCTTCGTCTGCCGTGATTACACTACCACACTATGGCTACTTTGAGCAGTTTCTACTTCACTCGCTACGTTTCACACTGCAGCTATCTTCTAACCAAATTGAGGGAGCATAATGCTTCCTTTTTTTTTATCAAAGGTGGATTGAAGGCTTCTTTCATCTTTGATACAGATGTCGTGGTATCAGAATAAAGCAAATGAAATGCTTTTCTATCACGTCTCCATGCTTTATGCACTTTTGCAGGTCTCGACCAGCCACTTTGATATGCCAGACACTCTAATGCATCGATCAGGGTTCTGCTATGTGTCTAGCATGTTCAAAATGTTATGTTATACACATTGTCATCCTCCTTGTACATTTATCCTTCTGTTATTTCAGGCTTCCAAGCCGTACTGTTCCACCAGGATTTATTGTGCTGTGAACTTGCTCAGTCAACTTCCAACTGCGTCGACTCAAGTTCTAATGCTTAATGTCGACTGCACTTTCTCCCAATGATTTTTGCACTTTTCAGTTCTAGTACACGGCGATCAGATGAAGACAAAGGCTCTTGGTATGACTTTGATACCATATAATTCATACCACGTAACCACCTAACTATCGCATCTAACCGACGCTACATAATTGAAAACAAAAACCTAACAATATAATACAATATTAGCTAAAAAGAAATTCTTTTGTGCGAGAGTTGTTACAAGATTTATTAGAAAGGGAACAGGACCTATCAACCTCAGGAAAGATTTTTCGCTTCTCCAAACTATGGCCTACACTTCCCAACCTCAATGGGTGAATTAAGGATAACTGATTTCCATTGATGAAGGTAATCTTAGAATTTTACCCCATGATAAAGGATTTTTTATTGCTCAGTTTTATCTCGTAAAGGATTTGAAGGTTGTTTTCAGAATCCCATTTGCTGATGAAATAAGAGTATTCTTACTTTTAAACCCTGGTTTCCATCTTTTGATCCCCACACTGAGGCTTTCAATGTTGGACTGATCTAGGTGAGATTGCCTTTGTTACCCTTGCAATTTTGGACAGATTTCTGTTTTAAAGCCATTGTAAATTTTTTGGGCAATTTTTTATTTGTGGACCCAAATTCCCTCTTCTATACTATTGTTGCTCATGGCTTGTTTAGTCTTCATATTTTAAAATCTCCCTGAATTTATTGATTTGAAAGTTCATGATCGTATTTGGAAGCAATCTCTTGATTATAAGAGTCTTTCTTTGTAATGTAGAAATTGTTTTGAAATAGGGCATGTTTCTTCTTACTACAAAATTACTAAGTGCAAGAACAGGATACCTTGATGGAAGGATGCCCTTCCCAAACATTTATATGTGGGAAATGAAAGTAATAATCCTGAAAAGGATCTTTTAGAGGATGATTCAGATGGTGAGATCCCTAACCTATAAAGTGACTCAAAATTAGATAACAAAAGTGAAGTAATGAAAATGCCAAGGGAAGTATTGGAAGCGAATCTAAAAATAAAGAACCCTAGTTTGGAAGAGTTAAATAAGGAGAGGAATCTTAAATCACTTAGTACCACCAACATAGAGATAAATAGAATTAAAAATATGATGGTAAGGGTTCCATTGAAGAATATATCTAATAACATTTTATATATTATCATTCATATCTTTTCAAACTATGGTGAAATAAGTAATTAGAAGGTTGTCAACAACAAGAATAAAGGAAAGGGTCGAAAGGAAACTATTGATATTACCCTTAGACCTAGGAAGGAAAAATGTGATGGGTGTACTAAAGTTTTCTTTCTATTCTTTTGTTGTTTTGGTATCTTTTGGTTTTTTTCTGACTCTTAGTTCTCTCTTGGAAAATGTTATGGGAGAGTATGATACTGTGTCTTGTCTATATTGATTGTTGGTAGAAGTGTCTCGTGTAAACCTTCATTGTTACATGTTTTTCTCCAATGTATTAAGTTGAGGGACCTATCAATACCCTCTATAAAAAAAATATTAGTAAAAAATAATGAAATATAGTATTACTAAGTTTATAGTATTGTGTGTGTGTGTGTGTGTGTGTGTGTGTGTGTGTGTGTGTGAATTGTAATTTTAAATAATTCTAATTTAATATTCAAGTATAATAGTATCCTAATGTAGTGATTATGTTCAATACCATAAAATAACATATCTTTCAAGTCTATCGCGCTATTTAAACATTACTAATATTTTTATATAAAAAATTAAGCGATAACAATATTAAGAACTTAATAATACTTAACTAATTATAAGACAAACACACACACACACACACACACACACACACACACACCCACCTCCACTTATTAAGCTAGATAAAAATAAATTTAGAAGCTACAATACAATGATATGTAAATATAAATATGTATAAATATAATACTACATACATGCATGCACACATACACACCTACACATGTGCACCCACTCACACACACGTACAATCATGCACTTGTGCATGTGCGGGCTCACAGCTGCACACACACACACACACACAATGTGTATCAATAAAAATATTTAATTTTTTTCTAAATAAAAATATATGATTCATTAAATTTTAAGATATTAAGGTAATAATAGTGTATATTAAAGTGACTTAATATATTAAAAATAATTGAGTGCACACATCAATGTTTTATAAGGGCGTATAATTAGGTGTGTTTTATTTAAAGATCAAATGATTTCAAATTCACATCAAAAGTAAACCATTATGAGCTTCAAATCTACATCAATAGCACCTTTGGATGCATATAAAATTTTGGCTTTCATATGGATGTAAAATGAAATTCAATCTACATAGTTTTTTTACTATGACATTTTAATACAAGAACTCTTACATCGAGAGACAAAAAAAATATTTTTCGGAACTTAATACTAATATTTTAATACATGTAGTACTATACATTCTGGGTATCATTCATTAACTCATTTAAAAAACCTTTTGCATACATAGTTTAACATCCAAATTTGGGTGTGATAGGAGAGCATCATAGGAATTGAAATCCCTTTGCTAATCATAACTCTAAGTATGGGAAAATTCACTTGTATCTCTTTTATTTTGAGTTGGATATTTTACCTAATATTCTATGTAATGATATAAATGAAAATATCTATATTCATTTATATGAAATAATATATATTAAAATATAAAGAGATAGATGTGTGATATACAAAGTTTCCTCCAATACATGTATAATTTCAATAAATTAAAGAAATGAAATATTAATGAACAATGTAATCAACGTAAAAAATGATAAATACCTGCACAGTTATTAAGATAAGTATTCAAGTAAAATTTTTGATTTTTTTACATATTTTATCATGTTCTTTGAAATTAAAAAAATTGATTATTATTTAAATGGGAGTTTTTAAAATTACCTTTATGCCAATATTAAAAATTAAATTCATCTCACTAAATATTATTTATAATTTATCATATTTTCCTACTCTTTTATTTATTAGTTAAAGTCATACACTATCTTTGATCATGTATAGAGAGTGCAAGGGAGTGAAAAGGACCATTGAACTATACAAACACCAATATCCATTCTAATTTATATGAAATGATATAATGCACTATAAAAGAAATGGACATGTTCCATATAGAAAGTTTTCACAAATACAAATGTATTAGTTTATTAAATTAAGAAATTGAAATATGTATTAGTTGTCAATTTAATATCACATCATCCTACATTGATTTATACTATTCTTTAAAATTTTGATTAAAATGCAAACATATCAAAATAAAGGATATTGCCATTCTTAAAAATGTATGGAATTCTTGTTAAGTATAACTAAAATAAATCTTATTGTTTTTAAAAATAAAGTCCAAAAGAATTCAATAAAATTAGAGGAGGCCATTGACTTTTCAAAATAAATTATAATCATATAACTAACTTATATATATTATGATATCAAAAGTTTTGTTTTTGAATTTAATTTATTGTAATATGTTTTTTGATATAATTTATCTAAAAGATGTATAAAAACAATATAAATTATCAATATTTACATATTAAAGTTCAATATATTTTGAGGTTAAATTTCATAACAAAAATAAAATAAAATTACTTAACGTTATTTATATAATAAATTCTAGTATAATATGATTTTCAAAATTATTATAAACATGATAGAAAATAAATGATTTTTTTAAAGGTATCATAAATGATTTTTTTAATTAAAATAATAATATTTTTAATATTTTTTCTCAATATATATTATTATACTATTTTTTATTTTATAATTATACTAATTTTAGTTTTGATAGATTTAGTTGTGTTAGTATGCACAAAACATTAATATCATCTATATTTTTATACAATGTAATTTTAAATAATAAAAAAATTATATTAACATAATAGTAAATAAAATAATAATTATGATTATATTATATACTATTATATAGCATTTATTTTATAATTACAAGAATATTAGTTTTAAGTATTTAGTTGTGTTAGTTTACATAAAACATTAGTAAGAACTATATTTTTATATAATTTATTGTTGGAATGCCTCATATTATATTAAAAAATCAAAATATAATATAGAAGGTTACATAGTAATGTGGTCGAATAGATCACGACCTAAATTCCATGATAGGAAAAAATATTGGTTTAAAACATTAACAAACTACTCGATAGAACAAGAAAAGAAATACTATAAATAACTAGAAAGAAAATCAAACACATGCCACCTCCCTATGAGGTAAAGGTGGAGGGTCATCCTTAAGAAACATAGACCATGTAGGTAGTTCCATGTCTGGGATCTCCAGATTAGTCTAGCCATCTAGGAGGTCATCATGTATAGTTATCAGCCAATGATTAATGGGTTGAGTATCAATAATAGCACTCACTAGAGCCTATTAATAAAGACCATCATCAGATTTAGCAAAAACATTGCAACCACCCCATAGAAGAGGGAAAGGGCAAAAAATGGGCCCTACTATAGGACCAAATTTTGCTTCGATGCCTCTTGGGAGGAGGTGGAGGATGTCTGTGAGGTAGGCCATCTGGTGAAACTCTCATCGTGGTGCATGGGGCACTCTCCTAGTATTTGAGGAGCTCTTGCAAGTGGCATAGGTTGAGCTCCATCTTCTCCACTTGAGCATAGATCTACAAGTACACTAAGGAGATACCATCAGATTTCTCATTAATAGAGAATGAAATATCACACAATATAGAATTATTCATGGATTTTCAAAGTTGAAATGGGATGATAACATTAAAAAACTACCATACAAAAGCAATATAATCTAGACAATTGAATAATCTCTTAAAAGTGTCTATCTCCAAGAAAAAGGTCCAAGATAAAAGGTTAAGAATATATAACGGATCTAATGACAAGTAGATTGAGCTTTCGTAAAAAATAGAATATTTTTTTGAAATATTTAGGCTACTTATATCTCAGATATAAGGGATAGGGAATACTGAGATGGAGTAACTTCTCACCAAGGTAGAGTCCTTGGTAGATTAAAAACCAAATAAAATGAGCTAATTTAGGCTACAATATTGGGTACCACACACATTCTAAACAGGTGAGCCAAGTCTTAGGAGAGGAATAAATGCCCCATCATATATTGAACTTGTTGAGAGTTAGAGAAATTGGACTCATCACTTGATACAAAAATACTAGAGAGTAGGCTTTAAAATGTGTGTCATAGTTCCACCTCCATTCTTTCTGCCATGCTTAAGGAGGCTAAAGTCCAAGTTTATGGAGCATAAAAATAGCAAGTAATTCCTAAATACAAAGGATGGAAGGTAAGTCAACATTATTTAATTGAAATTTGATTTTCAAATCAAGTTAGGGGGTCTGGTCTCTAGAACTAACTAAATCACGAATAGTGTGAATTCCTTTATATAATAATCACAATGCTTTAATACTAGCCAGTTCATCCAAGGGAATATAATAACTGGTGAGAATAGGAGACCAATATAAACTATGATAATTGAAAGATAAACCTATATGAAATCCATCACCTACCCACTTCAAGTGGTGTTTGACTTATTAGAAAGCTTTTCAAATAATCTTGACTATGAAGAAACCTATAATTTTGACTGGCACACTAGTGATGAGAAGAGATTGAAAGCTAATATTCTAGTATTTGGTTTTGCCATAGGGAGAATTAGAAGAGATATAATAGTGGAGGAGGGTTTTATATTCCTTAATTTCATTAATGGCCTAAACAACCATTTAGCACACAAGGCCATACTTTGTTGATAAGTGCCAATTATGCCCATGCCAATTTTATCACAAGAAAGGCAATAAATATCTCAGGCCACCCGATGAAAACCCTAGGCCTTGTTATAATTATCCTATAGAAAATCATGGAGAAGCTTGGATAGACTATCATAAGAGGCTTTAGAGGGAACCCATCAAGAGGAGTAACAAATATGAGTGGGCACTAAAATCTTACTGTAGAGCTAAAACCTGCGTGCTAGATAGAGGGGCTTAATGATCTAATATTCAATTCTCATTTCAATCCTATTGAGGACATACTACCAAATATCATAAGTTGAGTTATCAAATGCAAAGGTAAAGTAAAAAAACTTAAATTATTCCCCCCAAAAGATCTACTGTCGATTAATTTTTTTTAATCCACTCAGGTAATGACATCATGATTTGTCATAAACATTAGATTTTCATCCACTAAAGGCTTGATATTGAATCCAAACAAAAGGAAATATTAGTGTAGATCTAAAACTTGCCCACCAGAGAGAGGGGCTTAGTTATCTAATAGTCAATTTTACTTTCAATCCTATTGAGGATATACAACCAAATATTGAAAGGTGAGATGTCAAATTCAAAGGGAATTCCAAAGAACTTGAATTATTCCCCTTGAGTGATCTATTTACAATTAATTTTTTAAGCCACTCAACTACTAACATCATACTTTGTCAAAAACACTAGGTTTTATTCCATTGAATAATTGAGCTTGAAGGCAAATAAAAAATGTCTAGACACTGCATAGCTTCAATGAAAGTGGTATCTTGATATTCAAGAGTGAGAAAGGTGCCATTAATAAAGTGGCTATTGATAAATTGAGAGGTGTGGTTGAGTAGAACAATTCTATGAACAAGCCCTTGTGAGGCCTTAAAATCCAAAAGGTACCCCAGTGCTTTAGTGGAAAGAATATAAAGTGCTAGAACAAGGAGAAATCTTTGACAAATAGAGAACTAGATTTATATCCCCAAGGTCTGATATTCATTGATAGTGAGGCAAGAAGAGGCATCATAAAGTGAGGTCTACACATCTTTGATAAAGTAAATACCGAAATCTAAGAGCTTTAAGCATGGAAAGAATAAAGTGCTACTCAAACTTGTCATTAGCTTTTTAAAAATCTAGCTTAAGAAAAATAACTCCCTATCAACAGGAATGAGCCCATGCCATGACATCCTAGACTACAATAATATTATCTAAGGCATAGATTCCTATAATAAAACTTATTTTCTATGGTCTAATAATGACAAGTAAGATAAGTTGGATATGGTTGGCGAGGGATTTGGTGAAGATATTGTAAGAAATATTTAGTAGGGTTATTAGCCTCTAGTTGGTGAGAAGCTCAAGATCCCTAGCTTTAGGGATAAATTTGATATTGCCTCAGTTTATTATAGGGCCAATAGACTTAGTCCATAGGGATTCTATGTAGACTTAAAACAAGTCAGGGTTAGTGAACTCCCAAGTGGATTTGTAAAAATTTTAAGGGAGTCCATTGAGGTCATGGTCATGGTCCTTATTATTAATCATATAATTCAAAGCCTCCATAAGCTTCTACAGGGTGATCGGGGTATAACATAGCCATTAATCCATAGGGTTAAACTTGTAAGGCATCATTTTGTATCAATTTTGAAGAGCACAAGACCTCTCAGTCGTAAAGGGTTGGGCATGGAAAACCTATTAGTAATTGTCTAGAAAATCTAAGGAGATATTAGCTTGAGAGGTGAGACAAGATTGTGAGCCACTTTTATGGAATTAATTTTCCTATGGGCCTATTTGGGCTTTAGTGCCTTAAAAAATTTCTTGAAGGCTTTGTCACCAATTTTGAGCCAATGTAATCGAGCTCAGAGCTAGACGTCCCTGGCTACATGACTATCTACCACCCTAAGGTGGTGTTTGAGGGGAAAAGCCATCCTTTAAAGATAAATATTAAAAAGATCCATCTCAATGGATGAAAAGACCCATTTAAATTAGTGGATTATAGTCTCATCTGAGCACTTATGAATTTGGGAAACATGTTTATCGTGGTGGAGGAGGAAGGAGGTGGTGTGAATAATGGATTCATTCCACCACTCAATCTAGCTAGTAGTGTATGGGGCCATAGGGCTAGGTCCCAAATGTAATGGATGAGTTGGATGGTTTTAGTATGTCTCAATATAGACATGTTAATAAATAATTTATTACATGGCACCTTATACTTCCTTGAAGTCCATTCTAATTTGGAGGAGCTAGGTGAGTCATCTGATAAGACAATATCTGAGTGGATGTTGATAGGCTAGCCATCAATGCTATAAAAATGAAAAAGATTTTACTCTAACATTATAAATTAGTCTAATAATTTGAGTAAGCATTGATTCCTAGTTTGGTAGTTAGACCACATAAACTAAGACATCATATTGAATGTCCACCACCAAAGGATAAGGTTTATAAGCCACCATTTATATTTGAAATAGTACCAAATCTTGCACTCACTACACATAAACACATGTGGAGGAACCCATATTTATCTTATGGGTGTTCAATCATATTAAATTCACTACACACCAACCATATGGTAGGAGGTAAGTCATTTGTGAAAGATCAACAAAGCATGGAGCATCTGGGGCCATCACTGATAGCATAGATATTGAGGATGCTGAAAGGGTGGCCATCAATGTCAAGAGTAATATAGACTACCTGACATGATGGGTCATCCCTTATGAAAATAATTCTAGAGGATATTTTAGAATAAACTAAGATACATGTACCACCATGTCCTACCTCATGTAAGGCGGTGACCTAGGTGTCATCTGACTAAACACTTTACAAGACCATCCAAAGGAGAAAACTAAAAATCTTAACTTCTTGTAGATAGAGAATGTCTAAAAACAAATCTACTAACATGAAGCTCACATAGAGTATTTTAGGTAGAATATATAAGAACCCTTCTATTCTATGATAAGACATTTATGATTAGGGGTCATCCATTTGAAGCTCCCCTTGCCCATCTTCATATTCCACCAATACTATAAAGTTATTGTGCTAATGAGGGTGATAAATTACACTTCCTATAATGTATCAATGTTTAGAATCATGTTCCTCCCAAGGAGAGTCAGTGCCCCTATGAGGTGGGCTGTGAGACCACCAAAAGAATGAGCCACTAATTGTGTGAACCTCATCTAGAAGCATTTTAAAATTCTTTAAGGCTATAGAAATGGTCTGAGCGTAAGTAGGAGCTAGGATAGAAGGGGGTAAGAAGGAGGTCTCCTAAGAGGGTGTGATAAGTTGAGGGGAATCTTCCTAAAGTGGTGATTGAGGTGGGCTTTATGTCTTAGGGAACGACACCTATTTTAGAGGAACTATAGTCTATCCATGACCTTGGTCTTTTGGTTTTGGCTTCTCAGGCTAAGGAGGTGAATGTGGAGGCTTTGGATGACCAATGCGAGCACAATCATTGCTGCAGTGGTTTGAGGATTGATAACAGAAACATGTTTTAGGAAGGTTAAAATGAACAAACTTTTCTGACCACTAAGTCTCTCCAACTTGGATTTGGATAAACTCCTTCATCTTCTTGGAGAGGTCAACCTCCACATAAACCCACTTATTAGGGTGGGTAGAGAACCATTTATATATTTTAATCATAACCATTCATCCTATAGGATTGATGATTATGGGAATAAAATTCCAAAGTTAAACTAGCAAATTAGGGAGTTCAACCTAGATAAGGACACAAAGGGTGACATTATCAAAAACCTTAAAATCTTGGGACTAGGGAGATAATGTTGGGGATCAATCAACAAAATTGATTACTATATGAAAGCAACTATATGCAAAATTAAGCTAGATAGATAAGTAACTAGAATCAAAAATAGCAAAGAATAAGAGACACAAGAAACCACCCTAAAAATTTGTATTAAACTCTTTATAGAAGGAATTACAATTGAAGAAACTTCTTTTCTTCCACACCTCTCTCTGATGTATAGATCTCTTCTTAGATCTTTTTCCCTCAAGAGTCCTCTCTCTCAATTATAATTAAATCCAACAACCTGGATTGATTCACATATACAATCTGTATTCTACTTCTACAGTAGTGTCTTACTCTACATTATTGTTCAATGAACTATGAAGATCTATCTCTATTATATAACTATAGAGATTCATGAGCATGCACTTACAGCCATTAGATGCACCTCTTAATCAAGGGCTCTAATTAGTTTTACTCAAATTAGAAACGCGGACTTACAACCAACAGTTCATATTTACATGCAAACATTATGTTCTCGCATGAAAGTATCTCCCAGACACACATAGGTGACCGACGTCAGTCCCTGCCAGTCTGCCTGTGACTGACGTTGGCCGACCTACTACCGACGTCGACAGATCCTGGTCTGTGCCTGACTGTCGACGGTGACTGTGGGTTTCCAGCAAGTTCTGTATTTGCTCATAGGTGAAGCTTTTAGCTCCATACCTTAACAGATAAAATCCTAAGTTAGTTGTGAAGGAATCAAACATTGTGCTTCATGAGAATAAACTATGTTTCAAAAGGATCCTTAAAGGTAAATAAAAAATACTTTGGTAAGGTTACAAATTCCAAATACATGAACCCCTAGCGGCTCCCAGTGGTTGTAGAGCTAGTTATGGAGGTAATCCTTCAAAGGGATGAGGCCAACAAAATAAGCAATAATATAAAATAAATTCATACCATTTGAAACATTATTCAATAGTATAATTAAGAATACTTACCTTTTAAATGGAGGGGGTAGATGGATTACCTCATCGTAAACTTTTAGAACAAACTTTTCATCTCATTTGAGTGTCATTAGCTTTGTATCCTGCATTAACAGATGTAGTAGAGGGTACATAAGCCATAAATTTGGGGTTTGCCCACCCAAAAGGTGATGTGTCAAGTGAAATCAATGCATTTTATCCCTGATAAATCCCATTGGCTTTATGGGGTGATACAAGGGGACCAAAAATGCAAACATGTAGACATAGACCATGAAAAAACCCTACTAGAGTGAATTCTTGAGAAACTTGCAAATGACACTTTCACCTAAATAAAAATTTCTTAATATATACAATTTAATTTAAAACTAATAATAAATTATTAATTATGATTATACACAATATAATCATAATTTCTAATTTATTATTAGTTTAAAATTAAATTATATAAAAATATAGTTCATACTAATGTTTTGCACAAACTAATAAAACTAAATACTTAAAAACTAAAATTCTTGTAATTATAAAATAAAAATAATTAAATAGTATATATAAGGAAAACAATTGGATTGAATTTTAGATTGGCCATAATGTCATGCGCGCGTGCACTCACACACACACACACACACACACACACACACACACACACACACACACACACACACACACACACACACACACACACACACACACACACACACACACACACACACACGCACGCACGCACGCACGCACACACGCACACACGCACACACGTACACGCGCACACACACGCACACACGCGCGCACACACACACGCACACGCACACACATGCACACAGGAACATAGGCACACACATGCACACACGCGCACACACACACACACACACACACGTACACACACACACACACACACACACACACACACACACACACACACACACACACACACACACACACACACACACACACACACACACACACACACACACACACACACACGTGCACATACAGACACACACGATTGTTTTTCATGAAAAAGTAAATAAATAATTATAAGTTTAATTTTTTAAATAAAAATTTAATTTTAAATTTAGAATATATATATTTTTATAAACTATACACATTTTGCTCAATATTTGATTTTAAAGATAATTTTATGCACTCTATAGAATAAGTCTACAACACTTTTTGTACAACACGTGGCACAATTAATTACAGAATCAAGCCTTGAAAAGGTTAGTGGTCTTTACTTGAATAAATAAAAATCTAGACTTAACTTCAATCAGATCAGGGTTTTTTAATTTTAAAATGACAATTATTTTATTGTTTAAAAATCAATGCAATAATTAAACCTCTCACAATTTATACTAATTGTTTAACGAAACATTAGATTCATATGTTTTTTGTTTTATAATTGGAATAAATAAATAATAATAATCATTAAAAAATGAAACTAAAAATTGTGTAACAAATATTTGTACAATATTTATCAACCTTTATATTATACCTACATCAAACAAAAAAAGAAATGAAACCAAAAAGGGTATTTGAAAATTGAATCAATAAATAAAAATAAAATTTTTCCTAATAATGCCAAGGCCTAAAATATTTTTGATATTGCTCAATGTTGTATTGGTGTGATGTTTTAATATTTAATATATATCTTATTCTTAATTCTTAATATTTTGTTTACCATAAATATGAATGTACTTTAGTTTATAAGAAAAGAATTGTAGTATAAATTGAAGCAATAAATTAAAAAAGTAATAGTTTTCCTAATAATGTCATTGCCTAAAATCTTTATATATTGCTCAGTGTTGTAATGGTGTGATATTTTATTATTAAATATATATCATATTACTTATTATTAATTTTTTTGTTTCCCATAAATTTCCCTGTACTTGAATAGTCAAGAAAAACATTTGTAGTATAATAATTAACTAATTAATTAATCTTCACATTTATGAAAAAAAGAAGTTACAACTATTAATTTTTTACATTTGAGATAATATGTAAAACCATTTGAAATTCTCTTAAGATGTAGTCTAATTATCAATACAAAGGATCTGTCATATGGATAACCTACATTCATAACCTAAAGGATGTCCTCACATATTATCTAACATAAAATTAATCTATGATCACATTGCAAGGTAGTTGCCCATGATTTTATTAGAAATCATTTTGAGGTGATTTCAAAAAATGCAAATACACATGTCATGAGTTTGCCTTTCTTACATATTCTTAAATCATTTCAAACATTCAAAACTATAATACATATTAAATAATTTCTAGGTTAGATTTTCCAATATAAAATTTACAATGCATTTTATTTCATCACATAAAATTTAACCATCAAATTAGATTCATATAAAATTTGCCTTAAAAAATCTAAAGAAAGCTTGTCCACCAAATAATAGTTTACACAGTTGATAACAACCCTATATTGAATGTTTAACTTCTAAATGTGTTTTTAATAAGAAATAGAGACATTTACATATGTAGATCTATGTGAGAACATGTAACATGGCATATGCCCTTTCAAGTAAATTGAATGAAAAATAAAAAAATAATACAAATTTAAAACCCATTTATAAAACATTAATAAAATCCACTTTTTTATGTTTACACTCCTAAATGGTCACACATACCAAATGTTGTCCCAATCATAGATTAATATTATTAATAAATTTAATTATCACAATCCTTTTGAATCTATTTAAAAATGTGGTGATGCAAACTAGCCTAATCTAACTTATTTATATTGATAATCACTTGGAATTATGTAATGGTGGCAAGAAACTACATATATACTAACATGAGAATTTATTATGGTACTACTTGATCAATGCTCAAATGTTAGACTGCTAATCTCCACGAGTTGTATTTATCATAGTAGCAACATAGTACACTATTAAATACATCTTCCCTAATCAAACTAACTTTCAAATTACGTAAGCACAAAAATAATATATATCCCACTTTTTTATTAGTAATCATTTCAATAAAACAACATAGTGATAAATTGGGTAAATGGAGATGCACGAGTCCAATATAAAATTTGTAACTCAATTTCATTTATGATAAAAAAATTCCACCATCAAATTAAATTATTTATAAGACATTTTTCAACATCAAATAAAATTTACCTTCAAACATATAACCAAAGTTCCTCACCCAAATTATATTTAATAATGAAAAACCAAATGTAAAAAACTAAAAACAACACAATACCGAATATTTTATTTTGAAATGTTTCTTTTAATAAGAAATATAAAAATTTATGCACAAATACTAAATACATCCACCCTAATTAGACTAATTTATGATGTACATAAGAGGAAAAAATATGCATCTCACTTTGTTATTATAAACCATTGCAAGTAGACAACGTAATCATATTTCAAGAAAATGGGGATGCACAAGTCCAATATAAAATTTATATCCGAAGCGAATTTATGATAGAATAGTTTACCATCAAATTAAACTCATGTATAAGACATTTTTCAACCTCATATAAATTTGAATTCAAACACCTAACCAAAGTGTCTCACTCAAATTCTATTTAAGAAAATAAGAAAAAGTATAAACAATCTATAACAACCCAATACCAAATTTTATATTTCAAAATATTTATTTTATTAATAAATAGAGATAGTTACACATGTATTTATGCACAAATATTACATATTATTTTTCCTAGTCAATAAGTAGGCATAAATCATCACGCTCTAACACTAATACATAATTTACTTTAGTGATAAGTTAACTACCATGGAATCGATTCTTAATAATGTTATAAACTTTGACTATTAAAATCCTATGGAAACTATTTAAAAATTCCCAAGTTCAAAATGCACCACCCTAATCTAACCTATATGTAATGATAACCATTTGACATGTTATATCATATGTATATACTGAACCGAAGGATTTTAATACTATTTCTTGAAAGATGTTTGAATGATGTATTATGAATCTCCATGACCTTTATTTATCATATTTATGTCCTACATCACACTCTTGTACCTTGTGAAATTCATGTATGTATGAAAAATAATATTATGTATAAAAAACATTTTATAAAAAACATATGTAAATAAGTAGATTAGCATTTCATGTCATGTTTAGGTCATATACTTTTTATTTTTGAGAATATATTGAACTTTTATTGTATTTTTTAATATATATATATATATATATATATATATTTTATTATATTTTTATATATTTAATTTGAAAATAATATAGCCTATGATCCAATCAATTGAAGTATGATAGTGTTTTTCAGTGCAATAGAAATGTAGGGTGAGTTTCTATGAATATAAAGTATTATGTGTAGATGAATTTTTTTTAGAAGGCATCGTGTATTGTTATATAACTATCTTGGTCACTTTTAATAAAATATTTTACATGATGTGCATCTCTAGAGAGTGCATGAATTGATGGAGTCATTTTTATATTAAGAGATCTTACTACCTATGTTTTATATGGAACACATTGAACTAAGGTACTACTTTATGAACCATTATAGAAGTTGAATATCTCTTTGAATTATGAATAACTAGTTGATGTAAAGACTTTTTTCTAGGAGGCTGTACAATTCCATTTTAAAATAATCATAAATAAATATCTTGCATAGGTGTAACAACTGAATCTAATCTATGCTCTTGAATAAGTGCAATAATTATCTTTATGTTATGGGCTTGAATATATGCAACAAAAAATTGTGGTGGGGGAGGGGATAAGTATATATCACTGACTATAGATTATTGTCATATCAAATGCTTAAATATATGACATCCTAATTATAATTCATATATGTGAGACATTGATGTACTATGGATGACACTACATTTAAATTTTTAGTCCAAGTGTATCCTAATAACATATCAAATACCCCTAATATTTGGTAAAACTAAGAATGGAGTTGAAATTATTACTAAACAAACATGGAGAGCTTACACTATATGCCAAATTTTATGTATGCAAGGAAAATGGAATAAATAAAAACTTAACTATTAGGTATAGACCATAGAAGAATGATATCACCTTGTAAAATATAACCATTTAAGAAATGGCTAAGATCATGCTAAGACTAAAGTAATATCAAATGAATTATGCGCTAAAGTTTTAGCATGTGAAATTTATTGACAAATAGAAGTCTTCAAAAAAATGTTTAAGTATGACACTTTAAGAGGCATGGAGTAATAAAAATTATAGTGTTGAACATATAAGAATTTTTAGTTGTGTGGCATATGAGCTTGTGCATAAGGAATGAATTGATAAATTAGACAATAAAGGAGACAAAATTATATTGATTATATATAGTAAGTTTTCAAAATGTTAAAAGTTATATGATATGGGATCAAAAGAGTTAAGAATTAGTAGAGACATCATATTTGATAAAGATGCAGTATGGGATGAAAATAATGAATGTAAAAGTGAAAATTAGACTTCAATACCTAGGTGGAGTTTTGTCTCACAGAGGTATCAATAGATAGATACCTCGTATGGAATCCAGAAGTATAAAAAATTATCATGGTCTTTAAGGTGTCACTCAAATGACACTTTTGTCTACTACTCCATTAATATTAAGGAATCACTCATAAGATAAGGGACACATGTTCATTTGTAACTCCCAACATAGGAAAAATGAGTACTTGATAACCTTTGAGCTACCAGTTAAATGAAAATTCAACAAAAATAATAAGCTTAATGGAAATATATGAGACATCCATGTACGAAGAAGATGATAATGAGCTTGTAAACTTTATTTTAATTTCTTAAGCTAATCCTATTTATGTTGAAGAAATTATAAATGACCAAAATTTTTGCTATGCAATGGATAATAAATGAAATCACTTGAATTAAATCAGACTTGGGAGTTAGTAAACCTTTTAGTAGCCAAGGAAGCTATTGGTGTTATGTGGATTTATAAAACCAAGAATATTGCACAAGGAAAACCATAAAGACACAAGGCAAGGCTGGTATAAGTAATGGCCTAGAAAAGACTATAATGAAACCCTTGCTCCTATTATAAGGATGCAAACAATAAGATTTTTTTTGGCAATACCTACTCAACATAATGTAGAAACATTAGACGAATATAAAATAATTTTGTTTCAATGGATTATTGGTGGGAGAAGTGTAAAGGAAACAACGTCCAATTTATGAGATTTGAGACCATGAAAATAAGCTATATAAGTCCAATAATTTTTTTTATAGACTCAAAAAACTACCTAATGCATGGTGAAACTAAATTGACTTGTAATTATTGAGCAATCATTTTAACAAGAGCAATAAAAAACAAACACTCTACATCAAAGCCAACAATAGAGGTGAAATTTTAATTATTTGCTTATATTTAGATGAATTAAGTTTTAATGGAAATGAAAATATGTATATACATTTATTTAGACCAACAATGAAGAAATAATGTGAATTGACTTATATGGATTTATTGATATAATTTATTGGTATTAAGTTTAAACAAACAATTAATGATGGTATTTTTATATTGCAAGCCATGTACGCAATTGACATTTGAAATAAATTTATAAAACTGAATAGAAAACATACATCAACACCACCAACAATAAGTTGAAGTTAAACAAACATGATTGTTGCATAAATGTGGATCCAGTGTTATTTAGGAGTTTGGTTGGAAGCTTAATATCTTTAACAACAATAAGACCTGACATTATTGTCACAAAGGTTGTGTTATATCCATTAAAATGGATAATTTACATAGTGGAAACTCAAGGTCAAATCCTATCAGCATTTACATTTCCCACAATAAGTGAAATATAATTGTAGATTGATATAGTGTAGGTATGGGGACTAGAACCCTCGCTTGTGTTCTAGATCAAGGGTGGGTCTGTCAACCCCACTATTATCATGAATTAAAATATCCCTAAAATTATGTATAAAGTTAGTCTAATCCATAGGTTCATGGAGACTCCAAAAGAAGCGCACTAGAAAACATGAAAATGAATCTTAAAATATATCAATGGCACCAAAGGCTATGGAATTTTTTATACTGTATTTATTAATTTTCAGTTAGTTATATAGAGTGATTATACAAATACTATTGAGGATAAACATATTTTATCTGGTGATATAGTGTCCAAATTAGATTTAAATTATCTCTTGGGATTCCAAGAAACAACTCATTGTACCACTCTCCACAATAAAAACTGAGTATGTAGCAACAAATTCAATATCTTATCAAATTATTTACATCAAATAAATTTTATTATATTTGAATGAAGAAAAAAAAAGAAATAACAACAAAAATAACAATCTCTGTGATAATCTATCTTTTATAGCCCTATCAATAAAGTTAATTTTTCATCAATACAACAAACAAATAAACATAAGATAACACTTTATAATAGAACTGGTTGAAACTGGAGAATTAAAAAAAATTGCAAGATAAAGGAGCAGCTCTTAAATATATTTATGAAAATTATATTAAAAAACACACTCTGAGTAACTAAGAAAAAAATTGAATGTTATTAATTATTCCAAAGTCAAACTTAAACTTAAGAGAGGGTGTTAAAAATATAAACCTTCCTTCACGTAATAGCCCTGATTTGTACTTAGACATTTATTGATTGTAGCTACTATGTGTGGATAACTAAATTAGTTTAATGTTGTGTTTAGTTTCTTTTAGAAAGCTGTCGAACCATCTAAAGATTATTTCGCTTAACGAAGCAGCAAATGTTTTTTGTTTTTGTTTTAATAGATTTTTTGGTTCTTCTAAACAGCTGCAAAATGGGACATTCTAGGATTTGCTGTAATTAATTATTGTATACATTTTTATATTGAACATAAAAAGATAAAAAGAAAATAGCAGATACAATATCAGAACAGAGCAGCTTTGTATAAAAAGCAGAACAAAGCAGCACATAGAATAGAGCAGTGGAGCTATAGAATACGAAAAGATCAGAGCAACAGCTATCAAAAGAAAATTTTCAACAAATTTTTGTATGCAGCAGCATATTTTCATCAGTATTTTCCCATCCTTTCTCAAGGGTGAAAGCTGCATGGTTCGTTTGTGTTATTATTTGTTTGGTTTTCGGACTGGGAGGTCACTGTTGTGGTCGACATGACAGGCGGGATTGGAAGGTCGCTTCTGGAACCTGCAGAACCTAAGTGGAGGCTCAGTTCATTGGTCAGTTATCGGTCCTTTACAACGGCTATGTCGTATTTGGATCTATGCACTTGCATGGTATAGGTCTGGAACAGAACTTCCACTGATAAAGAATCGATGACTCGTTGGACGCGCGGCGGGGGTGTGTGGAGCCTTTGGTGTCCCGTTAATTCCATTTTATGGAGCTGGTGGGTTAAGCTGGAGTGTACTGGTACTTTAGATAACAGTAAAAATTGCTTCAAGTAGGTTCTTGGGGAACATATGTGAATCCACTGGTGTTTGGGGTTTAATCCCTGTTCTGATTCGGTCCAAGCTAGAATTGGACTTGTCCTTAGTTTGGATTCATTGGGGGTTTATGGTTTTAGCGGCTCGGATCCTGGGGTCCAGCGTTTCTAATGAAGATCATGGGATCTCTTTCCCTGGTCAGTTTGGATCGTGCTTGACAGAGGACATCATTGCTCTAGTGTTTGGGGGATCAATTAAGTTTTTTGACTTGGCCAGTTACTTTCTGGTTGCTGTGGTTGTTGAGCTTTGATCTTGGGTTGACCGGTCTGAGGAATCGTAGGTTGAAGACCGTTGGACTGCAGCATTTTTTTTTTTGAATTTCTTTCTTTGGTTTTTGGCCGGTTTTTTGGATGTTGGACTGGTTTTCCTCCGTACATCTCGCGAGTTGATATTTGTTGTTAGTAAATATTCCGCGTCCTTGGTTGCCTTCGCGGGCGTTTGTTACTTTTTATGTGGCCCTTTGGGAACCTATGCCTCTTTGGTGGTCTCCGCTAGGATTCGCCCCTTTTCGGATGTTCCACAAGGGCCATAGGGCTCCTTGTGTTCGGGGTGTGTTTTTGGGGTCGATTTTTTTATATAGGTGGTAATTTTTTTTTTAGAGTTTTCTCATAGATATTTATTGGAGATCTAGACTTTTAATTGTGTTTGGGGTTGGGTTTGGTTGATATGGATTTTTGTGGGGAGTTTTGGTTGTTTCATTGGTTAGTTTTTGTTTTTATTCATTGATGTTTATAGACGATTTGTAATAGCTCTCTAGCTCTTCAATGGTTACTAGTTTTTGATTTAGTCAAAATTGGTTTGGGTCTCTCTAGTGTCTCTTTAGTTTTGTTGGTAGTTTGGTTTCTTTCTTTGTTTTATTGGTTTTGGGTTTTCTAAGCACCTTGATGGCTCTCTTTCATTTGTGGGAGTGTTAGTTTGGTTGTTTCTTTGGTTGGTCCTTCTTAGATGCTCGAGTATTTCTATTTTCTGATTCAATATTCCTTTGTGAGTTCTCAGCACCTCCTAAAAAAGAAACCTTGATCTCTATTTGTGCCCAACCTTAATTCTACACCACTAAAAAAAAAGTCTATATTAATCCAAACAATATATATTATAATATAAAAGAGATAAACATATGCTATATATAATATTTTCTCAAATATACATATTATTTCAAGAAATTAAGCAAATGTAATATTTATTTTTATTGTAATCAATATCAAGAATGCTAAAGATCTACACATTTATTAAAATAAGTATTTATGTAAAAACTTTGATTGTTTTCATATTTTTCCATGTTATTTGAATTTTAAAAAAAAAAATCAATTAATATTTCAATAGAAATTTTTAAAATTAAATGTAAATTAATATATAAAATTAAATTGATCCCAAATTAAATATTATTTGTAATTTCTTATATTTACTTAAATTTTTATGTATGTGTTAAACACATACATTAACTATGAACATGTATAAAGAGTTCAAGGGAATTGAAAGCTCCAAACAACAATATCCATATTAAGTTATATAAAATAATATATAATATGATATAAAAAATTTAGACATGTTCCATATAACATGTTCATATACATATATACATATATTAATTTAA